>OW121704.1:19162639-19762639 GCA_933228785.1 Lasioglossum pauxillum | reverse complement strand
TTTTACGTAAACAAAATTTTACTTCCTTCAGCATTACAAAAGAATCAACAAAAACAGATAAATGTGCAAAAACAGACGCGTAGAAAGTATTCGTACAGTCAAATAACAAACGAAAAAACTATGAAAATGTACTAAATATTTACGGGTTTAATATTTTGTGGGACTGCCTTTTGATTTTGGAATAGCTTCGAGCCTTCTTGACATGGAATGTATTAAATTGGATGTTGTAGCAGGCTCTATTTTATTCCACTCTTCTAGTAAAGCAGCTTTTAAAGTTTCTTTAGATGTAATATTGTGATTACGAATCTTTTTCTCCAAGTAATCCCATAGATGTTCGATGGGATTAATGTCTGGTGATTGTGGTGGCGTTTTCAAGTATTTTGGTGTGTTATATAAAATTCATTGCCTCGTATTATATGCAAAGTGCTTTGGATCATTGTCATGGGTAAATATATAATCGTTGTTAAGTCCCATTGTATTTGCACTAGAAGGGAGGTGATTTTTAAGGATGTCAATATAGACTCTGTGATCCATGATACCATCGATGAAATGTAAAGATCCCACTCCAGCTACACTCATGCAACCCCAGACTAATACAGAGCCCCCGCCGTATTTTATCGTGGGTCGCAACTTTCTTTTATTGAACTCAGTACCTTTCTGTCTCCATACTGTGAAGTGATTTTTGGTCCCAAATATTTCGAATTTGCTTTCGCCTGTGAAAATTACCTTCTTCTAATACTACATTGGAGTGTTAACATGCTGTTTAGCAAATTCTAGTCGCTTCTTACGATTAACTTCATTTACAAAATACTTCTTCCGTGCAACCCTACCGTGATATTCACTACTTCGTAAGTAAACACGCACAGTACTAGCCGAGACATGTATGTCATTGTTGTTTTTAAGCTCTGTTGCAATTTGTGCGGCACTTATACGTGGATCTCGTTTAACTTTACGAATAATTAGTCGTCGATCATACTCGTTTATCTTTTGCGGACGTCCAGATCTTCTTTTATTTTGAACTGTTTTTCGTAATCCAAATCTGTCGATAATACTTTGAACGGTAGACCTTGGTCTACCCACTATGCGAGCAATTTGCTTCTTCCGTTGTTTCGAACCTTTACGACCCATGTTGAGACCAATTCAAATTTTCGACTTTAATTCTACGAGTGCTCTGTGCAAACTGAACAGCTTTGTTATTATTCGTTATATTCGGAGGTCATATTGTGTTTTTATATATGTGTATATTAAGTATACAAAGTAAGAGATGTACGAATATTTTCGACACCGACCCTATTCATTATCGATACTTTTAACGATCCCTTCCTATAATATGCCAAACATGCCCACATCATGCATATGATGTTGACACCAGTAACTTCGATAATATATTTCGAGTTCACCAAAATTACGGATTACCATGACGCAATTACGGTAACACATCGCTGATGTAAATAATTACTAAGGTTTTACGTTCAATATTGACATTAAAATGACGAATGACATAATGCTCGAAAGATTTTTTAACATGTTCAACTCGCGTGCAAAGTTTAAATAATATCATACACATTCAGTTAGTCCAATTGATCGAGTATTTGTTTAAATAATGTGTACATATACATAGTGTATCGTATGCAGAAACACTCTCAGAATTGACTGACAAATATGTCGATAATATAGAAAAATTGATATACCAATTTTAACTCGTTTTACCTTAACTTGTTTAGTTCTCACAAAGAGCCTAATTTCCCTCGAGAATATAACTACGTTGATAGAGTTACGTTTCCATCTAATCTCATGGAAACTGGTTCGAAAGGTGTTAAGGTAACCAGTAGTATGAAACGGTTAGTGTCGGGCGAAGCAGTAAAGAAACTCGTTCGATCAAGAATAAGTGTATCAATATTGGAACGTTCGTTTTAACGAGAACTATAAAAGGCTCGGATAGGGGGATTCTGCCTTTATCGCTGACTCACGCGAGGCAGTGTAATTCCGAACTTGAATTCCGGCTGGAGTGAAACAATATTGGGTGATAAGCTTTCGTCGATCAACTTTTCGTTGCGTGAAAGCCTGATTAAAATACGAGTTCTCGCAAGGGGATCGTGATCCGCATTAATTTACATGGTGAATGGAACAGGGCGCCGAATATCCCCAATTCCTTCATCGGTTTGTCACACCTATAGCTTGCGATGTGGTCACGTGGCCAATACGAGTACAGGTTACTCGGCAACAGGTGGGACTTTAAAAGCGTGATTCTCCATAACGTAATAAAATGAAAACTGAAAGCAAGTGAATTTTTGTTTCGGCTTGTCATTTTAAACTGCCCATCACTCAAAACCTTTCGGCAGCGATATTCCCGAATGTTTCAAAAAACATCTATCGAGAAGCTCGAGACCACAATTCCGAAGTAAGCGTTGATATGTGTTTTTCTGTCACAGTGATCTTATTGTCCTGAAAATCATGAAGTACGTGGTTTTCATTTCAGACCAACACTGAGTTTCAATTCAATAACTGAAGCAATTATGCATAATAACCATTTAATGAATATCCAGAAAATGGGACACCTCACCGATTTCAATGATCTTGAAATATATTGTCAACATTATTCTCAACATTATGAACAACTTTCTGATCCTGAATTTCGACCCAATAATTTGCTGTTAATAAACAATGTATTAAAACACAACGGTTACTCAGAAAATTTTACGTCAAACATCGTCAAGGAACTTATTTCTGAATTATATCATCCTCTTTTGGTTGAAAAACGAAAGGAAGATAAATTTAAAAGAACTGGTACAATCAATTGGAAAAATACCGTGGTTATACCTTATATTGAGAACATCTCAAATGACATAAAAAGGATCTTTCGAAGAGTAGGAGTTCATACAATTTTCAGGATACCACATTATCTTAAAACCTTGTTTCCACCTGTTAAAGACAAGCTACCACGTTTAGAAAGTTGCAATATTATATACTCAATACTTTGCTTGGAATGTAGTCAAGTATACATATATTGGACAAACGTCCAGAAATTTGTTAACTCGTATCACAGAACATAAGCATAATATTTTCTTACCTCCACCACACATACGGCTTTGATGAAACATTCACTTGAAATGGATCGTAGATTTGATTTTGAGAACGTCAAAATTATTGACAAAGAACAAAATTTACATCAAAGGTTACTATTGGAAACTATTCACATGATTAAACATCGCAGCGTAAATCTTAGGTATGAGACACCTAAGATACATGAATACTACGCAACATTACTAAACCAGTATTGTTCTATGATGAATTTTTCCAATAAACCTTACTTTTGTCATTATCTAAAAATTTTGAACTAGCTATTTCTCACATACAATTCACTGTATGAAACTGATTCCAATAAAAGTTGAACGTTAATAACGATTTACCATCAAGGTATATTCGTAAGAGTGGATTTAAGAACATACTATGACCTTTCAAATTTACCTCCTTATATCGATAGATATAACCTAGATCGTTTTCAATACGTTCTTACATCAGTGTCTTGACAACAACCATGTCCGACGCACGTAACACGCGTGCCACACAATTATTATAAATTTATTTTCCCCAAAGCAAGTGAGTAAGTTTTTATGAACAATATTCCTTATATTCAACCTTTTAATAGTTTTTGAAATTATTATAACATATTTACTTTACAGACGCGATTTAAATAAATCTTGAAAAGGATCCAAACTAGGATCGAAACGTTGATTTTGTTTGATAATTAGCAAAATTGCTTCATAATTAGTAATAAACGATCGAACCGTTGCGCCGAAAGCATTTAACATTTATTATGAACAACTTTCAGATACGAGAAAATATCCTGTTTGAACAAGTTACAGTTTGTCGTGCAGAATTCAAAATTTTCACTATTCCTAGCCGCGACAGCATGAAAACATATTGCAAACGTAAAGTCTCTGAAGAGCAAACTGGAAGTTAGTTTAATGGTTCCTGATCGGCGTGGGGAATGTCTTGTGTTCTTTCGGCGTAGAACCTTGCACCCATTTCGTCCGCTATTTAGGCTTATGTCCGCGTCGCAGGCTCGCGAGTTCGACCGTGATAATTCGTGGCTAAAATAGATTCTTTCGCGTGACACCCTCGAGTATCTGGCGCCCGAAATTTAGTATCGTTCGCAGGGCCGCCGCGTGGGTAAGAGGCGCCCGTGTGCGAGGTTCACGTCCGAGGTTCAAAGTCAGCGACGGGCGCCCTTCCCGTTCATATTTTGGCGCCCCTTCGACGAAGCGCCCGCGTGCGCCGCACAACCTGCACAATCGCACGCGGCGGCTCTGATCGTTCGAGTAAAGAATCGCGAGTGTATGAACGTGTTTTGTCCCGGGAGGACCACGCATCGTACGGCCGAGTGTGGCCCGGTCTTTAGCTCATAAAATCCCGGTGTCGCTAAAGTTCACGCTAGCATCTTGTTGAAAATCTAGGAAAGCGACGTGACAGTATATGGATACTCAAATCGAAATGCGGTGGAACCTATACTTTGAGTCACCAGAGTAACGTAGACTTTCGCGCACCTCGAGTGATCGCGAGAAGACGGAGGGACCACAGTTGGGCAAAATGTAATTTCAATTACAATTATAATTACTGTAATTTGGAATTGCAGAAATACAATTACATGTAATTGTAATTGGTAATTGCAATTACTTGACGAATCACTGTAATTGTAATTGTGGTCCGCAATTACAATTACTGGTTGAGCCAAAGTAATTACATGTAATTGTAATTGTATTTCTGCAATTCCCAAGTAATTTTAATGCAATTACAAGTAATTGTAATTGTTAGTTGCAATTACAAGTAATTGTAACTGGTAGTTGCAATTCCTTTCCAAACAGACGACGGTCGCGCGTGAACACTCACACACCGCTAGGGTAGTCTCACATACCGCTAGACCATATATACGTACGCGAGGATTGCAAGGGTCCGGGATTCCACTTCTGATTTCTCGATAATGCAAAGACGGGGTTTTTTAGTAGTCGAAATCGCTAGATGAAAGATCAATCTAGGCCATTGTTTGCCTCAAAAGTCCATCTTTTACGTTTCCGAGCAATGGTTTTGCAATATTCGGCTGCATGTTGCCCGTCGGAGAGGCTACTACGCCGGCGTGACTGCAGCGTCATCGGACGGGCAACATGCGACGGACAACATGCGATGTGTCAGCGTTCACGCGCGACCGTAGTCTGTTTGGAAAGGAATTGCAACTACCAATTACAATTACATGTAATTGTAATTGCAATTACTTTGGCTCAACCAGTAATTGTAATTGCGGACCACAATTACTAATTACAATTACAGTAATTGTGAAAGAAGTAATTGCAATTACTTAACACAATTACAGCAATTATGAAAGAAGTAATTGCAATTACTTAACACAATTACAGTAATTGTAATTGAGTCTAACGATTACTTCAGTGTAATTGTTCTTTTAAACCACTAATTTTTGTTTTGGACCATTTCACCGTTTTGTTATTGTAATTATAGTTCACTTTTGCACATGTAATTGAAGATGTAATTAATTACTCATGTAATTAATTCCTGCCCAACTCTGGCAGGGACCCCGTGAACCCCTACTCCACTACGGACTCCCCAGTGTCTCGACTGCGAGTATCATATACGCGGTGTACAGAATGCCGCTGCGCGCATGCGCTGTGCATTAGGAAGGGACCGTATGGAATGGGAGAACTACCAATCAGGGCGAAGATGCGCAGCGACGAACGAAAACCGGTTCGCACGCTCTACGTTACTGTGGTGACTCAAAGTGTAGACATCGTTGTCAAACTTTATGCACTGCTGAGTATACAGACTGCCCCATTTTAATCTATTTACATAAATGTTTCCAAAAATAGGTCAGATACACACAGAATACCGCTTTTAGGAGGTTGCATGGGTTTCGCCAGCACGTTATTACATGCAAATTCAGCCAATGCAAGGCTAGTATACACGTATACGTATACTTATCAAGATATCAACTTCCAGGAAATGCCAGAAGGGACCAAGAATAACAGTTATTCTAAAATTTTCAACGATAAAAATCATTAATAAAAAGTTGATTATTATTGAAATTTAAGATAATCTACACAAAATATAAAGAAAACAATTCGGAGAACAAAATGATAAAAAAATATCGATTTTTATACTTTTTGGTTACAAGTAACAGTTATTAGTGTCCAAACAATTGGATCCGCCTCGATAACTGTTATCGATGAAAAAACGGTTTCTGAGAGGTTTATTTCGATCGCTCATAACAGTTATCGATGAAAGAAGTCCATTTCGATCACTCATAACAGTTATCGATGAGAGAAATTTCTTTCTATCGCTCATAACAGTTATCGATGAGAGAAATTTCTTTCGATTGCTCATAACAGTTATCGATGATCGAATTTCTTTTCACTTGTTCATAATAATTATTGAAAGTTTTATACGAGAAAGTTCATTTTGGTTGATTATTTATTGAGTTGTCTACTCTTTTTCGGATGGAGCAAGCCTGTGAAATTTATTGAGAAGGTTTCGTACAACAAGACGAATAAACAGACCATAAGAACAACAAAAAATCTGTTTGTTTGATACATTAAATTTTGATTGTAGCAATTAATTTTAGGAATAAAAAATTTATGAAACAATTGATTATCTACCATTTGAAAGTTGTAGTATAATAAGGGATTGAAATGAACTTCTCTCATTGATAACTGTTATATAAGCGATCAAAATAAATTTCTCTCATCGATAATTGTTATGAGCGATCGAAATAAATTTGTCGTATATCGATAACTGTTATGAGCGATCGACATATATTACTCGTATCGATAACTGTAATGAACGAGGAGATAAATTCCTCTCGTCGACAACTGTTATCAGCGCCCGCTCTAGCGGTTACGTCACCCCGGACAAAAAGACAAATTGCCGCCCCTTAAGAATATATATATTTTTTAAATAAAGGTATATATTTTTTATCCTCAATAAAAATCAAATCATTTTATTTAAATTTTAATAAACGCATTTATTTTAATAAAAGCAAGTTTTCTATTAATTGCATGGGTATTTAACACATCAATATTTTTCTCACAGTTACAGCCAAAATGGCGCCCCTAAATCTTCGCGCCCCGGACCAATGTCCGGGTTGCCCCCCCCCCCCTAGAGCGGACCTTACTCTTACGAGCGATCGTAATAAATTTTCTCTCATTGATAACTGTTATACGTGATCGCAATGAATTTCTCTCAACGACAACATTTACCAACAAGAGAAAAAATTTTCGGTTACGTATAATCTTTATTTGTAACCAATACGATTGTAATCGAAGAAATACTTGTTATTCAATAACTTTTTTCTTTTTGGTTATAACAGTTAGGGTCCCTGAATGTAAGAGACGTTAAACTAAACTGACTATTTTTGTAGTGCAATAATAAAAATAAATATAAAAACGTACGAAGAAGTGCTATACTTTAATGTGTTATTTAAAAGAAATAAAAATGTTGCATTTTGTACTGAGTCATTCCATGTAAAAATGGAGGGGTTTAAGCATCATTTTGATATCTTCAAAATTGCTTGGAAAGTGCAGACCATAAAAATTTGCCATTTTGGCCGATTGTTACAACAACTACCTTCATAAATAAATTCATATTATGGATATTATTGAAGATAAAAATATTTTCTGCATAAAAACACTGAAAATCTCTGGGCTTTAAACACGCGTAACTTTTGCACCCGTGGACTCCTAACATTAAAATTGCTGTTTCGGCATTTTCTCACTAAAATCTACAGGATCACATCTAAAAAAATTAGAAATTTTTGGTTTCCGGAGGTGAAGTTAAACCCAGCAGAAGTTAGCAGAACGTTTCAACTTCAATAGAAATTATGATCTTGAAACACGAAATCACAAATAAGTAATTGTAATCGTTTGAAATAGAAAAAGGTTTCTTATCCAGTGGTCACTTCCGTACTCAGTATTTATATACAAAGTGCTCACTGGACATGTTACATTATTCAACAATATTGAGTACCACTGTGGACATGACGCGCCCTACAAATCTAGTTTATTTGTACATTAAAATCAAATGTGACATGAAACATCTACGAACATCATCCGTAATTAGATTTTCTGCTACATATGTAGTTTTTCAAATAAATTGGTAAGTATTCCGTTTTGTCGATCGTAACGAATTAATAGAAATTAGTTTATGTTATCGGCGCACAGGTTCGATCCAAAATTAAAACAAAGCAATTTTGCAATTTAAAAGATTTTTCTCAACGTTTCGATCCAAGGATGGATCATCTTCAAGAGAATTTTGCGTTTTCTATAAACTGGACAGTTTAGTTCTTGCCAGCATGGAATACAGTTGCAAATTTAAACACTTATAAACAATTTACACATAGCAAACGCAAAATTCTCTTGAAGATGATCCATACTTGGATCGAAATGTTGAGAAAAATCTTTTAAATTGCAAAATTGCTTTGTTTTGATTTTGAATCGAACCTGTGCACTGATAACATAAACTAATTTCTATAAATTGATAAGTATTTGTAAAAGCTGAGACATTTTGGATATCTTTCATAATACTACTTGGCAAGTTATAACAGTATTGTTACTATTGTTAAAGCACAAAAAGTGTGTCTATTGTTAAAGCTCAAAAAGTATTCAGGCCACGAAGATCTATCAGAAACATTTATTCAAAGTCACAAATTCAAAAAAGTTGAATTTGTCGAACAATATAATCTGCTGAACAATGTGCTAATTATAGATTGATTTATTGCAAATTTGTAACTGGCGACTTGATAACATCCAATACATAAGCTATTTTATATTTATGAACTTTTGCAACAATGCTGGTTGTCATCGCAGTTATATGTATGCATTACTGATTTTGTTTTATTTTTTATGAAACAATATCTTTGTAGCAGTATCGAAAACCATTACTCTGATCATGTTTCTGCCAATTTACTGTGGGATCATTGATAGAGCGGTAAGAAAAAACAAAGCTAAAGATCCTATTACAACACTTGAACAACTGTTAGCTGTGGGAGTGGAAATGGAATTTCATGGAATTTAGAGTACACTAAACCATTACCAGTAGCATGAAGCTTCTCCAAAGTTCATACATTTAATGGGAACGTTAAACTTAAAAAGGATACTTGTATTATAATTACAACATACATTATTACATAGACGCACACAGCATGCTATAATATAAGGAGGAAACTTTCATAATTCACTTAAGAACTAGTTAAACCAAGTAAATTGTAATAGTAGTATGTATTATATATAATATTTCGACAATTATCATATACAGAAATTATACACCGTCCTCATCTTTTCCAATAGAATGTCTTCTTTATTAACTTCCCGATTTTTAGGGAAGTTATTGTAGTGACCCCGAAAATCGAAAATCGATTTTTTAGCAGATCTTCACGTTTCATGGTCATTGCAGTCATTTTAGACTACTTTCAGCAAAATGTTCGTATGTGTGTGTGTGTGCGTATGTATGTTTATATGGTATCAAATTTTTCGTTAACGTTTTCTGAAAAAGTCGAAAAAGCGATCAGAATGATGAATGATGCAATCGATGTGCCCCGCTGTAACTTAGAGCTGATTAGATTTTGGTCCATTTTGGTCAAGTAGTTCCTTAGTTTTTTTCGAAAGGAGTTGATTCAACAATGCAATTTATACGTGAGGACGGAAATTTTCCACCGAAAAAACAAACGTAATTACATAAAAATTTTTAAAAAAATTTTTTTTAATTTTAAATGTGTTTTTAAAATTTTTATTTATGCAACTAATGCTAATGTTACCGCTTACAATAATCGAAAATTATCCCAATGCAAGAGTGAGTTTATCATCTCCACTTCCGAGAATACATTTTGGGAGAATATCGATGAAAGTACAAAAAAAAACGATGTTGGCGATGTTGCTGAAGGAGTAACGAATCGGGAAGTTCTTTGTGTGACTCTTGGAGAGTGACACGCCAAATAAAAAACATTAATAGCAGTAGGCCCTACTAGCCATGCGTACCACTAACCCTCTTGCAAGAGCAGTCCTACCCGCGAGCTCGGGCTACTCCGTGTTTTATAGTTGATCTACGAAAAAATGGCCATCGCGCGCGCGAATATCGCAGCATTTCTCACATCCTGTATGTTCACATTCGCTATATCTTCGTATTAACTTAAAAAAATACTAAATAATAATAATAATCACACAATATACACTAAACTAAGAAAGCAGTATACACATGAAATTTAAATAATATACAGGGTGGGGCGATAACTATGTCCACTTTGAATATTGCCTTTATTTGTAACAATATGAAAAAATGTTATCGACATAATTTGCACGGTATAGAGGGGGACATGTTGTGACATAAACATTTTCTGCGTGGGTAGAGGCATAGTGGAGATTTCAAGGTCATCTTAATTTTTTTTAATCGAAAGACCTACTTTTTGTATCATGAATCGATAGACTGTCGAATTCTAAGTAAAAATGTATTGACCTCCACATGTCTTAAATCTAATAGTTAACGAGATCGAAATAGTTTTCTTTCTTCTTTTGACGAAGGTCAACACTTTTATACTCAGAATTTGATACTCTATCGATCTATGGTATAAAAAATGGACATTCTGTTTAACGAAATCATGGTGACCTTGAAATCTCCTTTATGCCTCCACTCACGCAGAAGATTTTTCTATACTATTATAAATAACGGAGATTATTCTTTGTAATAACTATTTTAAAAAGATATTTTAATTGTAAATGATTACACTTTTCGATAGTGTACATAATATAGACAAATAACATTAAAATATTGATGATAATCCGCAGTACTTGATTTAAAAATAGTTACAAACTTTACAATCTAATACGCTACTCTTTATGGACAAATTCTGTACTCAAATCAACTGTTTCAGCAAAAACGGTATACAGTACAAAAAGTAGAAATCTCAACCTTTAAAATGGTTGTTTTTTCATCAAATTTGAATAAATTTTAGCAAAGTTACGGCAGTTTGAATATTGAGCGAGTTTTGATCTAGCTGTGGCCGCTGAAATCGAGCATACAGCCCACTGTGCGACGTAAGCGAAAGCACAGCCTTAAAGGGATTGGATCATTTCCAAGATTGCAAGGATGTGGGATGCGTCTTCTCATTTTTCGATAATGCAAAGATGGGGTTTTTGAGCAGTCAGAAGCGATAGATAAAAAATAGGCTGCAGTCGCCTTCAAAAATCCTATTTTTACCTATACGAAGCGTAATTTGCATTATTCAGCAACATGTAACTGTCACTGGTTTATGAAAATAGCTACATGCGCAGTTTTATGCTTTCGAATAATACAAATTAGGCCACGTAAACGTAAAAATAGGACTACTGAGGGCAATCGCGACCTAGCTTGATCTTTTATCTAGCGGTTTTGACTACTGAAAACCCGCATCTTTACATTATCGAGAAATGAGAAGGCGCATCCCGCACCCTTGCAATCCTGGAAACGCGAGTCTACCCCCAAATCAGTTGACAACAATATTCCGTATACAAATTAGCACTAATTTGTCACTGCATATAAGAGCAAATAAAGACAAGCACATTTACAAGGAACATTATTCAATTGCAAAAAAAAATGTAATTATTATAAATAGGGTACGGGCCCCAGAATGTTGTTATCTGTATTGTGTGAAAAATTTACAAACCATATAAATATTGTAGTCCAATCGCCAGGTCGAAAAAAGGGCGTCTACCTGGAAAGTATTCCAAACTTAATGAAATTTTGACACGTCATTTAGGGGTACTCTGGGAAGTCGAATCTGAATTTTCGACCTCGTGGACTCTGTGCTAACTTGGGGAGGGGGAAAAAACCACGATTTTTGTTACCTGTTTTTGGTATTTCTCCCATAACTTAAAAACTATGGGTCCTGCGAACTTTTTTTTCATTATTGTAAAGAGCATTAAATTTCCTTCAAATTTCACTGGTCAAACGTATTTTTTTACCCAATACGTACCGAGAGACAGACGTTCAATATTAGTAAATGTTTTTCAAAATGACATTTTGAGCCACACATTGTGACATTTAGCAGGAAATTGCAAGATTTTGGCTCATAACTTTAATTTTTCAATATATCTACATATGATCTACATGCTATGTATATCCCTTACATTTTCACACTCCTCTCGCCCCCCCTCCCCCCCAAAGACGAATTTGAGAAGTACGTAAAAAAACTCTCTCTCCAGAAACCCTAACATTGTACTCTTATCAATCTGACTTCACATGGTTGGGGGGGTGGCGCTGACAAGTGCGTAATGTTATAATTACAGTTTATTCCCTATTTAGGTGCCTGGTCATCACTTTATGACTTTATATTTTCCCATTAACCCCTAATCTCAAAAAGTAGTAAATGTAGATTGGGTCGGTGAAGAGTAAGAATCCATGTCTTTGATGGATATCCTGTTGGGATAAACTACCAAAACACCAAAGCAGTAGAACGACATCGGCGGTCATTGCTGCATTCCTCTACAAAGTTTGTCTTTACAGAGACAACATCTGTCAGTACAATTTCACAGATGAAATTTCTCTCCAACGACACCAACAAGAATAACTTTATCACCTTGTTGATGACTGAAATGCAGGCCAAGGAGATCCAAGTAAAGCAGGCAATAGAAGATGCTGATCTCATGATTGTTGAGACAGCTCTTTCAGTAGCAAACAATTTTGACAGTGTTATCATAACAGGCGAAGACATAGATCTCCTTGTTCTTCTCACTGCAATAGGTTATTCCAAACATAACGTACAATATCTCCAAAAGACTGGAAAAGGTAACACCACCACTGTTCTGTATTCATTCCTTTCTTTCAAATATGAAACATATCTATATCTTCGCCTGTTATCGATGACACTGTCAAAATTGTTTGCTTCTGAAAGAGCTGTCTCAACAATCATGACATCAGCATCTTAATTTCATTAAGTTCGGAATACTTTCCAGGTAAAAATATCTGGCGACTGGACTATAGATCAACTCTTACATTATAAAATGATTAAAACTTCCAAGCCGTATCAGAGATTTGAGGCTTTCACGGCCCGGCATCATACAGTTATTTCTGTTGAGGTTTTCGGGTGTAAGCCGTGTCCTAAAGGAAGAGATTTCCCAACGTTTCGCAAGTATTGCAGCTAGCTTCATCAGGGGGTCGGAAGACACACTGATACTGGTGTGTGCCTGATTTGTGCTCCACTTATATAGTGGAGGTTGCTCATGTTCTGGTTCAGTGAGCACCAATCAAAGTGGACTTTTAATTGGGCGGCCGAACAATTAAAAAACTGGGAGGAGTGTGTGCCATATTGGACTCAGGTTGTAACCTGCATCCCTGTTGATGTTATTAGGGTGTTTCTTAATTTCCAATGATTCCCGGTGATTTCTGAGAAAATATCCCTTAGTTCTGGCTGGAACTTTGGCTTCATTGAAAAGTATGGTGTGTCCTGTTGTTATCTGGTGTTCAGCCACAGCTGATTGAATGTAGCCTAACCTGGCGCATCGCTCGTGTTCCAAGCCGTAGTCTCATCATATTTTTCAGAAAACTTCCGCAAATAGCCGACCGCTAAAAACTTTAAAAGGACATGTTGTTCAGAATGGTGACCTTGACAATATCTTTCAAGGTCATTGAAAGCGAAGAGGACGAAGTACATCGACAAGTTTACTGTAGTTATTAGTAATTTATTATCATTTATTTACCGTAATTTATTGTTATATGAAAACACATGAAAAAATCTATGCGAGTTTATTATTAAATTAGTAGAGTTCCCCCCATATTAGGGTGTTGAACATCTAATCAATTTATTAATATACGCCAAATACAAAAGGTGTATATGTAATAAGTTCTTAACTTATTTACATTATTTACTTATTTGTATCTATGTAATCCTCTACTGCGGGGTGTAAATTAAAATGCTTACGCTAGCTACTAACTAGTAAATAATTTTCGGCGGCATTTTCCGCACAACTTTAAAATGATAATAATTATGTCCGGGAACTTTCTCAGTAATATTTATATCAATATTGTTTTCCCAAACAGGGATTTTCAAATTCGTTTATAATTATTAGACTGCGGATGTGTATGCAAATGCATATTTTTATCGAAAATAGTTAAAAATCTGGGACCTAAACAGAAATTTGTTTTGTCATTAGAGGATTTTAAAAATATAACTTTTATTTTGCATATTGCATATGTTTTGCATAAATTTTGCATAAATATTCGACTATTTAATGCTACGCCAGAATAAATAAGATAGACGTACCTAAAAATTTATAAAAATAAATTACAAAATGTGCCATTGCCACCAGAATCTGTAATAACAAGATGGGGAACCTGGTTGGAAGCAGCGTTTTTTATGCAACGCATTTAGAAGGAATAAAGACGTCATAGAATCGTTCGATGAAAAGGAGGCTTGAAAGAAGCATTACGATATAAGATGCATTTACAACAAAATTTAACATTTATTCAGAGTCATTTCCAAATGTCACCTGAGGCCATGAAGAAATTGGAAACAATAGGATTACCTCTAACGGAATCTATAGATTTGGTAATTACAGTTATAGAAAATTTAAAAATTATACCCGCTGATTATGGAGAAAAGGTTACACATAAAATGGAATCTGTATTAACACGAAATGTACACTTTAATGTATTATTAAAAATAAGCAAGATTTTGAAGGGTGAACACGTTGAAGGACCACGAGAGGTTCTGGCACATCATTGGGGTAAATTTAAATATGCCGCTATAACGTCATGTGATGTAGAACGCTCTTTTTCAGCGTATAAATTAATTTTAATAGACAAGAGGCATCAATTTACAACCGACACTATAGAAAAAACTATTGTTATATATTGTAATTTAAATTATAATAAATAAAACAATAATATAATTACCATTTTACAGATCCGTACATGCATTCCCTATACATATATTTAGCATATACCTTGCATACATCTTGCATATATTTTGCATACATTTTGCATATTTTGACATATAGATGCATAAAGATGCGTACTCTAATAATTATTGTATAATACTAGTCACAAAATATCATAATCTCGCTACATCAAAAGGGATATTTAAAACGTATTGTAAATTTTGGCGGGCAGAATTGCTTTATTGCACAGATATTGCTAGTTATTTAATTTTCTAGAATTTTAAATATGTATTGTAATTTGTTAATCGCAAAGTTGTAAGCATATTTCTAATAGAGAATGTTGCCGACAAGTTATACGTCGTCACTTCTATTTTGATGCTAACAATAAGAAACGAGAGATTCTCAGCTTCCACAGTCGCTTTAGATTTTAGAGAGAGGTATAGTTGTTATGACAATAATTCATGTCAACTGGAAATAAATAGCCTTACACATACCTTACACATACATACTTCCTCCAGAAATGCGAACTCTTTTGTGAAGTTATGAACATATTGTAGTACTCACACTGTGAACACATGCATAATAGAAACATTGACAGGGGAGGCGGACAAAGGTTACGTACGTCCATATTCTGAGACTTATGAAAATGAAAACATATTGGTAAACAACGGAAAGATTTCAGGTGATGAACATTTTCTCCTCGCTGGGGCCCCAAATGGGAACCAAGGTATGTATGCATCTATTACTTGATACGTGACTGCCGCGCGCCTCTATAACGTATGTAACGTTCACTTTTTTTGGTCGTGTTGCCGCAATTCAGGCGGATTTTTAATTGTTAATAACTAAATAACGAATAGTCCAGTCAATGAATGCTCATAAGGGGGGTGTAGAGAGAAATGGAAGGAACACAATTTTTAACTTTGGAACTTTGTTTGGACTAGTTTGGAGGTAAACATACTAAAAGTCCCTACTCCTAGGAGGTGAGCGGGGTGCAGGGGGCATGTGGAAGGTCCCCTTTTTCGGTTTTCCGCTTATATCTCGGAAACTATGCGAGATAGCGAAAAACTGAATCCAATTAATCTTGTGGCACATTTTATCAGTTTTAATTTTGTATCGAATGGTCTTATCGCTAGGACGCATAGTTTCCGAGATATAAGCGGAAAACCGAAAAAGGGGACCTTCTACGTGCCCCCCTGCACCCTGCTCACCTCCTAGAAGTGGGGACTTTTAGTATGTTTACCTCCTAACTAGTCTAAACAATGACCTAAAGTTAAAAATTGTGTTCCTTCCATTTCCCTCTACAACTTATCGTTGACTGGACTAGAAGCCGAAATCGCAATTTTTTTATTCTTCATTTTTGTCTTACATTATCATGGAGAACCATCCCTTTCTCGCACCTGTAGTCGAACACCCTGTATACTTATAGACCCGGCATAGGTGTAGGATATGCATAGGACGCAGTGTTCCAAGATAACAAAGTTCCTGGTGCCCACAACTGACGTCACAAGATGATTCAAAATTGTGACCGTGCACGACAGAACCGTGATACAAATATATCTTTTCACATGTAAGTATTTTTCGATTTTTTAAATAAAGAAAGTTGTAAGGAAATTAATACAGAATTCATATCATCAACATCTACATTAAAATTGCACTTTTTCCGAATTATAATTATAAAAATGAATTAGCACTATATTTAAAATAATAGAAGAAAATTAAAAATGAACGAGTGATAAAATATAATATGGTACAAGGGGTGCAACACAAAAGCCACATACAATATATGTCTGAGGGAGATTGATTTTACAGCGTCGTCAGTAGGGATTGCAATCCCGCAAAGCGGGATCCCGGGATCCCTCGTCATTTCTTGATCCCGCATTTCTTAAATAGGTGATGCGGAATCCCGCAAATTTTGCGGGACTATGCGTATAATCAAAATTTTGCGAACGACGACGCGCACGATCAACTATTTCGATGATGCATTTGTTTCACGGGACTGCGCTCTTCACTTTTTCCGTTGCCGTGCCACGTACATATCTGTTTGTCGATCTACTATTCCAGTTCGTATTGTGCAAGTACAGGGTGTAAAAAAAGTAATGGTCATCCGTCCTAGGGGTGAATCTACACCTCTGGATCGGTGGACATTTGTAAGAGAAACTTGCCGCAAAATTGTTCATAACACAGAAAATTAGTGTTAAAGTTTTTTTTTGCATCAACGCATTCTACTCATCGAGAAGAGGAAAAGTTTGAAAGGAGCCATATGTCACAAACAAATAGTTATTGAGATATAAGCTGTTAAAGTTTTTGCAAAATTTGATTGTGTGGAATTATACGTATAGACCAAAGCCTACTACTACAGTCCACACGTCCGTGTCGATGAGACAGAAGATGATCGTGTGCGTGCCGCGAGCCAGACGAAATTTAAAGGCGCATTCGTCGTTAGGCTCCTTTAAATTTCGTCTGGCTCGCGGCACGCACACGATCATCTTCTGTCTCATCGACACAGACGTGTGGACTGTAGTAGTAGGCTTTTGTCTATACGTATAATTCCACACAATCAAATTTTGCAAAAACTTTAACAGCTTATATCTCAATAACTATTTGTTTGGGACATATGGCTCCTTTCAAACTTTTCCTCTTCTCGATGAGTAGAATGCGTTGATGCAAAAAAAACTTTAACACTAATTTTCTGTGTTATAAACAATTTTGCGGCAAGTTTCTCTTACAAATGTCCACCGATCCAGAGGTGTAGATTCACCCCTAGGACGGATGACCATTACTTTTTTTACACCCTGTACAATGTCCAGTAAAGAATTCATGTGAGATAGTGAAAAAGAATACACCAGTCTTTGGGATTATTTTGTGAAAAGTGATTCTGCACAAACTGCCAAATGCTTGAAGTGTAGTGCGATTTTAAAAATAAGTCAACGATCAAGAAAAGGGTTGGTGACACACTTGAGAAGCAAACATTGCATTGAATTAAAAAAAACCGCAATTACAAGCACCACTCCAACCACAAGTTGTCGATAATTTCGAAAATGTTATACCAACAAAAAGAGCCAAAACAATTGACAGCTTTTTCGTTAAAGAAAATTCTATGGAGACAATGGTACATATCACGAATGGTTGCTAAAGATGGTTTAACATTTAACGTTTTCTGCAAATTTGTAGACTTAAGAAATTTGTTTATGAAATATGGTTTTAAACTTCCAACATCTCCTAATACAATAACATCCATGGTTGTTACATTTGCAGATTCCGTAAAAACGGATATGATAAGAAAATTCACTAAACTGCAAAATGAAAATCATAAATTTTCTTTAACATTTGATGAATGGACATCTCGAAAAAATAGGAGATACTTAAACATGCATGTACATTATCAAAATAAATATTTTAATCTCGGTTTGGTTTGAATCCATGGTTCATGTACAACAGAGTATAGCGTCAAAATGGTCGAGGATCGTCTAAAAAGCTTCGAATTAAATATAAAAGACGACATTATTGACATAACAACAGATGGAGCGAATGTGATGGTGTAAAAGTTGGTAGACTTATACCTTGCTATCAACAACTCGGTTATGCACACGGTATACAACTTTCTGTTATTGACGTTTTAAACAAAAAAAACTTCGGAGCAGAAGTCATTAGAAGAACCATGCTTACAATGAAATATGTCTGACACTGACGATGAAGACACCGAAGTTGTAGGCGAAGAAAGTTCTTTATCAATAACTACAAACTTTTCATCTGCAGAAGTGGTTCCAAATTATAAAGATCTTATTGCGAAAGTGAGAAAGGCTGTGAAGATTTTTAAGAAGTCACCAGCAAAAAATGACATTTATTTGCAAAAATATGTGCAAGAAGAACAGGGAAAAAATCTAGAATTAATTTTAGATTGCAAGATTCATTGGAATAGTTTATTGAGTATGATGGAACGTTTTCACAACTTAAGATTATGCGTAAGCAAAGCTTTAATCGACATCGAATATGAAATATATTTCACCGATAAAGAATGGTCCAAAATAAATTACTTGAAGTTATGTCTGAAACTAATTAAGGTGGGACTTGAAGTAATCTGCAGAAGAGATTCAACTCTGATCACCGCAGAAACAACTTTAAATTTATTTTGGACAAATTAGATAAACAGTCTATTCCTCTTAGCACTGCTTTAGCCACAGCACTCCGTAAAACGATACGGCAACGTCGAACTGACTTAAGTGGAATATTAGTAAATTTGCAAAATCCGAGTAAAAATGAACACGAATGTAAAAATTTAAGAGATACTACATTCGAAATGCCAAAGAAAAGCGTAATACGCAAAGAAATAAAAAATCTGTTAGAAAGAGTTCTTACCGTCACACGTGGGAATAATAGCGATGATGCTGAAGCATTCAACTACTTTGAACAAGACGAAAATCTTCAAGATCAAGATATACGAGAAGATAGACAACAGTCCAACATATCCTTGCAAGAAGAATTAGGATTGCAACTGCAAGAAAATAGTATCGAAGAAGCTGAGACAAAGGAATTGGTAGAAGATATCGTCAAAACTTTAAAGAAGGAGATGACATCCTCTGAAAACGACGGCAAAAAGGGGAAATATTTATGTATGGTTTACGAATATTTATTAACTATTCGAGCAACAAGTGTAGAGGCTGAACGAGCTTTTTCCGCAGCAGGATATCTTTGCAATGACTTATGAAGCAAACTAGAAGATTCAACAATAAATAGTCTTTGCTTTTTACGTTCATATTTTCAAAGTATTACAAATTAAAATTTTTTTCTTTCTTTTAATAATTTTAATATTTAAAAATTTTTTTTAGATATATTAATTATTTTAATAATACACACATATACATATATACGTATATGTATATATTTCAACTATATAGTTTGTTTTCCAAAGGGAGATTTATTTTAATTTCTGTAGATTTAGATTTTGTTTGTATTTTCTTAATAAATTTTGAGTACTATGATTAAAGATGATTATCTCATTAAGTAAAATTTGGTTCTTTATTAAATATATATTAGATCGAAGAACTAAATCCTCAGTCCTGCGGAATTGAAATAAATCCCACATCAATCCCGCGGGATTGAAAATGGCGCGGATTGCAATCCCTAGTCGTCAGTCGCTCTGAGCCAGTCAACATTCTTGTTACAAATGTTTAGAATATAAGTTATGAACATGTACAATACAAAAATTTTATGTATGAATCTACAATAAATAAATGAAGACAATACATATACTAAAAATGCATATCTGCGTGTAGTACATACAGGGTGTTCATTTGAAAACTTTCCAGCCGAATATCTCGAATAGTATGAAAGATATTAAAAAAGTGTAAAACAAGGATTTCGAAGGGGAAAGAAGGGGGCAGTATCAGTTTTTTATTTGGGTGGCGTTTTTTAGGTCATTTGAAGGTCAACTTTGCTTTTTCAAATAGACACCTGCGGATAAAAAAAATATCCTACGAAAATTGCTGGTCTTTTTACGTACAATAAGATCCCATAATAAAAAATATAGGTTTCCATTTGAAAAAACAAAGTCGACCTTCAAATGTCCTTGAAAACGCCACCCAAATAAAAAACTGATACTGCCCCCCTCTTTTCCTCTCGAAATATTTGGACACGTGTTTCACACTTTTTTAATATCTTTCATACTTTTCGAGATATTCGGCTGGAAAGTTTTCAAATGAACACCCTGTATACAGTGAACCACGAAAGTGTTTGAACGCAGTTTAAAAGTATAACTTTTTTATGATCGGACCAAACGACTATTTTTGAGCAATTAGAAGAATTGATTCACCAAATGACATGCCAAACAGATTTTGAAAAAATTGTGATTGCTAAGTATTACATGATATAGTAAAAGAGGCACTGTGTTGATGTATGTTAGTTATACACATACTAAAAGTTTCATCGAAATCGGTTGACGCAGAAAAAAACGACACGTATCAAAAGATTTAAGGATCTGTGGATTTTAAGCAGAAACTGACCAAAAGTCACGAAAATCTATGATTTTCACCACATTTAACCACTTGTAGCTGTTGGGTATGTTAATCGATTTTGATGAAATTTTCAGCATGTGTATAACTAACATAGATCTAAAAAACATATATTTTAAATTTTCATTAAGGCCCAAATAAAAAAGTTTTAAAAATGCTTTTCTTATTTTTGCATGCAACCTTGTAAATTGTAATTTTTGGAAAATCTTTTTTGTAGATCATTTAATAAACCAATGCTTCTAATTTCTTACAAAACATCAGGTCTTTTGGTACGATTGTAAAAGAGTTATACTGTTCCAAAGTGCGTTCAAATACTTTCTCGTGGTTCACTGTATTTAATAGTATTTATGGAACCACCAATTTTTCCCGAACGTCCGACTTGTCGTAGAGTTATACTACTGATTTCCGCAAGAATGTACGCTCGTCTAACTTGCCATTAAGTTATTGCACTGATTTGGAATTTCAAAAATAGCGAAACTTTGAAAGACAAATGAATTTTTTACTCGATTCAATACTTATAACAGGTTCTAAAGAACCTCTATTATCGACCGATGTGTATATGTTGATATCGACCAATGTGTTGTCACGTCCGGTGGTTCAGCCATCGCTAATAATTGATATAATCAATCATGTATAATATATACCTTTTGAATTTCTTTTTATGCTTGCTCTAATAATGTTGTACGAGAAATTAAATATTAAATACTATTGTTGATAATCAATGTCGAACTATCGTATATTACACCACATTGCGTGCATTAGAATTAGGAAAACTCATTTTGAATTTGAATCGTAGCGAAATTTATTTCATTAAATGATTGAGTCATTTCCAAATATAAATCGTGAGCGAATATTCGTCGAAGCCTGTTCATCACTGAAGACTGCGAAGATTTTGAATCGATGAGCAACGAATTGTTATTCGATCTATAAGATGCGCAGAGTAATATGATCTAGCCAAGAGGAGGATAAAAAATGCAATGCACACGAATAAGAAGAGAGTGACTGAGAAGAAAGCGATTAAGAAGAAATCGATTAAGAGGAATTGGTGATGATGTAACCACCTTATGAAAATTAAGCTAAGAATAAAGGATTGATCGATCTATAAACGGGATGGCTCCTCATTAGGAGTCCGGTCCACAAAATACAGTCAACAAGTAAACAAGTTCAGTCTACATTAAAATTTCATGAATCAATAGTTAAAGTTATTTATCGAATCAGTCAGTTTGCTTTGTGCGTGTGTTGTTCAAAGTAAAGTTAATCAACCACGAAAAAAGGAAAAGGCGTGTTAAACCCCTGGAGCACCAACAAACCGCGACATCATTCGATCCAACTCAGCAGCGACTCTTCCAATCAAAGGCGAAATCTACCTAGCGGTAAGGAATTACTAACAAATTATAATAAGATCATAATAACTCTATGTATCCGAAATTTGGTGCTTAGAATATACTTTTGTTTATTTCTATTCGAATTAAAATATCAAATCATTTTTAAAGGGTTTACCCAACTTCAATTTCTACGTTCCAATTCCAAGATCAAAGCCATAGAATTTAAGAAATCCTCAATTACCCGAACCGAAGCCGGTGAATGCAGGTAGGTTCAAAACTCCATTTTATCTTCTATTAAAATCTTTCAAATTTAACTTCAAATCTAGAATACGTCCACCTTAGGACGTAACAGTGTTTACAAACAAGAGCAGAGTAAAAGTCATCGTCAAAATTCTATCGTAGTTACGCAAAGTTTCCCAGAGTTCAATGTTCGCATTTTGCCAAGACACATCTTAACCTATAAAGCACCAAGACTGCTGAGACTTTAGTAGACGATATGGGTCATGTCAACAGGCAGGTTATCGGGTCGTTTGTTGTTTTCGATTCCGCCCAATAAAGTAAGGAAAAACGAACGTTAGCCGGCGCATCTGGGTACATCGAAAGGAAAAAGGGAAGCAATTTGTTTCAGCGTAACGTGTCTTCCCAGTACTTCATGCCCCAATAACCTAGTTTCTCGTAAATTTCTTTCCTAGCCCGGCGTGCGCCTTTCTCCACACCCACCAAACGTTATTGTGGTTTTCATTAAAATTTGTTGTATGTCCAGTACCATGGATTATCATACAATGAACAATGTTTGCATAGCATGGCGCAAAATCTCATTTAGCACTTCGTAAATACAGATTCAATTAAAAATAGTGTATGTGCGAAAAGGTTTTTAACACTAAACCTACCAAACCTTAAAAGTAACTGGAATATGTTCCCTTGGAATATGTTACAAACGACAAGATTGATTTTATTTAGATTTTGTACCGCTCCTATTGTAGTGCGTGCTTTACTAAAGATATCTATACAATCATTTCCTATGAAATCATTTTTATTATTTCAATAATTGTGAAATAAAAAATCTCGAACCGGTCATTTTGACCGGTGATGCAGTGTTGGGCAAATTTTATTTTAAATAATAAAAAAATTAAATAATAAATACACGTGATTTAATTGCAAAGGTAAATATAGCCCTGAGGGGACCCAACTCGGATCACCTTCACCTTGACATATGTTGTCAAGGACAACATACTGAACAACTTTTGTCATTATATCTATCCGTCGCTCGGAGTTAATTTTCGAGATATTCGCAAAAAACTATTGCTATTACTGTATTGAATTTTCCGTATTCTTGGATGCTCTGTGGCAATGTAAGCCTGTTTCGGGGCGGCATCTGTATATTTTCTATTTGTAAACACGTTGCGGGGATAAGAAAGAAAAAAGATCAGTGTCACTGTATATAGGGTGAGCTTTTAATTTTGGAAGACTACTTCTGGATTTTCGTATGCGTGCTCTCCGCCCCCTACCACCTAACCCTAACTAATTCTGATCGCATGATTTTTCCATTACTAGTTCAAATTCTGTATGACGGCTATATAGAATGAAAAGATTATGTGATCAGAATTAGTTAGGGTTAAGTGGTGGGGGTGCACGCATACGGAAATACAGTATTCGCAATAGTTTTTTGCAAATGTCTCGAAAACTAAGACCGAGCACCGGGTAGATGTAATGACAAAAGTTGTTCAAAATATTGTCCTTGACAACATATGTCAATGTCAAGGTAATCCGACATGGGTGGGTGTAGTAGCTCGTAAGGAAACTAGCTGCTCGAATCACTCTATTTTCGCGAATATCTCGGGAACTAAGGCCGAGCGACAGATAATTTATTAAGAAAAGTTGCATTTTGAGCACCGTAGCACTATATATCTGACTTTTAGGAATCACAATTGACCACTTCTGAACTCCTCATTGCAATGTTCAAGCGTCATTTCGTAATTTCGTAAACCTTGTAATTGCATATACGTATATGCGAATTTAGCGATGTGTGCGTGTGCCCGCACACTCTTGCACGGCCGCGCCGACCCCCTTAATCCATGTACGAATGTTGCAATATTATTGACAATTTAAACTTTGGGAAGGTTTTTCGAAAAATGTATAAAAGTGTTAGACATCAGACTTGTTTTATATGAAAGTTTAAACAATTTCGAATAAGAGCATTTAAATTTTAGGTGCAGCCTGCTGCAGCCGTGTAGTTTATACGATAATTAAGAAATAAAATCCCGCGGTATTTTGGCGTCTGGATAACATAGTTGACTTGGACTCTGATGTTTAGACTCCGCGAGTTGTATCTGCTTGTTAGTATTTCTTTGTATAAACTGTTACATTGTATTACATTGATCAGATTCAGTTTTTGATCACGTTAGTCTTCAATCGAATATTCATGTGGAAACATCTGTACTGAAGGTTTTTGCTAAGTTTTATGTGTGTTAAATTGTGTATTATAGTTAGTTATATAATTATAGTTGAAAATATTTATGTATGTAAATGCATACATTGTACATATTTTTAATTCATTTATATAGTGTGTAATTTAGTTTAAGAGTTGAAAATAATTTTGAATTACAATGTGGGAAAGTATGTTCCACTTTAACCTTCCCATCATACTGTCTTGACATCAAAAGGTTAATTATTTTTATATTTCTAGGCAAATATAACTTCAAAAATGAGGATCTTTTTAATGCATGGTATAATGAAGGTGATCCGAGCAGGAGAATAATTACTGTGTCTGATGTTATTTTTGATAAAATCAACGAAGTGACTTGTGACGAAACTAGAAAGTCTATTAAACAAATAGTACGTCTTTTTTTAAATAATTTATCCCAGGAATGGAAAAATTGTCATCGGTCACTAAAGCGCATTAAAGCGAATTACGATAAATGGTTAGAACAACATCTAATCTTTGATCGAAACGTAAATGAAGATCAATTGATGATGCAGAAGATTTAGATGAAGAGGAATTCGAATTAGCCATGTTGAAATATTTGAATAATTTAGAATTAACATCGGAAATATAATTATATACAAATTTATTGCGTTGAAAAATGTCGATATGTGTGTCTCTTTAATTTTGACTACGAAAAACGAATTTCCGGACTATATGTGCGTAGTATTGAATCCACCATTTTGAATTTTTCATTTTTGATGTCAGATTTGTTATCAGTGATCTCAAAAAACATCAGCTTTTATAAAGATCCAATGACATTTTGACTTTTGGCCAGTAAAATCGCGTTCTCGGACCATTGTGCAGTGGTCGGGCCCGTCCGGGGGGCCTAGCTGCCTATAAAAAAATACAATTTAATTTATTACTATTCAATACAAATAATAATTGAAATTGTATTTGTAAATAACAATTAACTTTATTATTTTTAATAATTCATTTAGTTTTGCTCAAATAATAAGTAATTATTGTTGCATTTTATTTGAATGTCCAAATAATAAATAACTTGTTATTTAAATTTTTGTTTAAATAAATTTATTTATTGCCCAACACTGCGGTGGTGGTAGGTTTAGCGTTGAAGGTAATGCTACGTATATTTTGTTTTGTGGAACGTCTATCTCACTGAAACTGGCGCCATTAATTGAAATGTTCTTTTACTCCTTGCGCTTTTTCCACGGTTCATAAATCAATATTCCAAGGATTTCCAAGATTCCCTGGAACGAGAAAAATCGACAAGAAGGGTTGAGGCGTAACCACACCGGCTTAAGAAAAATTTACCATTACTAAAACGAAATGCGCACAAGATCGTATTATTTAATGAAAACTAATGAGTTACATGTTCTACCCCATTTTTATAGAAGCATTTCTATTGTATGACTGAAATTGTGTTAATGGAAATGAGACTAATTACAATTACGCTAGAACAATTCTTAACGATTCTTTCGACATAATTGATGCAATTATATCTTTTTATCGTTGGCGCGTGTGTTTGTCGTATCTTTTAGGTCAGACAATATATGTTGCATGTTTTCAATCGTTTCTCATTTATTTTAACAGATATCATGAAAAGTAATATACATTGCCTTACCTAAAGGATACGACAAACGCCATATATTCAAATAAATGAAAATATTAATTAAAACAAATTGGTATGTCTACAGTTAACATAACTGGATATACAGAATCCTTCAAAATTTCGTCAGGCTGTTAAGTTTGTGTTGGAAGCCAATGTATTCATTTTTAATGGTGTTTACTACAAACAAGTATTTGGAACAGCCATCGGATCTCCAATTTCCCCAGTTGTTGCAAATCTTGTAATGGAAAGATTAGAAGAGAATTCTATTCTAAAACTGCCCTTTGAATTGGTTCTGTATAAAAGGTATGTTGATAATATAATCATATGTATAAAACCTGAACAATTGAAAGTTTTGTTGGATACATTTAACAGTTTTCATGAAAGATTACAATTCAGATATGAAATGGAAAGCAATTCAAGTCTTAAGCTTTGTCGACGTGAGTGTCATTAAAACAGAATATAGGTTAAAAACGAATTGGTTTCATAAAGCTAGCTGGTCAGGTAGATACAGTGACTCAAAAAATTGATCAAATGTTCGAACAAAAAGGAAACAAGTCACAGTATACATTTCTCAGAATCTTGCTTAAGACTGTTGATACATATACGAAAAATGTTAACATTGCGTCGGTACTTCACGACAGTTTAAGTCCTGTAATCGTATAAAGCGGACGTGTATTACGAATTTGTATATTCTGTGTATACTTGATCAATTATTTGTGTTAAGCTCAATTGTGAAAAATTCTTATATTTTTGGCATCCCTTAGCAAAAATATAATTACTGGTAAGTCATAACGTTATTTTTAAACATTCGAGAATACATTTGTGATAAAATAATTAATAAAAAGATATTTTTAGTCATATTTCATAATGAGACCAATAAAAGCAAGTAAAATATCGGAAATTAAAAAACTATTAATATCTAGGCTTTCTCATCGCGAGATTTCTAAGAAGATACTGTGCTCTTTAAAGATTTATTATCAGCAAATATGATCGATAGAAAAAAAAACATATTTACCATGGAGGGCGAAAAACACACAACAGATGACAGTTTTTACGCGTCAATGTCGCGATAGTTTGGAATTGAAACTGTAAGGATTCTCAAGGTCCAACACAAAATTATCAATAACTAAGATAAGTAATAGAAAGTTTGTAGCTCATTGTAACGTCTACCGATTTTGACGAAATTTTAGAATATGTTTAATTCACACAGATCTACAAAACGTATTTTTTAAATTTTCAATATAGGCTCACATAAAAAAGTTAAAAATACAACTATTAGTATTTTTTGTACAATTCCGATCAATTGCAATTTTTAAAAAAATTTCTTTTCACATCCTTTAGTAAACTAATTGCTCTAGCTTCCCAAAAAAGTTCAAATCGTATAGTACAATATTAAAAAAGTTATCGTCTTCTTTAAAGCGGTCTTAAACTTTTGTCCGCTACTATATTACATCTGTAGTGCAGTTCGAAATTAAGTTATACATATAAAGCGATGAAGTATACTTATTCGTAACGAAAATTTTAACAAAACACTATTTACACTGCTCTGTGGTCGTCACGTCGCGTCGGTCTTACTGGATACCTCTAGCGTTGCTAACATATATCGCTGCTCCGAAAGTATAATGACGCAACTGTAAAATTTTGTGAAATTGACTTTATTGTGTTGGCGGGCTCAAAAATGCATTTACTAGATGTTTGCAAATCAACATAATTGTACTTACAAAATTCGCCACGGGAAGGAAGATCCGTCGTTATAACGCGCATGCTTATTTACCTTCCCCTCCGGCAGAATAACGAGAAAATTGTGATGCATTTTCAGAAGAACAATGACGTATTTACATGGTACTGGTTACTGTGAGGCTGGTATTTATTATTTTATAAATTGAAATAACTTAAAAGTTGCAATAATAACCCACAATGTCTATAAACTACTCTCATAGAAGAATTAAACCAAATTGAAATTATTTGTCTTATACTTGTCCTGTAAAATTTCAATTTTTGCAGTTATGTCATTATACTTCCGGAGCAGTGATATGTGGAACTCTGTTATGAAAACTTACAACGTTGCTTTGAAATCTAAATAAGAAGCAATATAAAATTATTTTCTATACCACGAATTCTTAATGTTTGCCGTTTAAATCAAAAGTGCCAATAACTACTGCAGTGCCAGCAATAGTACAATTAACCCTAATTCATTTTCACATTCTGCAGGATAACGGGACTCTATTTTTTGTTATCTTACATTAGCCACAATGCAGCTATCGTCGCAGGTCCCCTTTATTCGAGACGCATCCGTACGAGCAGCATCTGCACCTCTGTGGTTATCTAGTAAACACGCCCTCTAATTTATCCCTGACTATACCACACTTTACCAGTAGAATATTGAATACGGTCTTACCGTATCTCAAACCTCAAAAAGGTATTACCATCTCTGTTTTACAAAAAAGATTATTATAATCTTATATACCTTTACAACCCCTTACTTGCATGTGTAGTATAAATCTTTTTTTAGAAAGCATACTCAATAGTTTTTTTCGGAATCTTTTTTGCATGTTGTGAAGGATGCGGTTTTGCTTGACCAGAATGAAAGGAACGTGTAATTGAAAGAATGGAATGACTGAGAAGAGTGAGACAGGATCGCAGAGTGATTGGTATGAGAGACAGAATGCAAGATTGAAAGGAATGGATAAGTGTGGTAACGGATAGATTTGAACGGAAGATAAGTGGACTGTATAAATTATTTATTTATATTTGCACTTTGTGAACAGTTTGTGAGATGAAATGTGTAACGGAACTGATGTACAATGAATAAACATAACCGAAAAGCTTTGAAAGGAATCACTTTGACATATGGAACAGCTGATAGTTTGTCGCAGAGAAAGTGGGGCGACGGTTGTCACTCTGTTTTATTGTCTCGATCCTTCTGGAAGTTCATCACGCACCGAAGGTTCCGGTTGAGCGTTCGCGAACATTCCAGAAGGATCTAGAATGGGTTTACAATCACGCAGCCGATCTATTGCCCGCGTAAGCCTCGATTGCATGCGCTAACATTCACGGTTTCGGCGGGAATCGCGCTAGGATGCGTTCCGTTTCACGCATTGAGCGCATGGATCGCATTCAATGTGATGCGCGCATTGATATCGTTCCGTTTCGTTAATGCGGATGATGCGTGACGATGCGCGCTTGGAAACGGAACACTTTTCCATGCATTTGATGCGAATCAAAAATGGCTGCTTACATGGGTGACAAAACTTGTTAAATAAAGACATTGAAAAATAAGAATTGAACAATTGTAGTGATTTGAGTGAGGCTACTGATATCAGTGACAGCGAAGATGAATTGGAAGATATTTTTGTAAATTTTGATTTGGAATTAATTTATTTATAATTACATGTTATGTAAAAAATATATTGATTGTATATATTTTATACCTTGAGTAAGCCCTCACAGCACTTTCCCTGTCAAGCAACAAGGTCAATACTTCGTTGCTTTCTTCACAAATTGTGCTTTGTTTCACTATGTGCTTTACCTGCATCTGCTTTTTTCAAATCTACCGCTAATGCATCGGCTACGCATCAAACGCAGCACTTCTGAGTTCTCGTAGCTGATGCACAATTGATGCGCGAGAAGTGGTGGGAATCTGGGGAATTCTGTGCGCTCTGATGCGCGCATTGAATAAAACGGAACGGTTCTCTATGCAGTCTATGCGCATTATGCGTGAAACGGAACGCACCCCTAGTCTTGGCGGAGTCGCGCGGTGCCGCGCCGGTGTGACAATATGGCGCTCGGGCGCGCCAATCTTGAACACATGTCATTTGGTAAACCAATTCTTCTAACAAAGTGATCATAAAAAGTCAGATTGTTTGGTACGATTTTTAAAAAGTTGTGCTGTTTTAACCTTCACTCTGTGTAGTGGGTGCAAACACATACCAGGCTATGACGCACGCAATGAGACTTTGGTATTACCTTTTATGAGTTCTATTGAGTTTGGACCCATGGTTCCGACACCCTTTATCCCCATGATGCGTATACATTGCAATAAAAAAGATTTTACCCTGAAATTCAAGGTCAAGCTGACCTTGGTAAGCTCAAGTCAGGTCAAGGTTAATTCTGTAGCAAAGTTCTTTGGTAAATGTTAGCGGAGGCTGCTCAGATGGTCGTTTTTTATTAAAAAGATATAAACAATAGAGTTTGAAACATATATCTGTTATTTTAAGTATTAAAGCGGAACAAAAACGACTAGTATATACAGGGTGTCTCAAAATTCCCTCCGAACCCGGAAATGAGAAGTTCCTGAGATCATTTCAAGCGACATTTTCCGTTGAAAAATGTCGTCCGCGGCTTCGTTAATGAGTTATTAACGAAAAACACGGACTAATCAGAGCGCGAGCTAGACGCGTGCAGCCCGGCGCGACGGCAGCCGAGTGTCGGTGGCACGCCGCGATGTCGCAATGAACAAAAGTTTCCCGATGATGTGAATCCTCGCCAATGTCGATAAGCTTTGGATATGTTGTCAAGATCATGATTCTGTACAACATTTCCCTTTACAGTTTTTGTCGGTCGGCTTTAGTTTACGAGATAATTGTAAGAACTTGTAATTGTAAATCGATTGATGTACTATCTCTTCGCCAATCGCGATAAGCTTTGGATATGTTGTCAAGATCATGATTCTGAACAACATTTCCCTTTACAGTTTTTGTCGGTCGGCTTTAGTTTACGAGATAATTGTAGGAACTTGTAATTGTAAATCGATCTCCTCGCCGATTTCGATGAGGTTTATTTCATAGGAAAAAGATATTTAAAACATCGAATTTATAACATATTTCAAAGTCATCGAAATTGGTGAGGGCCCACATCATCGGCAACTTTACCCGAACGAGAGAAGAAGCAGAAATTTGTCGAATTAAAAACTCACTTATTTAACCGTAAATCCATTTGCTTATTACTCTGGTGAAACACAAACACGAAACACCACACTTTCACACAATTTCACATAATTGCTGAACACGTAGCACACTTTTCTAATTCGCATAGATAGCGAACGAAATTACATACTCCGACGCGGAAAGAGTTTCATGCTCTTCGCGATTCCGCGCGAAACTATGCTCCCCCAGCGTACAATGTATTCGATGAAGGCGTCGTTTAAAACAAATGAAATCGTTTCCAAGGAAATATTGATTTTTCGAGAATCATACGGTATTGATTTTTCGAGAATCATGATTCTCGAAAACATCGATTCTTGACGAACGAACGATGCCATGGACGAGATATCTCGTCATATCCACAGCAGCGTTTCTTCGACATCGCGGAAACGAGATATCTCGTCGATTGTAGTTCCTGTGCGGCTATGAGAAGGATTGATTAAAACTTTTATAAAAAATAATTAAACTGACTTCGGAAATACCTTCTCTACCATGTGAAAAAATCTTAAACAGACTAAAAGATTCTGCTAGCTCATTTACTCTTACAATATTGGCTTCTTTATGAGCGAGGAAACATTTTCCTTCTAACACGCGCCAGGAACAAAATGCCCAGTTACTTCGTTATAAACAAAGACACGGATAAGAGATTCACCTACGGAATACACAAGTACGCAAGAAGCTTTCGCTGTTATGTACGAGAAGAGATGAAAATATAAGGAAAGCACAAATGTTTCGTGCGAGATGCTGCTCTCGTTTCACGGCGCGTCACTTACAGGATGTCTGCAGTCTCCCAACATTTGGAAGCCTAATGGCTACATCTAATGATAAAAATTTCTCAAGAATTTTTAACGTCAAAGTAGTTGTTGGGTAGACATAAATGGGGTAAACTTTTCCTTGCGTAACCAGAAATTGTTGTTTTTCTCCTGTAAATTTTTGCCATTTTCCAATGTTATACAGAAGATTTGGACGAGAAGATGCGAGAAATCCAAGTTTAGATCCTGCAGGATCAATGGTTCACAAATTATAAATGTTTAAAGTTGAGCGATTTCTAGCATTTTTGACAGGTTAGCGCTGCCATGTTGTGTATAGTGACGGTCGCGCGCCGCTTATCGAGCGGAGCCGATAGGTATTGCGGTCACTACACACAAAATGACGGCGCAAACCTAGCAAAAACACTGAAAATCGCTCAACTTTAAACATTTATAACTTGTAAACCGTTGATCCTGCAGGATCGAAACCTGGATTTCTCGCATCTTCTTGTCCAAATCTACTGGATAACAAAGGCAAAAGGCAAAAATTTCTTGCTATGCAATGAAAAGAGCAGCCCATAAATGTATATGGTGTGCAATAATATTTTTGTTTTTGCAAATTTATAAATATCATTAAAATTCTAATATTATTCAAACTTTACGGTAAAGAGTATATTTAAATTGAATAGAAATTATACAGTTCAAAATTAATTATTCAGAAGCATTAGTAAATTTGTACAGGCAAACTTGTTCAACTAACTTTTTGAAACATTAAAGAATTTTATAAAGATATGTATGTATAGTGAAAATAGATGTTGCATTTCAAAAATTTTAAAATTCACTACAGAGGACTACAGCTGACCTTGATAACCATGTTACGTAACACACAAACTTTTCAGTCGATTTAAATCAGGATCATTTAATGTGAACGAGTTAACAGGAAGCTAATAATATTTTCCATAGAAGTTGTGTTAAACGATCCGAAAATTAAAAAGTCGATTCCTTTAATTTGGTAGAAAAAGTCCCTCGTACTTTGGTAAGTGTTACAACAATTTTGTCTGATAAGTTAATCATTCATTTATCCATGATTAAACTTTTAACTCTTTGTTTGTAAAATATTCATACCATTATATTGTGTACTGTATCCAAACTGTCCGTAAATTGTATATACTACATGTTGAAACGGTGAAATTTCATGTGCTTAAATAATCGCGTATAATAATTTCCGACGCATGTCAAGTGAAAAAGAATTATTTCGGTTTATGATCGCGATAATTACTGGTTTATGTGCCATTAGATTTATATATATACTACAGGCCCATGAGCGAAGGCTTAAGAAAACTCCATGAAATGAATGAAAAATCCATGGTCATTTCACAGAGCGGCAGAGTGCACTTTACAGTCATAACGACACAGTTCCGAGGGAAAGTATGCTATTTTTCTTTCTTAAATCACTTTGCTATGCGACAAGTAAAAATGCTAGAATAAATCGCACTTAGGAAAATGTTTGCGGCTATAAAAGAAACTAGTCGACGAAGATACGCGAGAGAAAGAAAGTGTAAGAGGCAAGATATAGATCAAATGTTCACTTGTTTCAAATATTATTTAGTATTCATATTGAAGTGAAACTTCTTTGCTGAGGGGGCTACAATTTTCTAGCGTTACGGAAGTGACGCGGTCGAGCGTTACGGAAGTGACGAAGAAATTTTCGTCGAGTGTGACGAAAATTTTTAACGAAGAAAAAACTTTCTTACCCCAACGGGATTCGAACCCCGGTCTATCGCTTGGAAACGATTGGACAACCAACGCTCTTAGAATGACAGCGAACATTTTGGTATACAGGGTGAGTCCAAAAGAACTTCTTAGGACAAAGTTACACTGTTTGAGGGGCCACATGTAACGGTATAAGGGAAAAAATTTTGGAGGGCATTTTTTTACAAGATTTCAAGGTCATTGATATCTTTTTAAATGGAATGAGGTATTTTTTAATACATCAATCGATGCAGCTGGACATTCGTTATAAAAAAGGACTAACCTATGTGTTTAAGAGTATGGTGTTTAAGAGTTATTTAAATCGAAATATCGCGTGAACTACTAACTTTTCGATGTACATAGGTTAGTACCTTTTTATAACGAATGTCGAGCTGCAACGTTTGATATACTAAAAAATACCTCATTCCATATAAAAAAATGTCGATGACCTTGAAATCTTGTAAAAAAAATGACCTTGAATATTTTTTCCCTTACGCCGTTACATGTAGCCCTTCAAACAGTGTAACTTTGTCCTAAGAAGTTTTATGTACAACGAAAAGTAACGGAGATATTTAGGTGTTCTATTACTTCGGACTCACCCTGTATATCACAAAGAATAAAATGCTGCAGCGACAGAATTTTTCGTTTAAGACGTTATTTTATTTATTTAATGACAATTTCGCAATCATCATGAAAGAACCGTTGCACTAATATAATATGCATACAAATAATAATTCATTTATTTACGACAATTTCGCATTCATCACGAAGGAACCGTTGCACTAATAATATGCAAACTAATAAAAAAATGCGTGGAAAACCACGCGCGGCAGAAGTGAAACTTGTTGCAGTCCAGTAATGTTTAGAAGTAAATTAAGATTGGAGATGGTAAATAATCCTAATGAAGCGACAACAAAATCAGGAACAATTCTCGATGCAGTATTTGCAAGACATTTAGACAAAATTGAACCAACAATATTTATATCATATTTTAGCTATCACAAGCCAATTGTTTCAATGACAGAATCATAGAAAATCATGAAACATAGAGAAAATAATGGACGATCAAAATTTGCGACTCAAAGAAGGAGAGCGTATGGGAAATACAACCCCTGGCAGAATGTTTCCGATCGGAGGGATTGATACGGATTTTAGAGAAAACATTCACAATTTAGAAGTATTAGATATTACTTTATGGAGTTAAACCTGATGGGAAATGACAAGGGGCATATCGAAGAATGAAAAACAACAAAATAACTTAAGCTTCCATTTATTATAACAAAGAAACGAGAAAACAAACAAAATATTACACGGAAAAAAGTTTCCAATTAATAGAACAGCTGGAAGAATGTTTACGATTCGATGTACACTGTCCAACACTAAAATTGTTCAACAATTACTGTTGGATGATTCTTATAGAGTTGTTTGCACTGATTCCGAATCTGCCCTTAATTTTTCCCCTAGACGCACAGTTTTTGAGAAACTTTGTTTTGAAAAAAAAACATATTTTTCAACTTCAAACAAATATTGTGATGGTATTGTTACGTATGCGGACGCTACCGTTGGTGACTCTTGACCCTTCCGGAGATATGTGTCGAAACAGAGGGCCTATTTAAGAACAAAGGGCTTACTCAAAATCGGATCATGAAGGGGCTCTTGCAAGCGATATAACTTACTTCTAAGAATTCATTTCTAATTAGAAGTAGCACGTGGCCCCCACCATCGCTAGATCCGATTTTGGGTACTATACATATAAGGGCATGGATCCTTCCTATTTACTTGGGTTGATTCAAGTGAATACGCGCAGTACGTACCGATCCACGTCGAAAGTCAATTCGCGGTAGATCGGTTGTTAAAGTTCTTGTCTACCACTCTGTAGTAGATCGCCCCCGCATTTCTCGGTGCGTCAAAACTGAGAGAGTTTAGTCCGCGACACTGCGACAACATTACACTGATCATTTGTACGTTTTTTATAATTCAAAAATATATTATTGTGTGTGAACTTATTAAGGGTTCAAATATCGATTATTCATATTCCCTTTTCGAGTTCCCAGTCGCTAGTATACTACGACGATACACCTTTGCCGCTCAAGGTGTATCTTTCTCAATTCGATAAGTTACAAGTTAGCGGAACCGCGACCCTATACCTTATAGGTGGCGACCCGGTGGTGAAATAGACATCGGCTAGTCCACTCCCTTGTTCCCTCGAAGCGACCCGGTGGTGAGATAGACATCGGCTAGTCCTCGTGTACCCCTACAGTGGCGACCCGGTGGTGAAATTGACATCGGCTAGTCCACTTTTCCATATTCTACACACGAGGCGACCCGGTGGTGAAATAGACATCGGCTAGTCCTACGTGTACCCTATAGGTGGCGACCCGGTGGTGAAATAGACATCGGCTAGTCCACTCCTGTGTTCCACACGAGGCGACCCAGTGGTGAAATAGACATTGGCTAGTCCTACGTGTACCCTTCCCACCTCGCCCTAAAATCTCTAATTCCAAACTACCCTCGGTTTCCGCATAGCTACCTGAACCTTGGCTCGTAACAGTATTATAACAGATTGTTCTTTGAAGCAAAAGATTCTGTAGACTTTCCCGAATACAGTGATATCCAATATTAATGCATTATTAATGTTTAAACATGTTTAAACAATCGTTAAAGATGGAGAGACACCGATTTTTGGAGACATTCTTCCAGCTGTTCTATTAATCGGAAACTTTTTTCTGTGTAATATATAATAAATGGAAGCTTAAGTTATTTTGTTGTTTTTCATTCTTCGATATGCCCCTTGTCATTTCCCATCAGGTTTAACTCCATAAAGTAATATTTAATACTTCTAAATTGTGAATGTTTTCTCTAAAATCCGTATCAATCCGTCCGATCGGAAACATTCTGCCAGGGGTTGTATTTCCCATACGCTCTCCTTCTTTGAGTCGCAAATTTTGATCGTCCATTATTTTTTTCTATATTTTATGATTTTCTATGATTCTGTCATTGAAACAATTGGCTTGTGATAGCTAAAATATGATATAAATATTGTTGGTTCAATTTTGTCTAAATGTATTGCAAATACTGCATCGAGAGTTGTTCCTGATTTTGTTGTCGCTTCATTAGGATTATTTACCATCTCCAATCTTAATTTACTTCTAAACATTACTAGACTGCAAGAAGTTTCACTTCTGCTGCGCGTGGTTTTCCACGTATATGTTTTTCTTGGATAATTTTCAAACTCAAAATAATTGTATGTCATTGTAAATGAGTGCACAGTCACCAGATGAGGGAAGGGGGCACGAATTGAGGGAAAAAAGTTACCCTCTCTCTGCCAGTATCGCATCAGTTACGTGTGTCACGTCCGGTGGTCCAGCCATTAATAATAATTGATAAAATCAATCATGTATATATATATTTTCTGAATTTCTTTTTATACCTGCTCTAATAATGTTGCACGGGAAATAAAATATTAAATACTGTAATTGATAATTAATATTGAACTATCGTGTATTATACCATATTGTGAGCGATAGAATTTAGGAGAACCCATAAGATATATTTCGCAGATGACTACATGGAATTGCTAACCCATGTGATTTATTTCAAACTTAAACTCATCTTGAATTTAAAACATGATTGAACAAAGTAAGAACATAGCGAAATATATTTTATTAAACAAATGAGATAATCCGAAATATAATATGCGAGCGAATAACGAAACGAAACATCCGTTGAAACCTATTCATCACTGAGTACCGTAAAAGATGGTCCAGATGAAATTCAAACACGACTGAACTGATTGGTTAAAAAAAATTAATCAAGATTGACACCACGCAGAAGAAATGGACAAAAGATCGATGAACAATAGACTGGTGAGTAACTACCTGGGAGGACGTGTAGAGCGACATGATCCAGCCAGGAGGATGATAAGAAGGATTCGAAGATTATGCATCCGGTCAAATTGAAGACGTCAAATTATTAAGAATTGATGAGGATGCACTCACCCCATGAAGGTTAATCCTAGAACAATGGATTGACCAATCTATTAAAAGGGACAGCTCCTCATCAGAACAAGCAATCAGCATCAGAAATCTGTTCGAGATTTTCACCCGTTCAGCTTATTGAAAGTCAGTTCGTCTTTTTTTATTTCTCGGTCAACTTTGAGGTGAAGTTGAAGTTAATTAAGGGCGTGTATACCCGCCGGATCAACATCATCATCAACTCATCAAGTTGTGTAGTTGAAGTTAATTAAAGGCGTGTACATCCGCCGGATTAACATCATCATTATCATCATCATCGTCACCAAAACTATCGAAACGACCAATACGGTCTATCCCCTAAGCCCCTAGGCGAACCAACTATACGGTAAATACTAACAATTTATAATAATAAGATCCTAATAACTCTATGTATCCGAAATTTGTTGCTCAGAAGATATTCTTGTTTATTTATACTTAAATCAAACTCTCAAATCATTTTAAAATATCCAACTTTGACTTCTATGATCCAAATCCAACAAACAAGGCCAATTAGTATTTAAAAATCCTCGATTACCCGAACTGAAGCCGGTGAATGCAGGTAGGTTCGAAAGCTGCGTTTTACCCTGTATCTACACCTTTAAAATAATATTAAGGTGGAGTGGGTTAAGTGCGTTATGGTAGCTAAAATATGATATAAATATTCTCGGTTCAATTTTGTCTAAATGTCTTGCAAATACTGCATCGAGAGTTGTTCCTGATCTTGTTGTCGCTTCATTAGGATTATTTACCATCCCCAATCTTAATTTACTTCTAAACAGTACTAGACTATATATAACTGATGTATTTTCAGTCTGATATGTAAAAACTTAACACTCTTGCTATCAAACTCTTGCCACAGTTATTACTGACGAATTAGTATTATGTAGGATTCTAGTTTTGCTTGAAAATTATCATTTTGATAGAACATTGTACAAAGTGTCAACTACTACGCACTTGCCCCAAAAATGGGGTAAGAGCATCTCTGAGAGTTGAAAATGTTTTCGAACCTTGATTCAAGTGCTACAGGGCAAGAAAAGAATGATTAACAAGTCTGCTATAAAATGCTTCTTATTCGATTTTTTGCAAAATCCTGAGGTCGTAGATAAATTTTGAGACCAGATTTGAAATCAGCGTGAAAAAATCTACGGGAAATGATGTATAGCGTGTTACAAAAATATTTTCCGCGCGTGGTACTGGACAAACCACATTTTCTTGAAATTCTACACGTATAACGAATTTTGTCAACGTTAAAAAACGTTCGTATCGTAATCTTCCTATTTTTTCTATATTCTACAAAGTTTCAGCTTTTATTTAAAAAAAATTACATCGGTCCACCTCATTTCTATCGAAAGTTCTTTAATTTTGAATCGAGTTTGGTCCAAATTTTCCACTGTATCGCGCTAATTACTGCGAGCACTAACTTCACATATTAATTAGTGCGGGGTCTTTTCCCCTTGCGGGGGACATTCAGCCGCACAGCTAGATTTGACAAGCTGTAGGAGCGGGATTCTGAAATGAGTGCGTGCGTTCAATTGTGTGTGTATGCGTGAATCGTGTGTGAGTGCCGCGGTATTGCGATTGTAACATATCGAAAATAAACGCAAACATCGATATGATTAAGCAACAGACGTGCGGCCTTCTTTCCAGAAGATTCGGAAAAAAAGCGATACGAAACAGATGATTAAAACATTGGAATGAGGAATCGATAAAAGGACGCGTTCGCGCAGCGACGGGGGCTTTTCGAAAACGAACTCACGTCGATGTTCACGCGTTATGACACGAAACGATCACGAATACGGAACACAAACGCAAATTACGGAACACGAACGCAAATTACGATTTAAGAGTCTAGTGTTTATTCGACGCGTGGATGTTATTGTTATCTATAGTTGTGTGCTTTCTTTTAATAAATAATTTCAAACATCTTTACTCTTACACTAATATTATTTTATTCGTCATTCTTTTCTGACAATGAATGCATTTATTTGTATAAAATTGGAATTTATCTCCTTGCAGTTCCTCATGCAGTTTGATTGTTGTGTTCGTATTTCAACAATTAACGTTAAAAAATATGGAGCGGTTTTATTATACACGTAAATGTTTGCTGAAATATGAATAATTTTGCAGAATTCAAGTGGGGCTTCTAAAAAGGCTGCATTCAATCCTTCCTTAATTGTGTAACAACCGTATTAAAATAATACATGGTTGTTGAAATGGGCTCTTTAATTATCATGCAAAAATAATACAAACGAAACAATACTGAAACGATCAAACTATTACGAATGTAATTATTCTCCATCGCTATGTAGGTTAATATTTAAGAGGATGGCTGTATATAAAAAATGTGGAAATATGTAAACGTTACTCTGCAAAAGCCAACAGGCATCTGGAAAAATGTACCGGCAGATAGTATGTATTACATTTCTCGTAATTTGAGTATTTTCTCTGAATAATGACGCAATATCAACGAATGAACATTGGATTTGATGGGATTGGTTTTTCGATCGGTGCGAGAATAAAATACTATGCATTCTACGTTGTGCTAAAATGTTACAATATTATTTTAAATTATTTTGAAATAACTGAGCGTTGTAAGATGTTTTCTCTGAGCCATTGTGCGTTTTTAATGTTGCAGAATTGTAAAATGAACATGTGAGGATAGCACAAGCTACGAGTTCGTCTATCTCAAAGCTGTGCATCATTTATTCACGTCTGACTTTTGTGACTGCAAGTCATGGCGCACCGGAAGTACGGTCGTTCATGCCAGACACCCAGAATGCACGAGAGTTCACGAGTCTACATAAGATTGCATTAATACGTAATCAAGCTCTATGTACATACAGAAACCAACTAGATCTAATACCTAGGTCCAAATACATATTTGCCCAACATTTACTACACTAATTTCGCATATGAGATGAAAGCTGTACACTCCATATAACAATTTACAGGTCAACTTTTTAGGATTCTTGATTTCCATTAAAGAATCATGCACCTATTGATCATCAAAATGCGGTCTGTAGTGTTTATATTGCAGAAAAACTAAAAATTATACAATTAAAAAATAGTAATTATTCTTTTTCAATTAACATTTTTCTCAAAAATTTCGAAAGAAGCATAAGACGTTCTTTGTAACAACGCCCTTCTACTTTCTTATACACAGCACATGTATATTTCGGTATTAGTATCGGTAAGAAAACATATTTTTTTTCTATTCGTCTATAGTTTCTATTTCGTAAATTAAAAAAACAGTTTCTCATCACTTAATCTTAACTAGAGGGCTATTGTTGCTCGCTCGCTTCGCTCGCTCGCGAGTAGGGTTGTTTTTGCTCGCTCGCTTCGCGAGCTCGCGGGTAGGACTGCTCTTGCGAGAGGGTTAGTGATACGCATGGCTAGTAGGGCCTACTGATATTAATGTTTTTTATTTGGTGTGTGACTCTCCAAGAGTCACACAAAGAACTTCCCGATTCGTTACTCCTTCGCCAACATCGCTAACATCGTTTTTTTTGTACTTTCATCGATATTCTCCCAAAATGTATTCTTGGGAGTAGAGATGATAAATTCACTGTTGTATTGGAATAACTTTCGACTATTCCAAGCGGTAACATTAGCTTCAGTTAAAAAAAAAAATTTTTTAAATCTAAAAAAAAATTTTTTTTATGTAATTGCGTTTGGTTCTTTGGTGGAAAATATTCGTCCTCCCTTATAAATTGCATTGTAGAATCAACTCTTTTCGAAAAAAAACTAAAAATCTAAAAAATTACTTGACCAATATGGACCAAAATCTAATCAGCTCTAAGTTACGACGGGGCACATCGATTGCATCATTCATCATCCTGATCGCGTTGTTACTTTTTCTGAAAACGTTAACGAAAAATTTGATTACATAGAAACGGACATACGCACACACACACACACACACACACACACACACACATACAGACATTTTGATAAAAATAGTCTAAAATGACTCCAATCACCATGAAACGTGAAGATCTGCTAAAAAATCGATTGTCGATTTTCGGGGTAATTACAATAACTTCCCTATAAAATCGGTAAGTTAAAAAAGGATTTATCCGATTTATTATTCCAAACGGGAACCCCCATTTTTCATTGCAGATTTGGATTCTCCAGAAAAAATAAACAAATTTGACCTAGGAGTTGTTGCATTTTGGTTCACATATGGCGCTGTAACGGACAAAAATCAAAATGGGTAAAAAATCGTTGAAAATTAGGGATATCTCGAGAAATACACATCAGATCAGAAAAATAAAACTAGATGTATTTGATATTTTTAAGAATGCTATTCAATAACACCATAATTGACCCCCCACCACCACCTCCTGAGGGTGGGAGAGGGAATTATTTCAAAATCTTCAATGGGAAACTCCATTCTCAACGTTGTACGTGTACGTCGTTGTTCCTGGGTAACGCTAAAAGTAGCTTTTGGTTTCTTGATAAACAAACCAATGAATTTTTCCAATTGCTTTCGATTGCAGCGACATTTGTGAAAAAAATTACACCAATAATATCAAATCAATGGAGAACCAAGATTTGCTATAAAAAAGGGTTTCCCATTGAAGATTTTGAAATAATTCCCTCTCCCATCCTCAGGAGGTGGGGGGGGGGCTCAATTATGGTGTTATTGAATAGCATTCTTAAAAATATCAAATACATCTAGTTTTATTTGTGTGATCTGATGTGTATTTCTCGAGATATCCCTAATTTTCAACGATTTTTTACCCATTTGATTTTTGTCCGTTACAGCGCCATATGTGAACCAAAATGCAAAATCTCCTAGGTCAAATTTGTTTATTTTTTTCTGGAGAATCCAAATCTGCAATGAAAAATGGGAGTTCCCATTTAAGTTTTTTATTTTAGGTCGAGTTTGGTATCATTGCATGTTCCCCTTCGCGACGAACAACTTTCATTACCCACTTGTTTTGATCCGATGCATAGTTCTCGAGATATTTCAATGTCTTCAGATAAAATGACCACCCTGTATGTAAAGGGTTTCTACAAATATGTACGGTTTAAAAGAAATTTCGTGATTGAAAATCTCTTCTGGTCGCGTTGGGAAAAGATTTTTATGATCCATATAAATTCTGGAATACGTTCATTATCTGCCTGCCATCTAAATACATAGTCTACTATTAATTTTTACTACAATTTTTGACGTTTTCAAAGATTTCATTCGAGTATCAGCTGTTTCAAGACATTTATGTATATTCAGCACATGCTGTTTATCTCTGTCACCCTGCAAGCTCGTGCATAATATGATACAGACAAATAATATCAGAGATTTATAACGTGGATTTATGATAACAGGTTATACTGCTTATTGCCATATGTATGTATGCTCATCGCATCCTTATATTTACTAACTCTGCTACACTGAAGTGTAATGTGCGTAGAACAGATCTGGGCAACTTGTGGTTCGTTAGCCGCAGACGACTCCTCTTTCTACTCCTGGGTCCAGTGATGGTACGTAAGGCGCTTTTTTCGCGCATGCGCGAGTTTCGTCAGGAACGTATCTACGTCCGAAGTTTGTGGGGAACTGTCGCGGCTTTGTCGCTGCCCTACGCCGTTGTCACAAAGTGGGGTGTTTTAGTATATACAGGGTGTCCCAAAATTCCTTCAACAGCCGTAAATGGGAGGTTCTTAAGGTCATTTGGAGCAACATTTTCCATTGCAAAAATGTTATCCGCGGCTTTGTTTAGGAGTTATTAACGAAAAACACGGACCAATCAGAGCGCGACCTAGACGCGAGTTGGCACAGTCGGCCCGGCGCGCCAACTACCTATTTTGCCGACTGTGTCAACTCGTGTCTAGGTCGCGCTCTGATTGGTCCGTGTTTTTCGTTAATAACTCCTTAATAAAGCCGCGGACGTCATTTTTGCAAAGGAAAATGTTGTTTCAAATGATCTCAGGAACCCGCTATTTCCGGTTTCTGCAGGAGTTTTCGGACGCCCTGTATAACCAGATTCAGACCCTGTTCTCTTTCTGAAGTCCACAACGTATTTACTAGAGGTGTGCGAGATTCTCGAAAATGTTCGGAATTCCCGTAAAATATCCGGGATTCCCGAAAATATCCGAAATTCCCTAGAATTTTCGGGATTTCCAAGTATGTGCGGGATCCCGAGATGATTCGGGATACCCGAAAATATACGGGATCCCGCGAAGATTCGGGATTCCCGACAATGTACGGGATATACAATAGAATAAGATTTGGGATCCTCGAAAGTATCGTTATTCACAATTACTTTCTACAATATTATTAACATAAACATTCCCGACTAATAAAAAAAAAGATTCTTGTAATTGTTGGAAGTATAAAGAAACTTTAAAATGTCGGAAATCACAGATATTTTCGGGAATTCCGAGACTTTCAGGAATCCCTAAAATTCTCGGGATCCCGAATGGTTTCGGGATTCCGTCCCGATCCCGCGAGAAATTCCCGTCCCGACCGGGATCTCGCACACCACTAGTATTTACAAAAACAGTGAACGGACACCGCGCCGGAGTAGGCTTACGTTGCCACGGAGCGGGCACGAATACGGAAAATTCAATTCTGTACTAGCAATACTGTTTTGCGAATATCTCGAAAACTAACAGAGACCCCCTCATATGTGAAAAAGTTGTTCAAAATATCGAAATCTGTAACATATTTAAAACATTTTGAAAATTTCTTTCTTTTATAACTATTTAATAAACAACGGGCATTGGCTAAAACCTCGTGAGGGTTACTCAGAAAGGTGACCTTGTTAACTATGCCAATAGAGTATATCGTTTTAGCCTTCAATACTTAAAATAACTGCTACATTCGGAAAACTTCTTTTGGTAAATATAGCCATGAGGGGATCCAACTCGGATCACCTTCACCTTGACATATGTTGTCAAGGACACCATTGTGAACAACTTTTCTTAATAAATTATCCGTTGCTCGGCCTTAGTTCCCGAGATATTCGCGAAAAAAGAGTGATCCGACTAGCTAGTTTGAAGTGTTTGAACTGGTTTACTTACGAGCCACTACACCCACCCATCTCGGATCACCTTGACATTGACATATGTTGTCAAGGACAATATTCTGAACAACTTTTGTCATTACATCTACCCGGCGGTTGGTCTTCGAGATATTTGCAAAAAACTATAATGACAAAAGTTATTCAGTATGTTGTCCTTGACAACATACGTCAAGGTGAAGGTGATCCGAGTTGGGTCCCCTCATGGCTATATTTACCCTTCTTTTGTTTATAACTATTTAATAAACAACGGGCGCCGACTAGAACGTCGTGGGGGTTACTCAGAAATGTGACCTCGACAACATATGTCAAAGTCATCCGTGGTGCCTCCCCTAAACGTAATATTTACCGAACATAGAATAGAATAGAAATGTTCATGTAAGGGTAAAGTTTAGAGAGAGTACATGTATTTATTAACAAAGACAGTAAGGAGCATAACTGATTCAACACACTTTAAATCAGAATAACTTTTTTATGAATGGACCAAAAGACTTCAATTTCTCTGTAAGGCTAGAAGAAATAGTTTAGTAAATGAGATCTAAATAATATTTTAGTATATTAAATAAGTTATTAAATTTATTAGTATTTAATAAGTTATTAATGTTATTAGTATACTAAATAAGTTATTAATGTTATTAGTATACTAAATAAGTTATTCTGATTTAAAGTGTGTTGAATCAGTTATGCTCGTTAGTGTAAATATATTCGCGAAAGATTTTAGCAAAAGCGTTACTGTAAGATATATAAACGATCGTTACACGAAGCAAATGAATTCATTTACCAGACAATGTATACATTTGTTAGAATATGTTAGCGAAAGCGTTAATGAAACCACAATATCGCGAGTTTGATTCACAATTAAATATGACAACGAATTGGATATAACGAACAAAACACATTTACGTAAATTTAGGTAGTTAAAGCTTCATAATGTTTTATTGATGCGCGTATGTATTCGTTATATCAAAAGCATTCATTTAAATTAAATGAATGCATTTCTGTGTGTGTAGCTCTACTAAATTAAATGTGCATATGATGGTGCAATATAATGATAATTCAAGTTTTAAATCCTAAATAATACTAAAAATATGTATAATCGGTATATGTAAGTTAGAAGTCTCGGAGTCTGAGCCCTAAGTATTTCGACAAAATTCATTTTCATTAAATACCAGCTGGGATGTTAATTATTAATCATGCGTTACTACATAATGTAAAAAGAATAATCATAGCTCTCTTAACACGTCGCAATTTATGTTTGACAATTTAACTGTACCGGAAATGGATTTGAAAAATCATTTTAATTAGTACTATTTTATAATAGTACATTGAATTTTCATTTAATCGACAGCAAGGCTCAAACTAGCGACCTACCGATTACCAGTCTTCCTCCAAGCTCCCTCAGCCACTGTGGTTCTTGAATTTTCATTTAATCTTTTTTAGTTATTTTATCACATCGACAGAATGTGGTTCCTGAAAGTTTATCTTCTAAATGTTCAGTAACATTTATAACAATCACTTATCTAATACCGACAACTATAAACATAATACAGTGTTCTCGCGATTGATGTGACTTTCGGGTATGCGGATGACGTGACTTTTTTATCCCGACTACTATGGGGTTCCCCCGTGGGCGGTCAATCGCGCTACAAAGAAACACGATCCGAGCTCGCAGAGTCGCAGCGTTCGGCATAGATCAAAGGCCTACGTATCGATTACAATGGTAACGCAAATACAAAAACTTCAATTTTTCATTCTTTTTTTTACAGAACTTCTATCAACGCATGCGTGTGATTTTTCTGATTAAAATGAGTCTAAACACGATAGAACTACGATTATATTTACATAACCTACACCGTGTCCAGCGGTCAAAATTCGCTTCGAAGTCTTGCATGTTGAGAATTAAATACCAGAATTCGCTTCTTGGTGCTCGGAGGTTGAGCTATGTAAACACAACAATTCAAAGGCCCGGTGCCGCATTCGCTTCCAGACTGTTTGAAGAACCGATCACTGAACAAGACGTTGTTAGTTTCATTCATAATTTCTTCATTTTTAGTTCCACTGGACAAAACTTCCATCAATATATTTGTGAGATTTACCTGTTTAAAAAAGACAAAACTCGACAGAATTTCATTCATATTTAGTTATTATCACGCTTTAAGTCAGTAAATATGGTCCAAATTATGCCGTATTTAGATTGATTATAACCCGGCTTCGCTTTTAAAAAAATGGAACTTAATAAGTTGTTTTGGGTCCATTTGGATCCATATCAATTTATTTAATATTTAGCTATAAAATGTTTTTAAATTTTTTATTTTTCTGTTATTATTAACCTAAATTACATACTAATTAAATTCATAAACGTAAATTACATAGGTAATTAAATTAACCTATTCGGAGTATCTTGCATAATCAATGCAAAGTGAGGCTCAGTGCTCTTTACAAATGAATTTTGAGCAGTTGGTACAAGATACATCATATTTGTGATCTTTTTTATCGGTGTCAGTGCAAAAAGTACACCGTCCTCTGAACCTTTTTGATGGTTGTGCAATATCCTCAGTTCTTCTTCGTCGCTTGTCCGTACCGAAAAAATTTTTTTTTTAATTTTGAACGGAAATTTTCTGAAAAAATTGGTAGGGGTCCATTTGGACCCTAAATGCCTTACGTGTGACAATATCTATTACAACTATTTCAAAAAGGATTTTCAATATTTTTTTAAGTGGAAGAAGGCTTTTAATTAATTATTCTCCGCCAAGAAATTTCAGACTCGCCGGCCTTTCCGTTTCGAAATTATAAGCGTGCAAAGAACGCTTTGGGTCCAAATGGACCCAATAAGCGTAGCCGGGTCTCAGAAATACATTGGTAAAAGTTTTGTAAAAAAGAATGAAAAATAAGAACTTTCCAATTTGCATTGGCATTGCAATCGCTACGCAGCCTTTTGAACTGTGCCGGTTGCCTCGACGTTCAGTCCCTCTTTGTTGTTAACGCGCTGTCCTTCTCTATGTTGGCACGCCTCAAAAAACGTAGTACATATCATTTCGTTTCCTGATACTCGATAGCCCGAGGTTTTCACATCATTCGCGGGAACACTGTATTTTCATAATTACATCGACAATTCATTAATACACTTAGTTATTTAAAATTTGTAATAATTAACCCTAGGTACTGACAATCAATCCAAGATTGGCGTACATTGTAACATAATCATTCCTAAATATAATTTGAATGAACTTTCAATTTTATGAATAAGTGTTGGGTTTTTTGTTGGATGCTGGATATACGCGGATGAAGGAAACCACTTTAGCTGCGTTATCTATCACTTTACTTTGTTCGCACTGAAAGCTCTCACGTATAGGACTGGGCATATGCGGTCAATGTGTTCCTCGATCCTCGACAACCGTTATGCGTCAGTGTAAGTAGTTCGGCTGTGAATCATTCTCCCTCAATAAGTTTCTATGAAACCTTTCAAAATGACCTTTCCGATTGCTATAATTTGTAGAAAAATCGTAGTAGAAAAATGTAGCAATCATACTCGATCTCTTTTGCGTGTCCTGTATACAATGTGTTTACACTTTGTCCCACGAGAGTTCGGACTCGTTTCGCGCAGCTTGAAAGATGGCTGGGGTGCAGCGAGCCTATCATCTCTCACTCCACTACCCACTCTTCACTTTCTTGAACCAATTAGGGTGAAGATGCGCAGCGACGAACGAAAACTGGTCTTTACGCGAGTCCGACTCTCGTGAGTCGTGAGACAAGGTATACAGTACAATAATTCTTCAATCGAAGTCCTGGGTCGCCTATCTAATCGAAGTCCACTGCCGACCAACGCTGCGCCGCGCCGCACATTTGCCCGAAAACGTGGCCAAAAGCGAAAAAATGAACCTCCAAATCGAGAGTTTTGGACACTTGGGTTGGTTGTACTTATGTTTGGGCTGTTTTATGGTTATTGAAAAAAGTGTCTGGCCCTTTTACCAGACCGGGAAATTCAGTATGAAAATGACATTTTTTGAGAGCGCAGCTACGTACTGTGAATTATCGCGTCAGCAAAGTGTGCATAACTCGCTACATTTGCATTATATTGTGTTAATTTTTATTCTATAATATGAAGGGTACCCCTGGAGGTAAGTAAACCATACTTATGTATTGTATAAGATGCTAATAATTATGGATAATCTATTATACGGGATTTATAAAAATTTCATACAAAAATTTCAAAAAACTAGGGAAATAGTCACAATTTTGAGGGATTTTGAGCATGGGACTTGTACACACTTTTAGATTATAGTATTACCTAGTAGAATCAACAAAGATTGGCTACCCCTAGGTGTCACTTTAGTTATTATGACTATTTCTGTAATACGGAGTGCATGTAATAGATCAGGCATGGCCAGAAGTAGAATACCCGTGGAATATCCCCACTTCTCCCGGCCGCGCATCTCAATCCCCTTGGCGGCCGTAGTTGCTCCGAGCACTATTGCCGCCACGGGGACCGAGACGCGCGGCCGGGAGAAGTGGGGGTATTCCACGGGTATTCCATGAGAACCCCTAGCACGCGTGCTACTTCTGGCCATGCCTGTAATAGATTCTATCTCTTAGATTATTCTGCTATTAGTGTATATTTTCATTTTTAACCTGTATGCTTTAGAACACATGTTTAAACCAAGAATTTTCTCGACCTTAATTTATTAGTTAATCGAATACTTGTGTTTCTTAAATAATTTGAAATTAGATTCCAATTTAGCAAAATAAAATTATAGGAGTTATAAGTTTTAACTTTCTTTGATATTTTCTCAACATGTACACCGCCATATTGAGTCCGCCATTTTGTTTTTTGTAATTTTGACATCAGATTCATATTCGCCGGCACGAGAAATATGGGAATACTAATTTTCAAGAGAATTCAATAACTTTTTGGGTTACGCATCCGCCATTTTGTTTTTTGTAATTTTGACATCAGATTCATAATCAGCGACCCGAAAAACCTATGAGTATCAATTTTGAACTAAATTGGAGTACTCTTTCCTACCTTGGCCACGTTTTGGCGATTTCCGACCACTGTGCGCCGTAGGGCGGCGATGATTGATCTCGGCTCGGGTATATCGTTGTGAATACCACAAAATTGACTCGAGTGAATCGAATTCTCAATCTTCTTAATTTTCATCATTGTCTTATGGGACTTTTACTAGCTTATTCCTGGCATTTCTCTGATTAAAATGACACCGAACACGATATAATTTCGACGGTGAAAGTTTCGGGAGCAAGGAAGGACAGCGACAACGCAGACCTTTGAACTGTGCCGGCGACGGCGACATGCTTCGGCCACGCGATCCTATTTCATTCGTCCTTCTCTATGTTCGGGTCGTCGATTGAAATCTCGGCGCAGTCCTAAAAAATAGCCTCTCTACGCTACTGAAGTCCGTTCAAAACACGGGTGTTGGGACTTTGATTGAAGAATTACTGTAGTACTAGAGTAGGCTGTGCCCATAGGTATGTGCTCATAGAGAACTTGTCACCTTTCCTACGATCTCAACTTGGAAGATTCGTAAGCAAGGATCGAATTGTAATAGCGCAATAGATGAAATTCCTCGCTCGTTCAGACATGATTCGGAAGCTCGGCAGAACTATATATAGTACATTGCGAATCGAGCAGCTGCTCCTGGATGAACCCGTTTTATTACGGCGATAAAGGATTCATGAGTGGCCCCAATCGGGGTAGACTTATAGTACACCAAGGTGTATATGAATTTTCGTTCGGCAACGAGAAGTTAGTAGAGATACCCATTTCAGTGTACACGTGTAATTAATATAATCCAGGCAGAAGTCCGGATACTATTTAATACATGGATATACAGTGAAGAACGCCCTTTAAAACAGTATAACTTTTTTATAATTGTACCAAACGACCTGATTTTTTGTAATCAATTAGAACTATTGGTTTATGATTGGTTTATGAAAAATAAAAAAGACATTTTTTAAAACTTTTTTATTTGGGCCCTTAATGAAAATTTAAAATATATGGTTTGTAGATCTATGTTACTTATACACATGCTGGAAATTTCATCGAAATCAGTTGGCGCAAGAAAAAACGACACGCATCGAAAGATGTACGATTCTCTGTGGATTTTAAGCAGAAACTGATCAAAAGTCGTGTGAAACTACGATAATCGTGTGCATGTTAATCGATTTTGATGAAATTTTCAGCATGTGTATAACTAACATATATTTTAAATATTCTTTAAGGGCCCTAATAAAATAGTTATAAAAAATGCCTTTTTTATTCTTTGCATGTAACCTTGTAAATTATAATTTTTGGAATCATTTCACAAACCAATAGTTCTAATTGATTTCAAAAAATCAGGTTGTTTGGTACAATTATAAAAAAGTTATTCTGTTTTAAAGGGCGTCCGAATACTTTCGTTACCTACTGTATGTGTACTGAACAACACATATGCCCGTGTATACAAATATGTAGACAGATATACGGATCGTACATTGAAATATACAAGAGTTAACATAGGTTGTGAAGATGAACAACATAATTTCTGTTAATAAACCTTAATCAATTAACTGTTTATTTTGACGAACAAAAACCAAAGTGTTTACGTTTCTCGGCGATAGATAAGGGTAAACTTAACTTTACCAGGCTCAACATTTGTGCCTTTCTCCCATAAATTATGATGTATTTGGTTTGTAATCCAGTAGATTCGTAGCCGGGGCGGCTGCAGATCGAAGTTTCGATCCTGTAGGATCAATGGTTCAGGAGTAATGTTTGCTTAAAGTTGAGCAATCTGCAGTGTTTTTGACAGGTAAGCAGTAAGCAGGTTGAGCAGAATCGCTGGTCCTTGCCTCCCCCCTCCCCAGACCTAGTCACCAACCAACACGGTAAGCGGCTCGTGACCGTCCCTACAAACCAATATGGCGACGCCCTTACCTGTCAAAAACACTACAGATTGCTCAACTTTAAGCAAGCATAACTCCCGAACTATTGATCCTACAGGATCGAAACTTCGATCTGCAGCCGCCCCGGGTATGAATCTACTGGATTACATACCAAATACAGTATAATTTATAGGAGAAACGCACAAATTTTGAGTCTGGTAAAGTAAAGAGCAGTCAAAGATAACATCAAACAGCGACTGTCGCCGTCGCCGGCACAGTTCAAAGGCCCGTGTGTTCGCTGTCCTTTCTTACAGTACAGTTCCCTTGGGGGAAGTGTACCCTCAGATTTTGGGATATTTATCAGTATTACCAACCACTGAGCAGAAAACAAGTTTGGTAACATTGATAAACACGCAACTGCCTAATGAACACGAGATGGAGTTACTTGCTATTTCCATATTCTATTCAGCTCGTGGCGAATGCTGTTATACAGGGCAGGTCGCATTAATATTAGTGCTACCGACGAGAATACCTCGTCTGTGTCAGTTTTGCTATGATTCCACGTTGACAGCAGTGCAGCAGTAAAATGTTGCACCATATCACAGCACTGATTGACAGTCCTCCTGACTAGGCGCCATCTCTTCTAAACTAGCTGAACTAAAATTGGCTCCAGACTGGCTCTGCATCAGAGAAGACCTCTGTTTTCGTGAACGTAATATGGGGAAATCTCTGCTATGTCAATGAAATCACGCGCCTTGGCTTTTTGTCCTTATACGAGCATATTTTGAGCTACACAAAGGTTCATTTGATAGAGGAAGTTCATTTGAAAGGTTCATTTGATAGTTCATCGTAGCGCGCTCTGCTCATCACATCAGTCAAAAAGGTCTCTTTGAGACAGAAAGATACATTGAAATCTGACGTTGTTTTTCTCGATTTTTTCTCTACTTTGTGGACTCGTATTATTAGATATAAACATAACCTAGTTAAATCAATAGCAGAGCTCGCTACATTTAACCTTCTTCTATAGAATGAGCCCTCATCCAGCCAAAAATCTGTTCAAATAAGGACAAAATACCGAGGCGCGCAAACCCATGTTTCGACCCAAAATCTAGTAAGATTCTAGTTCCTTTCTAGTTATTTCAATAGGGTACAGTTCCCCTTTGATTTTATAATGATCTGCCTGACAAATACGTGTTACTGCTAACGAACGTAATTTGTTAGGTGTAATTCGTAAAGTGTGTCACGAATTTTCGATTAAACTGTCGTGCGGTAGTACATTCGAACACATTATGTAATTTGTTTACCCAGACTGCAACCCACCAACTGAAGTGTTGACGCTCGAAGTCTATTATTGCACCCAAACCCCGACAATCCGCAATAAGCCAAAACAGATAGAAGATTTAGCCTAACCATAAAGTCATAAAAACTTGACCATCATTTCCTTACTACCCGGGTCGTCACCGAACAACCACCGGTCCTGACCGCAAAGACCTCCTTCTTACACTACAACTAAAGATTACACAATAGACCAAAAACTAGCATTTATCCAAGACACCGTCGCGCTTGGCCACGCCATTACTGTACAAGACAAGCCCACCACGCTGACACTTATAACGTCTAGCTCTACAAACACTTCATTAAAGAAACCAGTGTCTCAAAGTTTTGACATCTGTGTACCCCTTCTATAACTGTCGTAATACTGAGTTTCCCCCATTAGAAACAATCGGTATTAACCTGCTGCACCAGGATTGTTGCACTAGAATCACCCATTAAGCAAAATGCTCTATTTTGGACAGCAGCTGCGTCCGCAGAAGTAAAGCTTTCTGCTGGCAGAAAGAGCGGTCAGCTGCTCGGGCAGTACTGCCCTCAATTCTGCCCTCGTAGGAGGGTAGCACGGTCGCAATTCTGATTCTACGTCGCACTAATATTAGTGCCACAGACGAAGTACATCCATAGACTTACAGAGATAGACTGCACGGCCTGTACGAAGCGTTGAAGCCTGCCATGGCGGCTGGTCGTATATCTATCTCACTCGCACACCGATAGTTGGTGGGAGCGCAGCGAGCCAGTCAACTCTCACTTCCTACGAACTCCCCACTTTCATTGGTCAATTAGAAAGAGAGCGCCTTACGACCACAACAGGCTCTTTCTGTCTCACTCTTTAAACCCCAGCCGCCATGGCAGGCTCCAACGCTTCGTATAGGCCGCGCGCAGTCTATCTCTATAAGTCTATGGGTATCTCGTCTATGTTAGTGCCCTGTATAACGCCATTCGCCACATTAGTGCGATCGTGCTGCCCTCTTACGGGGTCAGAATTCAGGGCAGTATTGCTCGAGCAGATGCCCGCAGCTTGTGCGGCTCGTCCAGCATAAAGCTGGCATCTGCGTCCGAATAAATATCGCTTTATGCTGGCAGGGTGTGCTGTCTAAAATCGAGCATATTCAGAGCATCCTGAGCTTCGATCGCGTTCTGCCAGCGTAATGGCCGTCATCTGCTGGCATCGTACGATTGTCGCTTTTGACTACTGGAAAAGTCCATCTCTGCACTATCAAGAAATGAGAAGGCGCATCCCACATCCTTGCAATCCTAAAAACGAGAGTTTACCTCCTTAAGAACAAAGTTGGGCGGGTCTCAATTTTCAACCCATCGTTCCAGTCCCGTTAATTCGAGTAGGAATACGTACTAGCACAGCCTTCTCTAGTACTAGACGTGCTGAACAACGTGGCAAGACCGCTTGTGTGGGGATCGGGAGTCCTACTTTCCATAATGGGAGTCTTGTGTTTCGGATTATAATTAACGCTTTTAAAAGACTGAAATAGACGAAATTATTGTTACGAAGTCAAAGAGGTTAAGTGATCACGTTGGAAAGTGGTTGGATAATTAGTTGCTAAAGAGAAAAGTTGTGCAGGTAATTATAAAATCGTCTTAAAGGATAATTTTGTAATTGATTTAAATTCCCTCATCACCCTCGGGGTATTACTATAGCGCGTTAACTTTTTTTACAATATCATTTGTTATTAATATTAATAAAAATTATTCATTATTGTTGAAAATTTTAATATTTTATTTTTCTGTTTATATGTGTGAAAAGTTTATTTTTTTGTTTTCTAAAAATAATATTTATTACGTTTTTCTTTCAGAGTACCATCATAATTTCCCTTACTAGTGGGAACACAACAACGCTGTGGCATTATTAACTAATAAATACAGTATAAAACTTGTGAAAAGAACTATGTAAAGTAAATTTTTTCCAAAGCTCTGTATCTATATGTATAATAAATATAATATTTTAAAAAATTTATATACGATGCTATTAAAATGTTATTAATACGAAATTGAAATAAAATATTGAAAGAACAACATATTCTATTAGATAAATGTGCTACACACAATAATAAAATGATAAAAAATACAGGTAGTTAGTGAATAAAATTTACCTACATTATTGCACATTCACACTTTTGAAAATTACCTGCTAACAATAAGTACGCATACATTGACGTGTAAGCATTCGAAAAATAAGCGGGAAACTGAGAGGTTGATAGGTAGGGGGAGACTGGGAGGCTAGTAGGGTGGCTTGGGTTAGGTATACTGTATATGACAGCCGGACTCTCGCGGTGTTGCTATTTTATCACGTTTTTTACCTTTGGCACAGCTAGTACTAAAGTAGGCTGTGGTACTAGCTTTTACGAGGTTATTGTATACTTCAGCGACCACATCGGTACCACCGACCGGACGCCGCAACCGGTCCTTCCAGCCGGATACTCGTAGCGGCCGAAGTCCACTGTCTCCGAAACATTACTTACTGTTCGTACGTACTTGTTATATTAGGACACGCTACATGTATAATAATACGGGATGTTTCGTCTAAAACAGGACACCTAAATATCTCCTCTATCTCTGAAAATACAAAAAATGTTTCTAACGTAATCTAAATGGTTTCAAAAGACGAATCAGATGGAAGAATCGTTTTTTAGAAATTGTAATTTTTTAATTGTTTTTTCAAGGTCACTCGTGTTTTTTTACATATATATATACACATTTTTTATTGTTGTATGTTATAGCAAACATTATTGTGCATTCATCCATGTTTAATAGCACGCCCTTGAAATGACCGTGAACTCTAAGCTAATTAATGCAGAACTTACTTTCCGCGACATTTCAGATTTCAACGGTAACAGAAATTCGACCATGAACTTGAACTTGTAAATAATCACATTTATTACTGCAAGAAATGTTTAACATGATGTCCTTCCGTTGTGATACATTTCGTGAGGCGAAAAACGACAGATTGTACAGCTCTTTCGATGATTTCAGGTTTCATATCAGCACATGCAGCAATTATTCGTTCCTTCATATTTTCTGGCGTCGTGGGCTGCTCTTGATAAACCGTACCCTTTAATATCCCCCATAAGAAAAAATCAAGTGGGGTGAGATCGGGTGAACGAGCCGGCCATGGTACAGGACCATTGCGTCGAATCCAACGATTTGGGAATTTTTCGTTGAGGACACGTGTTGCAATATGGGAAAAGTGTGCTGGACACCCATCGTGTGATACTATAATACTAGACGGTCCCTAAATGGTACATCTTCTAATAAACCTGGTAGAATATGTTCTAAATATTCAGCATACTTCTGCCCAGTTTGCGTACCGTTGATAAAATACGGCCCAATTATCCTATTCTTTAGAATACCACACCAGACATTTATGGTCCATGGTCTCTGCTTATCGAGTTGTCTAAACCATCGTAGATTTTCAACCGACCAATAATGCATGTTCTCGAGGTTCACCTGACCATGATTTGTAAAGGATGCTTCATCCGTAAACAATACTGTTTGAAAAAACATTTCATCACTTTCATATTTCATATTTTAGTGAAGAGATAAATGGAACGGATGAAATTGTTATGAATGAAGAATCCAGAATATGCTTGTCACACTAATACCGGTTTCACGTCCAAGAACGTTCTGGAAATCTGTCTTTGTAAATTCGTATTGCTTCTCTTAGACACTCTCGAGCTTCACCGTAAATTAAAACCATTTGAATTTTCTCCTATTCTGAATAACGCATTATGGATCGCTTATCCATCCTATCGATACACTGAGAAATCTAGCAATGAGCGAACTCTTAAATACATATCTCTCTCACTCTCTATGTACACAAAGGAATGATACAATGTGTTTATTTACAAGTTCAAGTTCATGGTCGAATTTCTGTTACCGTTGAAATCTGAAATGTCGCTGAAAGTAAGTTCTGCATTAATTAGCAAATTTTAGAGTTCACGGTCATTTCAAGGGCGTGCTATTAAACATAGATGAATGCACAATAATGTTTGCTATAACATACAACAACAAAAAATGTGTGTATATATATGTAAAAAACACGAGTGACCTTGAAAAAACGATTCAAAAATTACAATTTCTAAAAAACGATTCTTCCATCTGATTCGTCTTTTGAAACCATTTAGATTACGTTAGAAACATTTTTTGTATTTTCAGAGATAGAGGAGATATTTAGGTGTCCTGTTTTAGACGAAACACCCTATATATAGATACAACATTTTCACCTTCAAATTGCGATTCGAAAATTTCCCAAGAATAAATGAATACAGTGAACAAAAGACTGCAAACGCACGCTAAAACATATTGATCTTAAAAGGCTTAAAGAAGCCACAAGTGTATTGGAAACCTAACGTAAACTCGTGTACACTTCTAATATTAATGGTAACACTCTGAAAGCAAGCGTCAAATTATGCAGCTTGATGCTCCAGGGATTGTATAGAAGGAAGGCTCACGGGTAGTGTTCGAGGTATTATAACATTGAAACCGATAGGTACAAGTTTCAAACCGCTCAAGCTGTCTCCTACTTATCGCGCCCTGAATATTCATTGTAGGTTAGGGTTGGATGGAAACATAAAGAATACCCATGCGATTAGTTTATACCTCCAACAGGAATAATATGTAGAACGTGATTACTATACTGCGGATTTTATGCATTTATGCCAAAACTCGATTGACGGTGTGAATTTTATACACCTGGATCGCGGAGGTTTCAAAGTGTTTCAAAATATCCTTTAATCAGTATATTGTACATGCACATATATGAGATTACGATGTGGGAAAAATTTTATAATTATACTGGATTTTTTAAAGCAATATACATGCGTCATACAAGTTTTGTAGCTGACTGAAAGCTAGGCAACAGACATTCGACCAAATTTTAATTAGATCCTCCATATTTCCACCTAAAATGCTAAATTCTTCAAGAACTTTATTGGGTTATTCTATGATTACTTTTCCAACGTAAAATTCTACGAATTGTGATCGAGTTTTAAATAGATGAAGATTCGCTTGACTCTTTTGGTCACAAGAAGGTATTCCTTCGGCTATTTCTTAACTAAATCGATTATTTTAACCCATCAGCGGGATTTGCCCGTTCCGGGGCTCGAACAGACTGGAGTTTCAAGTCGTTCAAACTTCCCGCCGAGTTTAAATCTAAAATGGCTGAAGACCATTTAACCGCATAAGGCTTTCGTCGCAAGCTCCTTACTCCCACAGGTTATGTAGCAATTTCGGTCAGATTAACTTTAAATCGCATTATTCAATATACTAGGAGCATTGTGCACTATGAATCATAAGTTGTATTCATTATGTATATATTTCCCATCTTCTACATACAAATTGAAAAAATTTCAGATTTTGTAATTTACTTTGCAAAAAATAAATCTATAGTGTAATACAAAGTATGCATATCGCGAAGTTATACACCCGTCCCTCATAACTTTTGTTTTTCTCCAACTTTGAGAGATGCGCGTCTCTCAAGTAATATCAGTATCAATGTTTTGTAAGTTTCAACTTACTGATTGGGGTAAACTTCTTGCATAACAAGTAATTTTTGTCTTTCTTCTATAAATTTTTGCCTTTTTCATATGTTATCCAGTAAATTTGGATGAGAAGATGCGAGATATCCATGTTTCTATCCTGGAGGATCAATGGTTCAAAGCTTATAAGTGTTTAAAGTTGAGTGATTTCCAATGTTTTTGACAGGTTAGCGTCGCCTTGTTGTGTGTAGTGACGGCCACACGCCGCTTACCGAGCGGAGAGATTTAGATGGCAAGATGAGCCCCGAGGCGGCACAGAGGCAAGAGGGGTCTATCGTTCTGCATAGTTGTGTGTGTGTGTGTGTGTGTGTGACCGCTTCGAGCCAATAGGAGACGCGCTCCTTCCAAAATAATCAATCGGCCGCGCATTCTTTCCTACGTCACCGCATTCCTACCATGGACCTTCTTGTCATCTCACCATGGTCCCAAGCCGGTCCTCTCCGCCCCCTACCCGACCTGATCACCAACCAAGTAATTAATTATCGGCATTACCGCATGCATGTGCTGCCACCTAGCGCCTCCGCTCGGTAAGCGGCGCTCTTATCTGTCAAAAAGACTGGAAATCGCACAACTTCAAACACTTATAACTTTTGAACCATTGATCCTCCAAAGTCGAAACTTGGATTTCTCACATCTTCTCGTCCAAATCTACTGGATAATATATGAAAAAGGCAAAAATGTATAGGATAAAAGCAAAAATTTCTGGTTACGCAAAGAAAAGAGCAGCCCGTATATGTTGTAAAACACGTTCAACGGTCTGTTCCAAATGTTTTGCACCGCGAACACCTCCCTCGTCGTCTCGACAGTAACGCAGCGATTAGACACCTCGAAGCGAGCTCCCGTGTATGTTTATGGTGGGGGCATTCACCGATGTCTGTAAATAGACCCCCTGACAGTTCAAAATTGTTTCCGTTGTAATCTCCTCTACGAGCACACGCGAATATACATTGTCTAGCGCTTTTCCGAATCTTCGAAACCGACCGGTATCGTCTCCCCTGTGAGAAACCCGCGGTTTTAGAACAATATCGCCTCCACGAGAATAATTCGGGACGTGATCTTACGTGCCACGCGCACGTTGTACATCAAAATAAAGACAATTAGTGAAACTGTCACATATCGTTTGGAAACTCAGTTCGGGCTTTATAGTGTTTCACACCTGATTCCCGAGCGTTCCCTTGATCCAATTTCCGCACTCGATCCTGCGAATTTATTTCGCGGACTCTCAGTCACGACAAGGGTCGGTGAAACAGTCCATCAGGAGATGGCAGTGATTTCGGCACACTTGACACCAGACTTGGGACTCCACTATTACGCTTAGGTTCTGCCGGAAACGGTCGACAGGAGCTCAGCGTGACTACACCGCTCTGTTCAAGTTACACTAATACGTGCGTTTGGTGTCTTCGTCAAGCGATTCGGCCAATAGTAGAAGACGTGTAGCGCTGAGTAAGAATATCACGTGGTCCCTACAACGATGAGTTCATGCACCCGATTAATTTCGAATTACTGCTGAATTTCAAATTTATTATGGATAATGTAGCACCACTGTCAAAAATATTATAGGATATCCTGGATTTTTGAATTTTCCATAATTTTCCTCTGTGGTTTTTCATGATTTTCGACATCTACAATTTGCTGTTTATGTTAATGAAAATAAATCAGCAAATGAAAACACCAAACCACAAAATTGTTTTCACGAGTCTTAACAGAAAGTTTTGTTTCCCCTTAGATGATTCTAGGGAATCATTTCTGCATGGTATTTATCAATTTTTCACTTGTAGTACAAATGAGAATATATGAAGTTTATTCTGAACAAATGTTCATCAGTTCCTTGAGAAAAGTGCGGAAATACATTTGAGTCTGTAAGTGTTCGCAGCACTGTACTTTTCTAGTATTTTTTTATGATATCAAATCTTACGTGTTTCTCACTAATCAATGTTGAAGATTATGTTAAAGCCATTGCTGGTTGGGTTTATGGTGGATATGCAAATGATAGCTGTCTTTGAGGACGTTCCTAAGTTCTGTTTTAAATTGCCTGCTAATTCGGTTTGCCTTCTTAACTTTCCCAATCCCCGATGGCAAACAGATGTACCATAAAAGTCCAGAGTTTCATAAAGTTTGCAGCTTCGCGAACCTCGCCATCCTTAGAAATTACATCGGGACTGACAAGGAAAGGGAAGGCGTAAGGGTATGTCAACACAGCTTGTAATAACCGTATTACATCGTGATTTATTACTTATTCAAATGAACACATAAAACTGAGAAAGAAATCTTGCTGAACAGCGGGTTTACGAGCAGGGCACAGAGGTACTTCGAAGGTACAAGTTATGTTGTGGATAACTATTAAATAACCTAACCCTAAGAAGCCTTGCTGAACTTGCAAGGAAACCATTATCCTTTCAGATTTCAATGACCTTGAAATATGTTGACTAATCTGAAACAACATTTCCCTTTAAAGTTTTTGTTGGTCGGCTTCAGTTCACAAGATAATTGCACAAAACTTTACTTGCAAAAGGATTATATCTGGGTTAGGTTCGAAGCTAAATATTTCACATTTCCACTACTGTAAATCGAGTAATATGTTAGTAAAAATATCATGTAATATTTGTTTTGAATTCGTCTCGATGTCCTCTTGAATTCGTTTCGATTTTTTCGAAATTTTTTTACTCATATCTATTGTGCACTCCATATTTTGTAACTCTTGTTCTAAACTATATTTGTCAGATGGCTGCAAGTGGGTGAAAAGTCGTATGTTGCGTTAGAAGTGTCCCGTCCGGAGGTTCAGCCATCGATAATTGATAATCAATCATGTATAACATATACTTTTTATATTTCTTTTTTCATGCTTGCTTTAATAATGTTGTGCGAGAAATTAAATATTAAATACTATTGTTAATATTTAATATTCAATTGTCGTATAATATACTATATTGCGAGCGATAGAATTAAGAAAAATCTATTTTATTAAATATATTATGCGAGCGAATAATTAAATGAAACATCCGTTGAAATTTGTTTCATCACCAAAAAGTGTAAAAAATAGTCAAGAAGAAATTAGAATGAACACTGCGTAGGAGAAACGCACAAAATAATCAATGAACAATAGACTGGTGACTAACTACGTAACTACCCAGGAAGACGCGTAGAGCAACTTGATCCAACCAAGAGAATGATAAAAACTAGGGGTGTACGGGTACCCGAGCCTCGGGTCAAGTCGGGTCGGGTCGGGTCGGGGTCCCGAAAGTTTATAAACTTCGGGTATCCGATGGTGTTTTAGAGTTATTTAAATCGAAATATCTCGTGAACTACTAACTTTTCGACATACATAGGTTAGTACTTTTTTATAACGTCTAGCTGCATCAATTGATGTATTAAAAATTATTTCATTCCATTTAAAATAATATCGATGACCTTGAAATATTGTAAAAAACTGACCTTGAACATTTTTTACCTTACACCGTTACATGTGGCCCTTCAAACAGTGTAAGTTTGTTCTAAGAAGTTTTTTTGTACAACGAACAGTAACGGAGATATTTAGGCGTTCTGTTTCTTCGGACTCACCCTGGACCCCTGGACCTCTGGACTCACCATGGACCCACCCCGGTCCGAAGAAACAGAACACATAAACATCTCCGTTACTTTTCGTTGTACAAAAAAAACTTTGTTTCGGATTAGAAGGGGTAGAACAAAGCACTTCGCGTCGAAATAACTTTATTTCCCCAACTAGGGGTTCGTTCAAAATGTGTCAACGAACTATGTACAGCAGAGAGGTGTAACAAACCAAAACACAAGCTCGTTTTGGTTTGAAACTTGTAATAACGAAATATAGATAATAACAAGTGTTTTATCCTTGTAGCGCGTTAGAGATATTCACGATTAGCATCCGTGAATCCAGAGATTGAATCGACTCACTCGCGAAAAACCGGTCAAAGTCGACGCGCGACGTTTATCGTGAGCGAGGTAAGCAACGATTGATGAATGTTGAGATCGGAGTCGAACAGCTGGCAGTTTACCGTCACCGTCGAACTATTGATTGGCAGATCGATAGAGCGATCCGCCAATATTAATCTCCCTTTTGGGGTCGATAATCGATATCAATCGACGTTCGACGGTGCTGGTCTAAGCTACTGCTAGCTGCTTATCGACTCTCGATCTCGCGGTTACTTGCGGGTCCGCCGATAGCAGGGCGGCGCAGTAAATCGGCGCGTTGACGCTGCCACTCATTCAGCCAATCCCAAACAAACTTCTTAGGACAAAGTTACACTGTTTGAAGGGCCACATGTAACGGGGTAAGGGAAAAATGTTCAAGGTCATTTTTCAATGTCATACCCGCGAAATCGCGGGTACCCGGAGTTTATAAACTTTCGAGATCCCGACCCGACCCGACCCGACCCGAGGCTCGGGTACCCGCACACCCCTACTAAGTGTGCTAAAGTATGTCGCATGTCAGTGAAGCTTTCGTTGTCGATAGTGCAGTAGTGCAGGATGACAGTGACAGTCTACTACGACCACATCGTAATAGAAGTTTCGTGTGGCAACATTTCAAACAAATTAGTCGGTCTAAAGCCCAATGTCGACGGTGTATGCGAGAATTTCGTGTTAAATATAAAATCATATAAAATCATTCTGAACCTGCCAGTGAAAATAAAAGGTTGAACTAAAAAATCATAAAACAGCATTATACTTACATGCATGTATAAATACAACTTTAACTTCGGGTACCCGAATATTGCAAACTTTCGGAATCCCGACCTGACCCGATTATTGCCCGACTTGACCCGAGGCTCGGGTACCCGAGGTTTCGGGTACCCGCACACCCCTAATAAAAACGAATCGAAAACTAAACATCCGGTCAAAATATAGACGACAAATTAAGAAGGAAAGCGACTACGAAGAATTGTTGAGGATGCACCCACCCTAAAAAGATTAAGCTTAGAACAATGGATTGATGAATCTATAAAAGGATGGCTCCTTATCAGGACAGTCAGTCTTCAGTCCTCAATCCTCAATAAATCAGTAATCGATACATTAAGTCAATAGTTTATTAAAATCAGAGCCAGAGTTCAATAGTGCGTTCAGTGGAGTTAAAAAGTTGAAAGCGAGTTAATCCGCTGGAATGTGTGAATTTAATCAACAATATCTCCTACACCAACATCAAAATCATCATCATCATCATCATCGCCGAAACAATCGTTCTATAACTGCCAGCGAAATCAGTGTACGGTAAATAATAATAATTTATAATAAGATCACAAGGACTCTATGTATCCGAAATTTGATGCTTACAATATATTTTTGTTAATTTTTATTCAAATCAAAATTTCAAATAATTTTTAAAGAGAGTTTACCCAACTTCGATTTCTTCGATCCAATTCCACAATCAAATCCATATAGAATTTAAGAAATCCTCAATTACCCGAACCGAAGCCGGTGAATGCAGGTAGGTTCAAAACTCCGTTTTATCTTCTATTAAAATCTTTCAAATTTAACTTCAAATCTATAATACGTCCATCTTAGGACGTAACAGGAACAGAATGTATATCATTTTTCAAGTAAATTTCATAATATTCTGTTTCATATAATTAAATATACGACAAAAAGAATAGAAATCAACATAGGTACGGTTGTTGATTTAATGGAGAAACGAGAATGTGTGGTAATTAGTTCAGTATCCAACACTTCGAAGTTCTTTGTTGGGAAAAGACGCGATGGTGCGGCCAATGGATTTCCTTTGTGCTATTGTGTTCTGCCTTATCTGAGAAAAAGGAATAAGACGATACTGGGGAACCTTTTCTAGTTCCTTCAACCTAAACACAGAGATCTGAAGAACGACGTACGTTACTGTTGTCAGAAATCCGTTTTCTTCGAACGGTGAAGATAAATACAAGGAAATACTTGGTAACATTGAAGAGGACCTCCGCGAAGCATGGTACGTAGAAAATTAGAAAACTTCTGTAGTGATTCCCATGGCGTGCATCACGAAAGTTTTGATACTTGGTATGAAAGTTCGACATACGGTTTCGATCAACAAGATGTACCGTCGTTCCAGTAAAGCCATGACCGGCATAATTTCTAAACTAATTCTACTAGAAATTTTATACTCGAACAAATATACAGAGTGGAAATTATAAAGCGTTACAGACGGACGTCTCCAAAAATATTGGTTATACGCAAAAATGTTTCAGATGAAAAATTTTCAAGAATTGAAAAAACAAAAGAAGTTTCTTGAAGAGAAAGAAACGCTCTTTCTATTACTTTTTTGCACAAGATTCTACGATAATTTTTTCGCTTTCTGGAACCAGTTAAAGTTAAAAAGCCAACATTTACTTCGATGTTGAATAACTCTAATAAAAAAAATCGCACAATAATCAACAACCACACATTTTACACAGGAATGATAGCTCTTCCAAATGATATTAACGCGATTTATCAAAAAAATTTGTTGCTCCCCGTGCGATGTTCCAAAGTTGCACAAAATTTTTGTTAACCGTCAATGTTGTCTTCATCTCGCTATGACTTTGTAAAAAACAACATAGCAACAATTTGAAACAGAGCATCTGAAACTAGAGATTTCAGGCTATCAACCCATTGTTTAACGATATCGGTACAGCAATTTTTGACAGAGTTATGATCACGTAAATTGGGAGCGATTTTTTGGGTTCGCAGAAGTGATCCCTTAATTCTTTTGAGGAGTGTAGTAATGAAAGTAAACTGACTATATTGCTGAAGAGCACAGTAATACATGAATACGTTTGTTTTCATTTCATTGATAATGACTTTGATGTTGTCCTGAGTAATGTTGATATTGAGCACATATTGTTTTGGTGTGAAAGTTCGGAAGCACGAACTACCGTACAAATAAAACGATCACACGATTTCTGCATTTGCCTGCAAGTTTGCCCTTGAATGACCTTGAGCTATATAGGTCATTGAACTCGTCTTAACCTTGGAGTGTCCACCAGGAAACATAATAGTACCACCTCATGATCCCCGTCAGTATTGAACAACTTTCATTCGAGATATTCGTCTGTAACGCTATATAATTTCCACCCTGTATAGTTAAAACCAGACTGCGGGTTATATGCATTCATAACAGCAATGAGTAGGTGCCAATTGAAACAGTAAGAAAATTAAAAGAATTAAAGAATGTCGATATAGCATTTTCAACTTGTTAAAAATGTTACAGAAAAGAAAACATGAAATGGAGTGTACAACAGGGTGTCCCATTTAAGGATGTACTGGAGGTACAATGGGAGACAAAAATACAAGAAATTCGAAATCCATCAATACATGGCAATGAAAGCCATTCATGAGTTAGTTACTTTAGTTTGTTCTTTACCCTATTTTTAGGGATGGCGTTGGAGAGCTATATTTTGCATTAAACTTTTGCGAATACTGTACCCTCTGTAGCTATATTCAGTGGTCTACACTTGTCGCGTTTCCATGCTAGTGAGAGACAACACGATAAATTTGACGTTTTATAACAGTTTATAATTTTTTTGCTTTGTAACTGTTTAGTGAATCCTAATAAATTTTGAACATAATTAATTACCTAATTTTTACTACATATAAAAAAAACTGGAGTTTCTAGTTGCGTTTTTTCAAGGTTTAAATAGGGTTTGAAGTGGAATTTTATGAATTCTCCATAAGAAGACGTGTTAAATTGTGCAAACTTTAAGTTGCTATAATTCATAAACGGTGCAGTGAATCGAACTCAAACTTTGGTAATTGCATCAATTTAGTAAGAATTATATCTTGTCAAATTTTCAAAAATTTTGTTGCGTTTTTATATACCCCCAGAACATCCTTAAATCGATTCAGTCGTTCATGATACTAAAAAATGTTTCAGACAATAGTTAAACGGTATCAGAGGACACACTTTCCGATGTAAATATCTTTTTTCTAAGTAGACGCGTAGAGGCCATGTGACGGTCAACTTTGTTTTTTAAGTGGGAACTTTTAATGCACTACTCGATACTACTCGTTATTCCCCACGTATATGTACTGTATCACTAGTTTAGAAGATATTTTGATTTCAATAATGAGTACAGGAGTTAGTACTGCACAGGTTTTAGCACTCACTTTTCTAAAGTTGGTATTCCGTGTTACCAATCTTTAATCTAGTGTAAAAATTACACTAATTTGTTCAATAGAGTTGATTATAAGTGTAATATAATAGTAAGTGTATATACAGGGTGGTTCACCAGATATTACAACCTTATTTTTATTTATATAATGTTGAATAGTTTCGAGAGATGCACACTTTGGTGTTGTGAGCTTTTTTTTGTAGGTGGACGCGTAGAAGAGATATGAAGGCATGAAGGTCATCAGTAGACTGCGAATCTTTGTGCAAAATAAAAATTGTCTGCATCGACTGCAAGAAATAGAAACTACATTGAATGTTATATCTTCCTGTACTGATTTTAATAAAAGAGAAATTATATATTGACATCTTCAATTTTGAAAATTTGTCAATAATTTCGAATTTCATATACTCAAGTTTGCTGTAAATGCATAAAGATCCGCAGTCTAGTCATCAGAATTTTTTATCATGATATCGCATGTTTTTTTCGTGCACCAATCGATAAAGCTTCGGTATTCTCTACGAAAAAGTATAAACAAAAAATAAAAAAAAAGTATTGTTACGAAATCACAACTCTCTTGATAATGTTACGAATTCAATGTGGCAACTATTTGCATTTTACAACGTGGCTGCAACAGGATGGTTATCCTGTACATATTATGCAAGAATAGCAAGAATCCCATTAAATCAAATATTTTCTTTATGAATTTATCCCATCTATTTTCCGGCAAGATCACCTGATTTAACACCCCTCGACTTGTTCTTATGGGGTTACTTGAAAAATGAACCCTGACAGCACTGAGACATCTCAAAGACATATGTAAGATGCCTGCCGCAAGACATTCGGACGTCTGAAAGACGTCTGAACGGCTCACAGACGGCTCCGGAAAGTCCCCTGAATGTCTTCTGTTACAAAACGGTACGTCTTAGAGACGTCTTCTGACGTCTTTTAGTGGCAGTTTAGGCGTCTTTTAGGCGTATTTTTAGACGACATCTCCGGAAAGACGTTCTGAGGACGTCTTGTTTATATGTATTGGAGAACCACCTCTTAAATTTTCTCCCACCTGTAGTCGAACACCCTGTATAAACATTCTTCGCTACAAATAATAATAAATCGAGATGGTAATATCTGGTGAACCACCCTGTATAACAGATAAAAAATGTACATGAATATTACAAAATTCGTGCTGCGTGTCAGTAAATGGAGTCATTCAATTTATTATTATTACAGTGTAACTGATAAAAACAAAAAGAAACATAACAAAAGGAAAAGTCTTAACCTAAAATTTACACGAGGATGAACAAGCGCGAAACTAAACAAATACAGGTACGATTAACAAATAGTCTTGCGTAATTTTTCTTTGAAAGCCTGTGACGTGCCATTAAAAAAAATCAATATTATTGTAAAGTGTGTTTGAGCTAGCAATAATGCGATTTAATGGATTTATTACTCCATATGTTGATTTGGATTTCATTGTTTGAAATCCTGCTCTTGTTCTCAAAACTCGTTCAGGTACGTATATTATATTATTATTTATCAAATTAAAGATAAAGCTCTGGTCGGATACTATTCTTCGAGCAGATAATGTTTCCAGGTTGACTGTGTTTAATATTTTTGAGTAATCATGATCAAAGATTGACATTGGGTTGTTTGTCCTATATGGAATTGTTTAAAACTAAAATATTTACCGTTTGTCAATCTAATTCATACTCTCACCATTTTCTTAGAAACAATTGTACAACTTTTCTTAACGATGATGATGCCTCGCAAGGCACGACGATAACAGATGACGTCACTGTCACTATATACAATATAATCATTTAATTCACGTTCCGTGACGTTTTCGTTGCGGATCTCCAATATCCCCAGGTCTTTTCTACGTTCAAGGAAAAAAATACCAAACGCTTTGTACAGTAGCCCGTAGGAAGAGCACTCAGTGTCTCAACAATATTTGCTTTCCCCTCGCTTTTCTCGAAAGAAAGGGAAACGGCGAGATTTATGGCTGTTTTGCACTTGCAAAAAGTAACTCCAGCTTTTCTTTGCGTTAAAGTGTACGCTCTGTGAATCTAATTGAGTGGATTTTCTTAAATGATGATTTAGCCATAAATAACCATTTGAAGAAAGAGAAGCCGACGGGCTAAATGAAGAAAAATTCGAGAAACGCCGTGTATAATGAAATAGAAAGGATAACAGGCAACTTATAGTCAGATAGATATTTATACTCCTATACAATGCGCATACCGGTTGATTTCGCTTAGCTTAATGTTGATATGCCTCCATAATTTCTGTTTATTTTAATTTCACAAGATCGCGATCGTAGAGAAAAATGTTACGGATGACGAACAGGTGTTCAATATCATCTCTGGCAGGAACCGTCCTAGATAAACGAACAGAGCTACCCTAGATAAATCTACATAGCTGTTTAGTTTAGTTTAGGGCCCAAACATACGCACGACCAACTGGTCGTTGACGAAATACGAATGTTCACTTGAAGGGTACTGACAAGTACCACCCGTCATTGCAGACCTATATAAGCCCTTGCAATTCTACTCTCGTGGGCTAGTACTGTCGTAATCACGAATCGTGAGGCGCCGTGCTGCATCTCGGAAGTCAACTACCAGTGAGATCGGGCTAAAGTTCCCCTTCGAATCAAAGTTTAACATTATTAGGCAGCGATACGGTTGTTCCGAGACCCCCGCATTGTCAATGCGTCAACACCGTGCATCTCAGTTTAGGTAAAATCATCTTTCAATGCTTTCTATTCTAAATTCAATCCATTCGCGACAATTACACAATTGTAACACGAAGTCTTATAGTAAGAATATTGTATTTGTGTTCTTTGATAATTAACGCAAATTCCTTAAACCCATAATTATTGTCCAATATCCTAATCAAGTAATTGAACGTCCCCACACGATACAATCTTACCGCTCGGATTGTATCAATTAAATTATACTAGTTACGAGGCTTACTAATTACACTGTCCAACACCAAATTTGTTCCCTAATTACTGTTGGGTCCTTCTTATAGAGTTTTTTGCGCTGATTTCGAATCTGTTTTTAATTTTTTTCCTATACGCACAGTTTTTGAGAAACATGACTTTGAAAAAAAAACATATTTTTCAAATTTAAACAAATATTGTGGTGTTATTATAAAAGATATTGAATTGTTCTTTGCAGCAAAAGATTCTGTAGACTTTCCCGAATACAGTGATATCCAATATTAATACATTATGATTGTTTAAACATGTTTAAACAATGATTAAAGGTGGAGAGACACCACTTTTGCACCAATTTTTGAGGATATTTTTAAATTTATCTCAAAAAATAAGGGTCCAGCGGAAAATCGAACTATACCACGCGATAGAGCAGACTTTTATCTTGAGAAGCCACCCTGTCAAGTTTGGATCGTGGACGTTTTTTTCGAATCAGAAAGCAAAATATCTTCGCCCGACATGAGTTGCCGCCAGTGGCGCTCACCACTACAACGGTCGTTCGCCGCACCGCACCGTATCCCGTCGCTGCGCCATATCTCGTCCCGAGCGCCACTGGCGACAACTCATGTCGGGCGAAGATATTTTGCTTTCTGGTTCGAAAAAAACGTCCACGATCCAAACTTGACAGGGTGGCTTCTCAAGATAAAAGTCTGCTCTATCGCGTGGTATAGTTCGATTTTCCGCTGGACCCTTATTTTTTGAGATAAATTTAAAAATATCCTCAAAAATTGGTGCAAAAGTGGTGTCTCTCCGTCTTTAATCATTGTTTAAACATGTTTAAACAATCATAATGTATTAATATTGGATATCACTGTATTCGGGAAAGTCTACAGAATCTTTTGCTGCAAAGAACAATTCAATATCTTTTATAATAACATCATAATATTTGTTTAAAGTTGAAAAATATGTTTTTTTTTCAAAGCCATGTTCCTCAAAAACTGTGCGTATAGGAAAAAAATTAAAAACAGATTCGGAATCAGCACAAAAAACTCTATAAGAAGGACCCAACAGTAATTAGGGAACATAAAAAAAATTGAAATTTGTTGGACAGTGTTATCCTAGCAACTTCCTGATTACGCATCAGGTTCGTTCGCGACATTCCAATTGTCCAAACAGAGATTTATTCAACCTAGTGGCTCCCCAATTTCGAATTGGGTTCGTCCACGAAAACTATACTATCCTAACGGCTCCGCAATTTCGCATTGGGTTCGACCGCATCCTAACAGCTTCCTGATTTCGCATCAGGTTCGCCTGTGTTCTTATCCAACCTCCCAGCGGCTCCCCAATTTCGCATTGGGTTCGTCCGCGTCGTTATACAACCTCCTAGCAGCTCCCCGGTTTCGCATCGGTTTCGTCTACGCGTCGTTCCTAGTGATTCCCCAATTTCGCATTGGGTTCGTTCACGAAATTTCACGTTCCTAGCAACTCCCCGATTTCGCATCAGGTTCGTCTGCGTTCGATTCCATTCCTAGAGGCTCCCTGACTTCGCGTCAAGTTCGTCCTCGCTATCTATAATCCTAGCGGCTCCTCAATTTCGCATTGGGTTCGTCCGCGTACCTTAACTAACAAATTGATATCATATTCCTAGAGTAACAACCCTTCGCCGGCAACTCGTGCTGCTCGCGGCCCTGGCTCGTAACAAAAACCGTTTGTCCGTTTCTGTGACTACGTTTGCAATCTATGTTATCGACATCACATGCGAGATTGTGTGCGAGGTTGATACAATACCAAAAAATCAATAATATTTTCCATTTAAAGAATGTTGGGGACCCCTTTTCTCCCCCAAAAATGTAATAAATGCATACTAAAATATTGGGCCTCCTGAACCATTTAGTTAAAAAAAATAAATTAGACATCGTCATCAGATTTTGAGAAAACAGCTTGTAACACTTTATCTGGTACACTCTATTATAGTATCCTTTATGAATGAAAATTCTGTCAGATGAAGACTTCTTAATAGGGGTGTGCGGGTACCCGAAGTCTCGGGTACTCGAGTCTCGGGTCGGGTCGGGAGATGATCGGGTTGGGTCGGGATCCCGAAAGTTTATAAACTTCGGGTACCCGCGATTACAGGTACCCGAAATGGCAGTCGAGTCGGGTCGGGTCAAGGTCCCGAAAGTTTGCAATACTTGGGTACCCGATGGTGTTTTAGAGTTATTTAAATCGAAATATCTCGTGAACTACTAACTTTTCGACATACATAGGTTAGTACTTTTTTTATAACGAATGTCCAGCTGCATCGATAGATGTATTAAAAAATTCCGCATTCCATTTAAAAGAACAAAGTTGACCTTGGAATCTTGTAAAAAAATGACCTTGAACATTTTTTCGCTTACACCGTTACATGTGGCCCTTCAAACAGTGTAACTTTGTCCGAAGAAGTTTTTTTGTACAACGAAAAGTAACGGAGATATTTAGGTGTTCTGTTTCTTCGGACTCCAGGGTGAGGACGGCAGGGTGAGTCCGAAGAAACAGAACACATAATTATCTCCGTTACTGTTCGTTGTACAAAAAAACTTCTTAGAACAAAGTTACACTGTTTGAAGGGCCACATGTAATGGTGTAAGGGAATAATTTTCAAGGTCATTTTTTTACAAGATTTCAAAAATCGAAATTATGTTGAAAAGTTAGTAGTTCACAAGATATTTCGATTTAAATAACTCTAAAACACCATCCGGTACCCGAATATTGCAAATTTTCGGGACCCCGACCCGACCCGACCCGACTGCCATGTCGGGTATCTGAAATCGCGGGTACCGATTTTAGATAAGGGAGATGTTTCGGAAAATTTTATGTAGTTTTGTATATGATGTATATGATCTCGCAATAATGAAACCGCAAATAGTTTTAAAGAATACTTGATGAACAAATTTTTAATGGTAGATTTGAAAGAGATTAAATTGTTTCTTGGACTGAGGGTTAAAAGAATTAGAGAAAAAATTGTCATCATCAATTAAACCACTAAATACAGGTGAAATTATATCGTGTTTGGTCTTTCTGTAATCAGAAAAATGCCACGAATATATTGATGAAAGTTTCATAAAAAAATAAGTAATAATAGAAAGATTAAATATTGGTGTTACATTGTGAGGACGCACGGGTATTTGAACTGTGTCGACGACTGCGGCTCTCCGCGTTGCTTTAGTAGTGGTTCACACCGATATACACGAGCCGAGATCAGCTTAATACAGTGGAGGGGATATTTTTTTGCGTCAACCGTGTACAGCCTCTTTGCGTCAATAGAGACAATACTGTACTCCTCTTCCAATTAATCAAAGGGTTTGCTACGTCTTGTCTTACATTGAAGGATGCCCCGAACTCGGAGCAGCAACCTGCTTGATACGTATTTACGCAGAATACCTTTACATACAGAAACATTTTAACTATAAATATTTACAATGACATTTAGTAATTAATTGCCGCGGTTATATTTTTGACGCATACATACTGTTGAGAGATGACAAGAAGTTCCCCGGGGGGGGAACAGAGCCAAGACCTGTACAACACCTCTAACGCTCCCGTACTCGCCGCGTGACCACGCCCTTTCGGCTACTTACGTCACACGACGCATAGTAGCAGGATTCCCGTATTTACGGAAGGCTATGGTGTTTCACGACTTACAGCCAATATTCAATGCCGTGAATACGAGGATCCTATTGCAGTCATGAAAAGTGACTATGCTTACAAGGAGAATGCAAAGCCTTCGCGTCACCCCATTATATGGGCAACTACCCAGTAATTTTCGAGATATTTGCAAATTAAAGTTTTGTGGACGTAACATGTCAGTTTACATAGTTCACTCTGTTACCAAGTAATGATGTGGCGTAGCGGCAGCGAGCTGAACTGCTACGTCGTGGGCCCGGGTTCGAGTCCCGTCGCGCGTCGTAGCAGTGATGCCAGTATAAGCTCAAAACGGAGCTCCCGTACTCTCCTCTTTACCCCTTACATTCCATTCCGGCACCGTGCGCAGGCACACACTCCACGGTCCCCATCGCGCACGTGCAACGTGTGTCTCCCATTTACTCCACGCATTCCCCGTCATCAGAGAGGGGGTACATCCAGGGTACATCATTTCACCGTGACTCCCCGCATCTGGCATCACTGCGTCGTAGTAACTTTTTTATACTTTTTTTTAGCTTTTTACATTAGAGAGAGACAGCGAGAGAGAGAGCAGGAGAGAGCCGCAGTTTCTCTCTCTCCCGCTCTCTTTCTCTCTCAAAACTATTTTATACAGGGTGGGGCAATAACTATTAGCACCTCAGATATCTTCGAAACTACAAGTTTCACAGAAATATTTGCTGAAACAAAATTGCACAGTACGAAAGGGGCCATCCGGTGGCGATAATAGTTTTTCTGCAGGTGGACGTACTTCGGACATTTGAAGGTCACCTTCATTTTTTTAAATGGAATGACATATTTTTTAATACATCAGTCGATGTGGCGGGACATTCGTTATAAAAAAGTACTAACCTATGTATGTCGAAAAGTTAGTATTTCAGGAGATATTTCAACTTAAATAACTCTAAAACACCATTACTGTCGTACTGAGACGTTACACAAGTAAGTAAACACTAACGTCTTTGTACGACAGTAATGGTATTTTAGAGTTATTTAAGTTGAAATATCTCCTGAAATACTAACTTTTCGACATACATAGGTTAGTACCTTTTTATAACGAATGTCCCGCCGCATCGATTGATGTATTAAAAAATATCTCATTCCATTTAAAAAAATGAAGGTGACCTTCAAATGTCCGAAGTACGTCCACCTGCAAAAAAACTATTATCGCCACCGGATGGTCCCCTTCGTACTGTACAATTTTATTTTAGCAAATATTTCTGTGCAACTTATAGTTTCGAAGATATCTGAGATGCTAATAGTTACTGCCCTACCCTGTATAATAGAAAGATATATAAATATAATAAAAAGATTTTAATTTATGGTGTTAATTCAAGATAGGATTATATATATATATATATATATATATATATATATATATATATATATATATATAATATACGATTATTAATATGTGCTGTAAAATGTCAATGTCAATACTGATTTGAAGCTTTTATAATAAGAATAGGAAAATAAGAATCTCGCTCGCACTGAGTACCTAGGGTACGTCTGATTCCCTCTCTTCGTCACGCGACTCGAGTAGTGGAGATGACTGCGTCAGCCAATAGAACGCTCTAGTCGAAACTGCGTGTGAGCCTAGGCACGCCCCCTCCAAGCCAACCAATCGGGCGCGCATTCTTGGCTACGTCACCGCATTCCTGCCAGGGACCTCTTGTCATCTCTCAGCGATACACAGGGTAAGTCACATAATGTTTTCACCTCAAATGTCTTCGTTATTTTCAAAGATACATTAAATGTCTTGAGGACAAAGTTGAATGGTAAAATGGGGCTCACACGATACCAAAAAATTGTTGTTTTTATGTAATTTTTTTAGAGATATCAAGGTGACATTCATTTTTTTAAATGGAACCACCCTTTTTAAGCACCTACAATGATACAGTAAAGTCGCGTTATTTTGCCAACGCAGAGCTGGGGAAAATAGTATTTTAAATAGTAAATGGTAAATAATCCTATTTATTTTAAAGTATGTGTACAACTTTGAAAATAAAATATTTTATTCGATGCAGTAATTTTTGAAAAAAAAATAATTTATTTCATGCAGTCATTTTTGAAAATAAAATAATTTATTTGATGCAGTAATTTTTTTGAAAATATTTATATATTGTCTTTATTTTCAATTTCAATTTTAAATATTATTGCTAAAAATAATGGTTCGAATTCAATACATGTATGAGTGTACATTGTTTCTTAACGATAACATAGACTGTATGTTCATGCGGTTTCTCAGAATATTATAACAATGCAAAAAGTAAAATATTTTATTTCGCGTTTCTGGTTGTTAAAATAGAAATATTTTATTTTATGGATCCAATTGCTGAAATAGAAATACTTTATTTTGAGGTTCAGATTGTTAAAATAGAAATATTTTATTTTCGAAATTGCATATCTTATTTAAAATATTATTTTCTTTAAGCGAAATAAAATCTAAAATATTAAATAGTATTTGAAATATTTGTTTCGCCAAATAATGCCCACCTCTTTGCCAACGGCTGCGTTCTGCACGGAGAAATATAGAAAAGAAACGTAAAAAAGGACAGTATGTAAATACGGATCGCGCGGCCGAAGCGTATCGGTGTGAACCACTAATAATCCAATTACAAAACTTCTTTATTTTTTATTATTTTTTATTGCACTTTCACCAACTTATTTCTGGCATTTTTCTAAATAAAATCACACCAAACACGATATAATTTCAAATGTATTTAGTGGTTTAATCGACGATGAAAGTTTCGGGCGCAAGGAAGGACAGCGAACTAAAATTTGAACGATGTGCTATGCAAACCTGTATAAACATTGAAAATGATTAATTGGTTTACGAATTATAAACGATCAAAAGTGGTAAAAATTGCAATTTTTTATGATTTTCGGCCTTTTTACCACTTTTAGTCGTTTATAATTCTTAAACCAATTAACCATTTTCAATGTAATTTTCAGAACGTATATAATTCATAACAGGTTTACAAAACACATCTTTTAAATTTTCGTTATAGTCCCAGCTAAAAAAGTTGTAAAAATCAATTTTTACTAACTGCTTATCACAATTTCGACCAAATGCATTTTTTCAACATATTTATTAGACGTCATTTACATAAACTAATTCTTCTAGGCTTACAGAGAAATTGAAGTCGTTTGGTCCATTCATAAAAAAGTTATTCTGATTTAAGGTGTGTGGAAACAGTTATGCTCCTTACTGTATATCTTCTTTAAAAGAATAGCCATTAGCAACGCAAATACAAATGGTAACCTATCAAGTTCAGTTCGCCGCTGACATGGAGCGAATCGGGACCCTCCAGCGTGTGGCTTTTCACGGAAGTTCCTGTCGGAAATCTCGAGATCACTAGAAGTGTTCGAGGGGTTAAACCCTCATTAATCGGTTTCCACGTATCAATCTGGCATTCTCCACGGGCAAATATTCCTACATTACCGTCGGACGTGAGAGACATAACCATCCCTTTCCGCTCTTACTTTACCGTTCGTGATTAATGGATTTCAAGGTTGCAAGTCATGCGAACGTCTAATTAATACGAAGCGCATAAATGTCCCAACTGCACTTGAAAACGAACATACTAATTTTAATGTACATTAGGGAGGTACTGTGGTTTTTAAAAAACACATTTATTGCTCATGTTTATTGATAAAAGATCATGATACTGCGCTTCAATTTTCAAATTTCAGAAAAAATTTTTGGATTTTGGTCCGACGTTTTCTTCCATTTTTTCGAAAACCGTTCGTTTTACGAAAAAAAGTAATACAACATAAAAGACGTAGCCTGTCCAGGTTAACCGGTTTTATCCAACATATTTTTCGGCGAGGTGAATAGTTCAGAAGATATTCGAGAGAAACGATTGTGTAACAATTAAATTAATTATTTTAATGTTTAATCGTTTTCCCGTTATCCGATCAAGTTCGAACTTTGCACAAATTCTTTTTTAATTGTTTTGAACAACTCTGGGGGGGGGTTGTAAAATAAATTTTTACAAAAATTTTTGACAAGAGTAAATAAGAGCCACCCTAGGCTACACCCTTTAACAAGTTTCTCGAATAACTTCTGACTATACTGCAGATATGTATGCAAATTGAAAATTGTCTGCATTAGTTGCAAGATACAAGAGCCAGAGAGAGAGAGAGAGAGAGAGAGAGAGAGAGAGAGAGAGAGAGAGAACATTTATTTCTATTCTCTGAACAATTTTAATCAGTTGAGATTGACGCATCAACATTTCAAAATTCTTTAAATATTTTTACTGTTTCGAATTCGACCTACACAGTTTTGTCATCAGTGCATAAAATCTGTCGTCGACATATAACTTTTCCATACAGTGCGACGTTTTGAGGAACATGTAGAAGTCATCGGGCACTCGACGTGTTAAGATGTTAAGTAGGCATCCGGACCCTATAGATGTAAATATTGTCAGCGTTTACGCTCGTCACGAGTGGAGCGGTGGTAGATTGAGCGAAAGGAGGGTTGCAACTTTAATATCTCATCCAAGTGACGCGCTTTGAGGTCAACACGTTACGTTTCCTCTTTCTTTAAAGGGGAAGCCTGTCTTGAATTAGATACTCGACCTTACCGAGCTGCTCCGTAATGTCTGACTAGAAAACGCATACTTCCTGAAGGGGCAAAATCGCTCTGCAAACATAAGGGGTGGTTTCTTTGATGTGAGGCTTCGAATTCGCGGTTTTCAAATGAGTAAGGCAAGCCGCTTGAAAAGAGCATTTCGAGATAGTACCTTTTTGTCGACACTTGAATTAAATTGCTCTCACTATTGAATTGCCAACTATTTTGTCTTTTCAATCGTTTTTCATTCACACTTGCAATTTTTGCACATGGAAATGTTAAAGAGATTCGTTGCTACAGTAAAATCGCGTTATTTCTCAGCGACCGCCTACCCAGAATTTGTCAAATGCCTACTCACTCCACTGACGACCAACGCCGCAGGGCAGCGATGATTGATCTCGGCTATGGTATATCGGTGTGAACCACTACTTATTTTTCATTATTTTTTATGGGACTTTCATCGACTTATTGCTGGCATTCTTCTGATTAAATTGACACCAAACATCATACAATTTGGCCCATATTTACTGTACATGTGAAGCATAACTTAGTTACTCCATACCGTCAATTAAACCACTAAATACAATTGAAATTATATCGTGTTTGGTGCCATTTTAATCAGAAAAATGCCACAAACAAGTTGCTGAAAGTCCCATAAAAAATAATGAAAAACAAAGAAGTTTTGTAATAGGATTAGTGGTTCTCACCGATACTCTTCGGCCGCGCGATCCTTATTTACATGCTGTCCTTTTCTACGTTCGTCTTCGTTTGTACTTGTACCCTCGGCGCCGTCGACGCGAAATTTAAAGGTTTGTACCCATATGTTTAATAGATTTAAAAAAAAAAATGTGGTCGCATTACTTTCCGGACAGACCCTGTATGTAAATACAATATACCTTCAACCTGGTGGGTTATTAAATAATTTCAACGAGAAAATTATTTGATTGATTTTTTCACAAAAAACGGTTTTTTGTAAAATGGTTGTGGAAATTTTACGACTATATTTGAAATCAGCGTGACAAAATCTACGGGAAATGATCTATAGCATGTCAAGAAAAAAATCTATCTGTAGATGGTATTGGATAAACCACAATCCTTCTGAAATTCTGCAAGTTTTATACAGATTTTCAAGGTTAAAAGACGTTCGTACCATAATCTCTCTATTTTCCCCACATTCCGCAATATTTTAGCTGTTATTTGAATAAACTCATTTCTATCAAAAGTTCTTTGATTTTGACACAAAATTCATCGGTTTACCCCACTGTGCGGCGTTGGGCCTGTCATCACCACTTAGTTTAATGGCATTGCGGTCCATACCTGGGTACCTTCGATGCAGTCCCATACCATAAAACGCTTAAAATTGTCGGTGGTCAAGCACTAGTGGCACTGGCGAATCCTTGGGCCCGCTTCAAACATCTACTGTTAGGTCCGCCAATCCTCCATAGACATATAGAGATAGACTGCGCCGTCTTATGGGCGAGTTGAAGACCACAATGGCGGCGCGCGGTACAAAGAGTGAGAGAGAGAGCATTAGCCGGGGTCCATAGCGCTCTCTTTCTAAGTGATGTGTCGGTGGGGAAAGATTCCCCTACTTGCTTGCTAGATTATGTAGATTTCTACATAGTATTGATTAATTTGTTAATATTTATTTGGTTTTTGACATTTATTAAGTGAAACCATATTTATTTTAAGAATGGTAAAAAAGTGCTGCATCTGCAAGCTTCAATATGCTCTTGACGTTACTTTTCATAAGTAATTAAAATAAACGACATAATTAATTATTTTACCATTTTTAAAATAAGTATGGTTTCACTTAATTACGTTAATTGCGCACGTGGCACGTGTTTTTTCCTGTAAGCACAGAGCAGCACAGAGTGTGAAGGTAGGGCTGTTCCTATCAGGCGTACAGTGCGCGCCCGCACGCAGGCGGCCGAATTTTGGGGGCGGCCGACTGCGGTCGAAAATAGAACAACGCAACCGAAATAAAATAAAATTTTATATTAGGAATTGCAAATGCGATATAATGTTAGATTATAAAATGCGTTAATACAACAAATTCATTGTATTCTGAATTTATCATTATAAATTTGAATAAAGCACTTATGTATACTGGTTTAAATATTTTTTCTCATTGTCAAGGTGAGGGTGGGGTACGGCGAAAATTGCTGAGCACACAGGCGGCTGTACACCTAGGAATGGTCCTGTGTGGAGGAACGTTCTCCAATAAATGAACGTGTGTCTTTGAATGTTTATTCTAATCTGTTATTATTTTACAATTCGATGGTAGGGAACCAAAAAATAAAGAAATGTCAAAAACCAAATAAATATTAACAAAGTAATCAGTACTATGTAGAAATCTACATTATCTAGCAAGCAAGTAGGGGAATCTTTCCCCACCGACACATCAATTAGAAAGAGAGCGCTATGGACCCCGGCTAATGCTCTCTCTCTCGCGCGCCGCCATTGTGGGCTTCAGCGCTTCGTACAGGCCGCGCAGTCTATCTCTATATGTCTATGCAATCCTCAAATCGCCAGAACTAGGGATGAAACTCTCAGTTATGAAAAGAACAGATGTGGACAGTGTTCCGATATCGTCCAGCATTTTTCGTACGATTGATGGCCGCTAGAGGCGCTGCACGGAAAAAACAGTAACGTATCTATGATGACGAGGTAGAGCCCTGCGCCCTACGCCTTGAGACAGTTATATTGGCGCGGAAGTACCGAAACAATCTGTTCCGGACAAAAAAACTTCAGGACGTGTCCTACAAGTTACAAAATATACATAAATGCACATGTTATACATTCATTTTTCAGAATCAGTGCTCAAGGTACCCCATTTTATTGAGAAGCTTACGTTACTGAGGCTGCAAGCGCCTCTAGCGGCCATCCATCGTACGAAAAATGCTGGACGATATCGGAACACTGGGTGTGGAGTCTGTCCTGAAGCTATCTTTTCCAGGAGTTAATGCGGACAGTAGGTCCCTGGAGAAATCATATTTCGGGTCAAGTATATAGTAGAGTCAATTGGCTGTCCCTGGTGAGGTTGAGGTTTTTAGTGGGTCGATCTTGAACCATATAATCGGTACACGCTGTACAAACCCATCCCAAGTTCGAAGGATCAATCGGATAAACACGGACAATTAACACTGTGGTCGGTTTTAAATAGATACACGTGGTACCGACACCCTCAACACACACGGAGAAAAGGTTATGCTCGGTGAGTTGTAATCGTTGAGCTTATCGTGTAATCAAAGTTAACGGATCAGGGGAATTGACTTGAATTGAGGTAAAAGTTACTTTTTCTCTGCTAGTATCGGATTAATCACGTAACATTGTGACACATGCATGGCAGAGACGAAACGCGTTACGTGACCGTGCCGTGACAAAAGCGTGAGAGCATAGCGTCGTAGATAGGGAAAGTAGAGAGGGGATACAAGTTTTAATCTGGCGACTCTGCGTATACCCGACTATTCACAATTCAAAAGAGTTATCACTGGTAAGTGTGCCTTTGATGATTTGAATGACGTTGGCTTAATTAGCCGTGAGAGTCACTGAATTTTCCTCGATTTCGAGCCTACAGTGAGATTAAACCACACGTGTACACTTGTCCAATGCGTTGACGGAAGAGAGAGATCGATATATCGGTATTGGCAAATTGATGCGCGTGGCATTTATGCGTGTGAGTGATTGTAACATGCTGTGACATCTAGTGACAGCGAGAAGAGTGAAATTTGAATTTGGATTAATCAAATTCAAACACTCCGCAGGCCATTAGCAATAAAATTGATGATTACATGTAGAGTTGATCTGATGTCTTGTCGTTGAGGGCAAGAATGGTCAGCACGGCGAGATTGGTGATTGGTTTTGTGAATGTAGTCGTGACAGTTCTGATGCTGATATTTTCGCGCCATACATCGTGCCATTGGACATTTGAATGGTAAAAATCTTTTGTCACTGAGTAAGACAAGAGATACAAAGAGTTCATTTGTCCTACGATGCCACTTCGATACTGACGAGGAGACCTCGCGTATCGTGAACGCCGGATCGCAACGAGTTTTTGTGTGGACATTGCTTACGCACCCTCATGAACTATCCAATTGGTTTTAGCCGCCAACGCGAACCAGTTTTCGAGATAATCAATATTGAAATGCGACATGTGTGTTATATTCCATGAGTGAAAACCTTTTTTTACAGCGGTCGGTGGCCGAGCGGGTTGAACGAATGTCTACCACGAGATTGGTCAGGGTTCACGTCCCTTGTCGGCATTTTTTATAAATATTTTTTTCATTTTCTTTTTTATTTTTCTACGTGCTACGCATTATTTCTAATGTAATAAATGACAAGTAATCTAGTTTTACGATGTACAAGATATATGTTTGATAAAAATCTAATATATTCGTTGTGGTAAGTATTATAACGAAAATTAGTTTTGCTGTGTATTTCTTCTCGCAGTACGAAAGAGATTTCTGTAACGGTTTTAACCATAAAACGAGATATACCTGCGCGGGTCTACCGCCTACGATTGTCTTAACGATGCCCCTTTATTATGTTAAACTATACGTGTTTAAACACACAGTATGAAAAGTACGAAGTACACCCCTAAACGGAGGGTTTCGGTACAAGTATCAGTTCCATGGCATTTTTAGCTAGGGGCGCTACTGTCTGTTTCTGATTACTGTTTTACCGATACAGTGTCTGTATTAATTTGTCGCTTATTTTTTGTAAAATTATCGTACATTATTACAAAAGCTTCGAAAAAGAAACAAAAAAGATGTCCCCGCACGGGGCGCGAACCTGGAATAGCGGAGTGGTACGAATTTTTTCCAATTTCAAAATCGATTTTCTCGAAAACGGGTTCGCGTTGACGGCTAAAACCAATTGGATAGTTCATGAGGGTGCGTAAACTATGTCCACACAAAAACTCGTTGCGATCCTCGTGAGAGTTGTCTTTGGAGATACTATTGATGACGTGATCAGTGATCAGAATGTCAACAATTTTATTTCAGCGTACGTTTTTAGATGAGTTGTCAACGGTTAAGTCTGATGGTTGAGAAATCAATGAGTGGTGGTTCAGGTAATGTGGTCAATGCAATGCACAATATAAAACTTTCCTTGATGAGAGCTGAAAGATTATCAGGATCATCGCTGAGTTAACGGGGACCGTTGTAAAAGTAGATTTTATAAGGGGAGCTTCACCCTCTCCGGGATGTCATGAGATGGGAGGAAGGCCAGTAGCGTTCTGTTTCGAGATCTTGGCACCCTCCCCATTTAGCCTAGGGATGGTAACAGTGGTGGAGTTAGCGGGCAGCCCCGCAGATCCTCGTCTTTCCCCCCAGGGAAGACGGGAAATCCTTAATGAGTGATTACCACTACGATAAAAAAATGGATCATGGCTTAATGGCTCAAATGAGCGAAAATAGAGTATGACTTCGATTTGAGTCAGCAGGGTAATGAGCACATCCGTTGTACGCGCAATGGCTCCAGTTGTTCTATTGGGATGGTGCTTAATTGACTGTACCACCGCTTCCCATTTTCCACCCATACCCGAGCCTGCAGGAGGATTTACGGGCCAATTTGTCCTATCTTTGATGAGTAGCCTTGCGGTGATCTGATTTCAATGAATAGATTGCGATAACATTCAATTGAGAATTGCATTTGCCCCGATGAAATTTATGTCACAATCTGAATATAATGAATGACAGATGCAACGACGACCCGTGAATGACTTGTGATGTGTAGTCTCCAACTATTTCAAGATGAACTGCACAGGAAACAAATTATACAATAAGCAAATCCATTCGTTTTGTATTTTTGAGCCTCGTCCTCAACATGTCTTGATGGTGATAGTCCACGCCTGTGCGGAGAAGTGGGTTTGATGGTCGCACTCTGAGTTGAGGTAACTGGCCTATGAGTTGTTGTGCTCCGAGGTTCTTCTTACCACGCTTATATTAGCTTGCCGCGTTGTTATCGTATGCGTCAAATCTTGTAATCGAATTTTAAACCACTTCCCGATGAGCTAGAGACTTGAAACTTTAAACATAGCTCAGAACTGGATGACAATGCAACATTAAAAAACAAATTCTAAAAAAAACTGCGTCTAGGAGAAAAAAAATTTAAATATTATCCGTCACACCTCGCCGCGCGACGCTCGGTAGTACGTCATCACGTTCAGCGATCCCCACTCCGCGCGCCAGCGCTCCCTACTCCACTACGCGTTCCCACTCCGACTCATCCCCACTCCACTGACCCACTTCGCTATTTCGTACAATTTCGGACTCCATAAAGAGAAGTCGTCTCTCGGAGTCATCCCCTCATTCTATCTCGCGTATTTCCATATCTTGCGTTTCTATATCTTACTATTTCATATTCATACCAGTATTACTACATCTTGCGTTCCATTCAAAACAGACTAAAAAGTAGAAAATAAAGAAATATATAAAAAAATACTTTTTAAAAACCACGCTTTTATTAAAATGCACTAAAAAGGAGAAAATAATTTTTTTCCTGGTTCTCCCAAAAATTTAATATAAATTTAAAAAAAACCTTGACATTAGTGACTATACAAATAAAAGCGTGGAGCGCTAAACTATATATTTTTATAGTCACTAATGTCATGATTTTATTTTAATTTATATTAAATTTTTGGGAGAACCAGGAAAAAAATTATTTTCTCCTTTTCAATGCATTTTAATATAAGCATGGTTTTTAAAAAGTATTTTTAAAAATATTTTTTCCTCTTTTCCTTGCGTAACCGCAAATTTTAGCCTTTTTCCTGCGTTGTCCACTAGATTTGGACGAGAAGATGCGAGGTATCCTAGTTTCGATTCTGGAGGATCAATGGTTCAAAGGTTGTAAGAGTTTAAAGTTGAGCAGTTTCCAGTGTCATTGACAAGTAAGCGCCGCCATGTTGCGTGTAGTGACGGCCGCGCATCGGTTACCGAATGGAGCCGTTAGGTAGCGCCACAAGCACATCCCTACACGCTGATGTTGATCTAATCCGACCAAACCACCAACCCAGTAATTAACCCAGTAATTAATTATCGGCATTACTGCGTGATTGTACTACCATCCAGCGGCTGTGCTTGGTAAGCGGCGCGTGACCGTCACTACACACCGACATGGCGACGCTCTTACTTGTCAAAAACACTGGAAATCGCATAGCTTTAAACGCTTATAACTTTCGAACCATTGATCCTCCAGGATCGAAACTTGAATTTCTCACATTTTCTTGTCCAAGTCTACTGGATAACATAGGAAAAGGTAAAAGTTTCTCGTTACGCAAGGAAAAGAGCAGCCGAAAATACAACTTCGTTACCCTGACTCTCATCTTGCTTCACTCTGTAGAATCAAATCTTATAATGTGTGCAACGCATATTTGAGTCAACACATTCAAAATTACCATTATTCGAAATATTGTTTATATTATTAAACATGTTAGTATCTAATCAATTACTCAACATTTAAGTATTGTATGAGGTATTGCATCAATTTCATATTCATACGCAGAAAAAAATTAATATAGAATGGAATTATTCTAGGTTGAAAGAAATGTTTAATTTTCACGTTAAAATAGCACCGAGTGCAAACGGTTAATATATTGGCTGATTGAAAAAGTTCGTACACAATTTACCTCGTGACCTTTTTCGAAAATAATCATGTAACTACTACGAGAAAGGAAATGAGGTTGTAAAATGTTCGCGGAGACAATTGTAGAACATAGTGGTGATTATATAATCGATTAATAAAACTGTTATTTTGAAATATAACCGTTCGTATTTTATTATCAAATAGGGTACGAACTTTCGCAATCATCTAATATTATAAATCGTGAATTTTAATAGGGAATTTAATGCACTAGCAATATGAAAATCCAAGGATTGGATATATTTTATTGATATAATTCCACGAGAGGAGATAGAGCAAAAACAAAAGATCTATAGCAGTTATCAGTCTTAAATGATAAACCGATGGTCAGTGGAGTTCATGGAAGTCAATAAATTGGAAAATGGAGCTCGAGCTACACCCTTGGTATCGGAAACCATCGATAAACTAGCGAATGACGACGTCGCTTTATACCGTGGGGTAATAAGGTCGTACTCGACAACAAACGTGACTCGAGCCCAAGGAAGTGCAGCAACAAATACAAAGAGAGGTGAAAGTCTGATCGAAAATTCACGTCGCTGCGAACAAAGTGAAAATTTCCTAGCTGTGCCGCTGGAAATTTCCACTTGCATTTCAGCGTGCTCAGTATTCGCACCTTGAAAATCGATATTTCGTTAGAATTTTTATTCACGCAGAAAATGTGAGACCATGCTTGACTTTTTTATTCGTGAAGACAGCATAACTTTTTGCCATAAGTAGTTCAGAATTAAATAACGATTGTTCTTTGCAACAGTACTTAGTACTTGCTAATAACAAATGCATCAAAGATATATTTTAATGATTTATTTTATCATGAGTATAAAATATCTACAATATAAAAGAAGTAATGATATTTAAAGAAATACTCTTTAGATTTTATTATTATTTTTATCTATATAAATGGCTCACAAACAGTAAGATAATCACTATATTTCGATCAAATCTGATGCTAAGATGTAACATTGGAACGTATTTGTAAATTTTTTTTAAAAACTTTAAAAACCACGCTTATATTAAAATGCACTAAAAAGGAGAAAATAATTTTTTTAGACATTAGTGACTATAAATAAACGCGTGGAGAGCTAAATTATATTGACGTAATCTTCGTGGGCGCTCCACGCTTTTATTTATAGTCACTAATGTCTAAAAAAATTATTTTCTCTTTTTTAGTGCATTTTAATATAAGCGTGGTTTTTAAAAAGCTTTTTTATATATTTTGTTATTTTATACTTTTTAGTCTTTTTTAGATGGAACGCAAGATATAGAAACGCAAGATATGGAAATACGCGAGATAGAATGAAGGGATGACTCCGAGAGACGACGTCTCTTGATGAAGTCTGAAATTGTCCGAAATGGAACTGAATGAATGGAACATTGAACACCACACTGAGCTCCATCGGTGCGAAGTGGGTCAGTGAAGTGGGGATGAGTCGGAGTGGGAACGCGTAGTGGAGTAGGGAGCGCTGCCGCGCGGAGTGGGGATCGCTGAACGTGATGACGTGCTACCGAGTGTCGCGCAGCTATGTGTGACGTTTAATATTAACCCTTTTAGTGCCGGGCGAAATAGAGGTGCCTATGCGAGAAAAACCGGCCGAATTTCACAGTTTTACAAGGGTTCGGGAAAATGCTTATAAAAACCAAACGAGAAACGATATTTACATGATTCAAAAAGCTGCGTATTATAGATGAAATACAGAACTAAACAATGACACTAGTTTTTTTGTTAGTTTTTTTTTCTCCCGCAATGCGAATAGTAAAGCGCTACGAGGCGCGGGCCGATATATCGGCTCTGGCACTTCTCGCCACTGTAGCAGGAGCCGATATATCGGTTCCCGGCACTCAAAGGGTTAAAATATTATTTTCTCCTCGAAATGTGTCAGATCTTTTTCAGAATTTCTAATTGTCAATAAATAAAAAAATGGGCCAAAAACTGGTTTTTCGATTTTTCTCTGTAACTACCCTTACAGATGAGATATGGGGCTGAAAAGTGGCAGAGAGGGGTCTTTTTGGGTAGTCTATCCCTAGTAGTCAAACCCTGGTATAGCCTTTCCTTCAAAACATTTCCTAATTTTGAACGCCTGTCTCTTGGTACCATTGGGTCAAAAAATACGTTTGACCAGTGAAATTTGAAGGAAATTTAATGCTCTTTGATGTAGGCCCCTATATCTATTATTGCCGGGAGTAAGGCGTTGAAGGGTTTGAAGTCCCATGGTGGTGGGGTTTTAGTGGGTATGGGCAGGGAGTTAGTCCCGTTTTTCTCCAACTGTCATTTTAGGCCTAGAAACTAAAAAAAAAGGTAAGTCCCACCGCCTAGAAACCAAAAAAAAGGTAAGCATGTTTCTGTCACTTGGTAGGAGACGTCGTAAACCATTGTTGATCTGATTGTCGCATTTTAAACAGATTTTTTTTGTTAATAAATTTTTACACAATATCCATGGAAGTGTTACGAGCCAAGGTTCAGGCAGCGATGCGGGAACAGAGAGGAGTTTGGATTTAGTGATTTTTGGGTCTAGGTAGGAAGGGTACACGTAGGACTAGCCAATGTCTATTTCACCACTGGGTTGCCTCGTGTGGAACATATGAGTGGACTAGTCGATGTCTATCTCACCATCGGGTCGCCATTATAAAGGTATACGTAGGACTAGCCGGTGTCTATCTCACCACCGGGTCGCCTCGTGTGTGGAATATGGAAAAGTGGACTAGCCGATGTCTATTTCACCACCGAGTCACCACTATAGGGGTACACGAGGACTAGCCGATGTCTATTTCACCACCCGGTCGCCTCTATAAAGGATAGGGTCGTGGTTCCGCTGTCTCGTAACTTATTGATTTGAATAGATACACCTCAAGCGGCAAAGGTGTATCGTCATAGGATACTGTCTACTGGGAGATGGAAAAGGAATATGACTAATGGAAATGAACTCCGAATAGATTAATACAAATAATATATTGTCAATAATAAATGATGGATACAAGTGTTTAGGGTAATGTGTCGCGGTCTCACGGACTAAACGCTCTCAGTTTTGACGCACCGAGAAATGCGGGGGCGATCTACTACAGAGTGCTCGATAAGGACTTTAACATCCGATCTTGCTCTAAGTGACTTTAGTCGTGGAACGATACGTACTGCGCTTGTTCACTTGAATCAACCCTACTAATAGGAAGGATCCATGCCCTTATATTGTAGTACCCAAAATCGGGCTTAAGCGATGGTGGGGGCCACGTGCTACTACTGATTAGAAATTAATTCTTAGAAATTATACAGGGTGTTCCGTAACTGGTGGTACAACCGAGCAGGCGGTGATTCTACATGAAAAACTGAGTCGAAAATATAGAATAAAATTTTTTTATACAAGGCTTCGTTTTCGAGACAATCAAGTTTAAAATTCCTCCAGGTTCGCGTGTTTTAGTATATGCACAAAGTAGAATTGGTTGATCATGGTCAGACGCGTCAGACGATTCCTATGCAATAGCACGTGTATTCGCTGCATTTTCAAACTCGATTGTCTTGGAAACGAAGTGTCAAACAAAAAAATGTCATTTCTTTTTTTCGACTCAGTTATTCATGTAGAATCACCCCCTGCTCGGTTGTACCACCAATTACGGGACACCCTGTATAACTCGTTGCATCGCTTGCAAGAGCCCCTCCATGATCCGATTTTGAGTGAGCCCTTTGTTCTTAAATAGGCCCTCTGTTTCGACACATATCTCCGGAAGGGTCAAGAGTCACCAACGGTAGCGTCTGCATACAAACCACAAGGTTCGTAATAGTAAACGAAACCACTAAAAGCGTCCGGATCAAATGTAGAAATGAAACGGAAGTTCCACTCTATTCGACGAAATGGGTCATCACTTTCGAGCAAAGTGTGAAATGGAGCGTTCCGTGTCATTACATACGGAAGCCCTTGGCTAAAGAGCCAATATTGTGTTCAGGGGTTCGTAAATCAAAGGTACTTTAAAACATTGAACCGCTGGGCTGCATCCGCTACCGGAAGAATTACAAGAGAACATTACATGCTGTTTATGTATGTAAATCTTGTAATTTACGATTCGTTTTTTACAATTATATTAGGTGATCTTATAAATCGTGTTGTTTTTCCTATTCTCACACACGTCCAAAAAGTATTTTCTCGACCACCTAAAATGTGTATTCGAAAAGCATTTAGAACAACATTTTCTGTTAAAATAAATAAAATAATACAAAAAAATAAAGTTTGAAAAAGCCACAGTGTGCCAGGAGCCTGCTTTTTGTGGCCTAAACTGTTGTAACGTTATTTTAAGGTTTAATGTATGTTCTTATAGGTCGTTGAATTCGTATCGATACCAGTTAGAATAGGGTCCCATGGAAATCACCGACACAGATTTATACGACACGGTTTTCGCCGACAACATTTCACCGACTCCAGATAAATCGGTCAAAACCGACAGTAGCTTTGGCCGACAACGCCTTTAACCGACAACGAATTTGATCGACAACGATTTTGACCGACAACGAATTTGATCCACAACAACTTAAGACGACCACAGTATGTTTTATCATACAGTATTATCATATGTATTATGATACAGTATTATCATACAGTATTATCATATGTATTATGATACAGTATTATCATATGTATTATGATACAGTATTATCATATGTATTATGATACAGTATTATCATATGTATTATCATATGTATTATGATAGAGTATTATCATATGTATTATCATATGTATTATGATACAGTATTATCATATGTATTATCATATGTATTATGATACAGTATTATCATATGTATTATCATACAGTATTATCATACAATATTGTCATACTGTGTCTCAATTCGTTGTGGATCAAATTCGTTTTCGGACAAAATCGTTGTCGATCAAATTCGTTGTCGGTTAAAGGCGTTGTCGGCGAAAGCTATTGTCGTCAAATCTGGAGTCGGTGAAATGTTGTCGGCGAAAACCGTGTCGGAGAAATCTGTGTCGAAGATTTCCATGGGACTCGTTAGAATATTATGAAGTGAAAAATACGAGTATATATTAGCAATTAAAAAATTGAGGTGACCTTCATTTTTTATAAAAAAGAATTGTTCTTCAAGTTTTTTATAATGACATTTGTGGAAAAGCTTAACTTTTACTGGAAACATTTTTTCGTCGGATCATTAAAAATATTTTAAAAATTGTGTTAACAATGCTCTCAATGGTTCGGAAACACGCTTTTTGTAGCCAAAATTAAAAATACGTTCATATTCAATTAGAATGCATTTAGTATACCTAATATAGCTAAAATAAATATCACAAGAAGTAATATTGTACTCGTTGTCTTCGTTTGTATCGGAATTTTCTTCGCTACTTGCTTCGTCTATTGCTTGACTGGATGTAGCTGTTAATATATTTATTGATGAAGGATCCAATAAAGATAAAACTTCAGCGGGCAGTGCAAGTTTCCTGAGGTATTGTTTAAAATTATACACCACACACTATAATAATAAATTATGGATAACAAAAATAATACTACACGCTTCACACTTTTCTTTCCCGACAATCTTTCGCTTTATGCGTCAACTAAAAGACTGATGCCACGAAGTTCAGACTGAAAAGTTCTTAAGGATATTATCTAGTGTTTATAAGAATTAATACAATACTAACAGCAAATAAGGGTCTCACATCTTGTTATTTCAGAGCGCAGTCTTTCGAGTGCGTACGAACGATAGGTACTTGAGCGTCCAGAACGCTCGAATATTATGTGCGTCTAGTTCTTAAAAAATCTGTATAAAACCTATATATTCGCTTTCTTTAATGACTAAATGTTCATGTAAAACAATACTCATGTCAAGCATATGTGAGCATTTTCTTAAAACCGTTCAAGAAGTTTAAATTGTTAAAAGATTGCACTATTTATATATGGATTAAAACATGCTAAAAACTGGACTATATACTTGAAACTCCTAACACATATAAAACCACCATTAACCCTTTGCACTCCGAATTATTTTTCAATTTCGTTTGCCAACAACTTCCTACTATTTTCAGTGTTTCATTTGAAATTTGCTGCAAGGGACATTTCTTTGACTGCTACTTATTTTATGCAATTTTGTTTACTCATCATATTAAATATAACACTCAGACTTTGTTCTAATTTATATTTGTGGAACTTATATTTGTTTTTAACTAGAAAATACGACTTAAATAAATAAAGGATGAACCAAATGCATATAAAAACACGTTTCATTTCCATTGTCCTTTCTCCGATGTCTAGTCACACTCGACAAAGGAGTGCAAAGGGTTAAAATCGTTTTCTGATATTGCAAATTGGTATGGAACACGTTCAATTTTACTTTGAATATGATGATTTCGTCTTTAGAACGCTGTATCTCATCACAGAATCATCTGAAATGAGTAATATTTTGGATTTCGGAGATTCAGCAGAGAATTTGAAGAATTCATGATAATACAGGGTGGGCCGGAAATCGTAGTACAACCGGGCAGGGGGTGATTCTACATACAAAAGTAAATCGAAAAAAGGAATAACATTTTTTCGTTTGGCAGTTCGTTTTCGAGAAAATCGAGTTTGAAAATACACCGAATACACGTGGTATTGCATAGGAATCGTCTGACGCGTTTGACCATGATCAACCAATTCTACTTTGTGCATATACTAAAGCACACGAACCTGGCGGAACTTTAAAGTTGATTGTCTCGAAAACGAGCTGCGGAACGAAAAAATGTTATTTCTTTTTTTCGACTTATTTTTGCATGTAGGATCATCCCTAGCCCGGTTGTATAGTAAAGTCGCGTTCTCTGTCAGCGATCGCGTACGCGATGGTAGTCAAGTGCCAACCCACTCCACTGCCAGCAAACCACCACGACCAAAATGCAAGCAAATGCTATTTTTCAAAGTAACAGATATTGTTTATATGAGTTGTAATATCGTTAGTTAATAGTTCAAAGTATAAGAAATCATAAAAGTTCATGGAAAAAACCGATTACAACATTACGGAATCATAGTTGTATGTCGATTTTTATTAGTTCAAATGATTTGATAGACGATGAGAGCATATTGTACCTGTCTCGAATGTGTACGCTTGGATGAGTTCTGTTTATTGAAAATGGTACTCCCGTGATTAAATAATGAGATTACAACGTTAGTATAACATTCCTGATTCAGTATAAGAGCGTGCAGAGCTTAAACATTTCGCTTTTGCGTACAAAAGTCACATTGACCAAATCTTAGTTTCATTTGATAAGTGAGAAACACGAGATAACACGGCGGTTTTGCATGGAAATTATTATTGAATATGTCTATAATAATATGCAAAAAAAATTTTTGCCGAAGTTTGCCCAAACAAAAGATACTCATGTTTTAAGTGTGAGAGACTTGTCCTGGATTTATTACACTAATGTTTGCATATGGCATAGATACAATAAATCCAGTCAATAAGTATACTTATAATATTATTTAAAAATTTCTACTAACAAGAGAGTATTCTTAATCTGATCAGCAATGAAATGTATATGCTATTAATGCATTCTTCATGTTTGTAATGTAAACGTAATGTTATTAGATACATCCTGTTACTGATTTGTGTTGCCGTACGAGAATCCAAAGTTTTAAACTTCGATTTATAAATAACGTTTGTATAAGCAATAGAAACCTATGTTTTTCTAACGATGAGATAAGATCAGTAGATATCGTGTGACACATGTCCTAATTGCCTTTTTCGGTCCAGAGCAGATCACAGTCGTGAGTCGCGGGTCGCAGTCGCTAGTCGATCAAAGATCCGTGTATCGTGCGTTACTTTAGGCAGAATTTTGCTATGTTGTAATTATATATTTCATATATGTTATAATTATATAATGTATTTTAAATATGTTGTATACTGTATTTTTGTAAAAGATATTTACACATAAAGGTGTTTCTTTGATATCTCTTATATCAAATGATATTAATTCTACATAGTTCTGCTTCAAACAAATAAACTATGAATATTACTGTTTGAATTAATTAATATCCTATCACTTGTTCTTCAATTGTCTTGTATTATGTGATAATATGTTAAAATTTTAATACAGAATCCAAAACTTAATTATTTTATTAATGAAAATTAATAAACGGTTAAGTTAAACATTAATCTGGTATTAAATTCTTAATCGGCAGCACAAAAAACTTTAGTATACTAAGTTTCGAGAAAATCAAACAACAATTTCATATTTTATCCGCGTTTCGGGCGATATTTGTGCGCCGCGCCGCAGGGCGACGATGATTGATCTCGGCTCGGGTATATCGGTGTTAACCACTACTAATCCAGTTACAAAACTTCTTTATTTTTCATCATTATTTTATGGGCATTTTTCTGATTAAAAAAAGACCAAACACGATATAATTTCAACTGTATTTAGTGGTTCAATCGACGTTGAAATTTTCGGGCGCAAGGAAGGATAGTATGGGAAAGAAAGAGACGCGGACAGTCGCCGTTGCCGGATGTGTTCAAAGGCCCGCGTGTTCGGTGTCCTTCCTTGCGCCCGCAACTATGATCGTCGATCAAACCACTAAATACAGTTGAAATTATATCGTATTTGGTGTGATTTTATTTAGAAAAATGCCAGAAATAAGTTGGTGAAAGTGCGATAAAAAATAATAAAAAATAAAGAAGTTTTGTAATTGGATTATTACATTAGTGGTTCATACCGATATGCTTCCGCCGCGCGATCTGTATTTACATACTGTCCTTTTCTATTTTCGGCTTTCGTTCATACTCTCGGCGCGGTCGGCGCGGCAGACCGTCATAAAAAAATAATGTCCTCATGCGATCCTTGTCCCTGCAGAACACAGCCATTTGTCAAGAATCGCGTGCATATTATTTTGGATAATCGGCCTCTAAATTTTCTCCCAACTATTGCGAAATGTAATGTACAGACAATGGGTATTCAAGCCGTTCGAGCCTGTTCGAAAGTTCGAACACGGTCAAATAGGAACTTGCTCAAACAGCTTGACACTTGAATCAGCTTGAATGTTTAATTTTACCCTCAATGCTAGAATATGATCGATCATTGTCAGATCTTGAAAGTTCCGTATCATTTGTCTGTGCCCGCAGAACGAGTAATACATCAAGGACAATCCTAATTTATAATGGAAACGTAAAACGAAAGAGAATTGGTTCGCGAGACTTGTCAACTATATGCATTCTTCACAATTACGCTCAATTACACGATATACTGTTCCAATGAAATTCAGATTTCCTTATTTACTGTTTTATTTTCTCGTCGTTGGCCACGCGAAGATCAACATATCGCACATTGTTTAATTTGATTTTTATGACCTATAAGACTGTTGTAATGAAAATATGTAGTCCTTTTTAAAAAACAAATTCGATGACTTTGAAATCTCGAAAAAGTGAACTTGAGAAAATTTCTCTGACCTTTTTCTTATCATAAAAAATAAGCGAGATATTTAAGATGATCAAATTAGGTGAGATACCCTGTATACATTTACGCATGTGCGTAATCATAAAACTTAATTATTGCCGAATCTATCTATATATCTTAAAAACATTTTTGTGACGCTGGATAAGTAATAAGATTTATTAGAAAAATTATTTACAACATATGAAGTGAAAGAATTCTGCCACTACGCTTGCTGTAATTTAGCCATAACTAGAATCTGGTATAGATTATTTCTGATAATATTATCAATTTTTTAATACATAATAGAAACTAATCATTAGTGATGTCATAGATTGCAAAAACACGATATTTAATTTATAATAGAGGCCATCATCAATTTTTTCCATGTTCTAAATGATGAAAAGCTAGGTATAGATTAATGACGTTTCGATTTTGTTTTTTCAAAACAAATGTCATAATTAATAAAATTAATTTTATAGTACCGGCTATTTTATAAAATAACCTATGTAAATGAGAGGTTGCATAAAATTCGCGGTTATATGATAAGAGGTGTGGGTATATCGATTTCGTCAGACGTCGATTCATACGTTTTGCGAAAAAAAGATCTTGAGGGCGACTATTGCAGTCTGAAGTGAACGATGGCTCCAAAAAGATTCCAAATTATTGGAAAATTAAAAAAGGAACCAGACGTTCGAGAAGGCAGAGCGATTGCATAATGTACCACGAATTGCCGATAAAACATGTATGCAAAGACATTTTATTTCTGTCAAGATAAAAAATCATATATTCATACTTAAGGTCATCATTTTGAGCATTTGGATTAGAACATTTTGTTAGTTTTATCATTCTGTAAGACCTCCGTTGTTATGTATTACTCTTGCCATGCGATTACCTTTATGCTTACATCAATTTTAAAACTTCATGGTCTATAATTTCACAGAAGAGTAAAAATTGCTCAGAGATTTTCAGTGAGATTGAGATCTAGGGATTGTAATGAGCACTCGAGTTTTTAAATTCTTTTCTCCTCAAAAAATTGGATGCCACAGCCTAAATCAATTCTACAGGGTGTCTCAAAAACGTCGGACAACCTTGAAAGAGGTCATGTATAGCCTCTATGGAAAAGGATATGTCCTGCGTGGCCAAGTGAGACTCGATATGATGCGTCAAGCACCACCACGTGTGAAATGCGAATAGTAGGACCCCGAATAGTGTTACATCGGGCCCAGTAAAGAGATGGATCAGCTAGGCCTTGGGCGGTGGGGTTTTAGTGGGCATGGGTTAAGGATTAAGACCCGTTTCTCCCCAACTATCACCTTAAGGGAGGCCGAGTCCCACACTACCCCGCAACTTCCGTCTGGGGGGGGGGGTGTACGTAACGGTCTTTCCCCACCGCCCTAAGAAAAAAGGTCATGTATACGCCTGCTGATGATCTTAGGTGATCGTTCGGGCCTTGATGTATTCGTACTGCGAAGTGCCCACTAAAGATTGTTTGAAGGATCACCTTCCAACTTGGAAGAAACGAAAAAATAAACAAGTACTATGAAGAACTATTTATATTGTTACTAGTTGTGAAGAGATATCTAAGATGTAATCTAAACGGAGTCCAGGGCGCAGTCGGGTGCAGTCTGACTGGAGGACCGAGAGTTCGCAAACTTAACACCTCGGGCCTCCCTACCTCTACAGGGTTTCATCCCTACTTTTTCAACGATTTGGGGGTGGGTGGAACTCAAACTAGGGACTTCAAGCGGGCCCAAGGTTTCGCCAAAGCCGCACATGTGGTGACCAACCATCTTCAACCTTCTTTCATTCTTCAACCATTCCAGCCATCTGGAAACGGGACACGCTGTAGCTTCAAGCATCCAGCCGAGCTGAGCCCAAAGAGACGACGATTTTAGGCGTTTTATGGCAAGGGACTGTATGGAAGGTACCCAGGTACGAAGGGCAGTGCCATGAAACTAAGTGGCGATGACAAGGCCCAACGCCGTAGCCAAACTACAAAAAGTCACGTATCGGACCCAGTGCAAAATAGCGATGTCCCTACCATAAAACGTCGCCCAGCGCAAGCCTCTACAGGTCATTTGAAGTAACTTTTTTCTTAGCGAAAATTTCCGCATCGGTTTGTTAAGGAGTTAGTAACGAAAAACACGAATCAATCAGAGCACAGTTATCGTGAACGAATTCCGGCTCGGTGACAGATTCCGCTGAGTGTGGCGTTACTGTTGGCGGAGCCAGGGCCTGTTCACTGTAGCCGTGCTCTGATTGGTTCGTGATTTTTGTTACTAACTCCTTAACAAAGCCGAGGCAGAAATTTTCGTTGATGGAAAGTTCCACTACAAGTTACAACTAGGCTAAAGGTTGCAAGATCGAAAGGTTGATCGAGAACTAACTTCTCTGCCTGTGACTATGTAGAACTAAATAGGAGAGAGCGATGCTACTAGTTCGAATGTTTCAAGGTTCGGTGCTATTTCCCCAATCGCGAAAAGTTTCCCTTCCCTTGGAAAATTAAGGCTGGGAGAACTTGAAAGTGAGCGTTGGAGGAAAAGAGGTCGCAGTGTCTAAACCTCAAGATAGGGGTGGGAGACGCTAAACCACCATGGGCATAACTACCTAGCCGAAGTAAAGTGAGGGACCCAAGGATTGACCTTACGTTTAGGTGTTTTATGACGGACGCGCAGAGAAACCTGATTACCCAGTGAGCAAAATGCACGATTTTGGACGGACATCTGCTTCAGTAGAAGTAGCACTTTCTGCTGACAGAAAGGCCCAGCATCTGCCTGACAGAAATTGCCGGCAGCTTGGTCCTGGATTCTACCTGCGTCGTACTAACACAAACAAGGTACTCTCGTCGGTAGCACTAAATTAGTGCGACCTGTCCTGTATAACGGCATTCGCCACATCAATGCGTCCGTGCTGCCCTCTTAAACGCAGGCAGAATCCAGGACCGAACTGCCTTCGTACTGCCGGCAGCTTCTGCCGAACAAACCCTACCAGCGGAATGCTAAATATCTTCGACACAATAAGTATCGACAGGGTGTGCTGTCCAAAATCGAGATGGTTCCGAGCACCCTATGCTTCGAGCAGCGTTCTGACATCATAATGCTCGCCATCTGCTGGCATCGTACGATTGTAGGCTATGCTCGATATCTGCTCGCGGCAGGCCTAGCGGACTGGGCAATGTAGTCCCTGGTACTCGGGAGAAGGACAGGAAACCGTTGAAGAAATTAAGATGACAGACCCGGACCGTAGCCAAATGAACAGCAATCGTTCCGGTCCTAAAAACACAATAGCAATGTATTTGGTTTAACTACCTCAACGGGAGCCGCTACAGAGATAAATGCTATCAACAATTGCTAAACCATGTACTGTCTAGTACTGTCTATAGTTCTCGGAACAATAAGATGATCGTAAAGACAATAATTGATTCGCATGAATTGAAATACGTTAATGGAAGCGTTTCGTCCCGGACCTGCTAGTGGACTCGTCAGTAAGGCTGATTTAGCAGGTCCTGCCTTATACGTGCGCAGATGATGATGACAATGATTCGCGTTGATGATTCGAACACACGCGAGGGATCTCGACTGATGTGATCCCGTACGCGAGGGATCTTGACCGACGCGACGCGGTTTGTCGGGTGTCCTGACCGCTGGACAACGAACTACCGTGATGCTAACTTTGCATGTATGATTGACAAGACAACGGCTCGTGCGTTTTACTTGTCTACCCGAGGACTGGAGAATGTCACGGCGTTAGAGCGTAAAACTCAACTGAGTGACTTCGTCTTCCAGTCCTAACGCGATGCTCGTTGGGTCTCGAATAAGAAATAAGATGCACTGATTGGTTCCTGCCGAAAGTTGCATTTCCTAATCAGTACACTTTCGACTTCTAGGACCTCCTTCCCGTAGCACTGAATAAGGCCCTGGGATGGAGGAGTGGGGCGATATCTAACTCAGTCGACGACGCGACGGGTCTTGGTAATTCGACACCGTGCGTAACGGTCACGGGCGGTCCTTCGGAGGGACTAAATTTATGGCACCTTGTATATTCAAGCGTGTATAAAACTAAACGTTAACCAGATGCCTTGATTGGTCGCAGAATGATCCTAGTTTGTTTAATTCTCGAAGATATTTGGACACGTTCGCATCATAAATCCTGTCCGAAGGAAACCTACGAGTACTGTTCCTGCGTGACGGAACAGTTTCTTTGCATGGATCAAAAGTTCGTAGTCTGACTCATGACTTACGGTGTCTAATTTCGATTAGCAGATATGTTATACAGGCATCGGTGGTACAACCGAGGTGGGGGTGATTCTACATAAAAAAACAAATCGAAAATAAGGTTTCGTTCTCGAGAAAATCGGTCTTGAATATTCAGTGAGTACGCGTACACGTAACTATGGTTTAGATGGATGGATCCCGATACAAGTCATATGTCACTAAGTAGTACTAATATCATTAGTATCCAGATGATGTGCTGTATTATTCATTTCTGCCTATGGATTTAGAGTGAATTTAAATGAAAATAAGACATGTAATTTAGTTACTAACTTACTTTATTAATGCAAAAATTGTTGGAAATGCTGCCCATTGTGCTGCATACACAACTGTACTCGCCGAATTAAATTTATATTTTCTCGAGAACGAAACCTCCAATGAAAATATTTTATTCTTTATTTTCGATCTGTTTTTTTATGTAGAGTCACCCCCACCTCGGTTGTACCACCGATGCTGGAACACCCTGTATAATACGCGTTCAGCTTTTAAAGGTATTTAGTTTAACAGATTACATAATGACGCGACGCTACGACTAAATTGATGGAGTAACGGTGCAGCTGCGGAAGCGTATGATTTGAAGTTTAATCTTGCTGGCCGCGGGCGCTAAAAGTCTCTTAATCTCAGTTAATTATGACTGCCATGAGTAATTGCGGGAACCTGGTCGAGAAGTGGTTGACCATTGTCCGTCGTTTCACATTCGATATTGGCGTGTACGAAATTTGACCAGCTCTTTACTTTCCACCTTGTTCATCGACTAACAAAAACTTTCGCGAAATGTTGTCAACTTGTTTATAGAGATTATGCGACACCTATTGTTACAACGTATTCAACTTACCAGTGTAATTTATACCGTGATTTATTGAAGAGATAAGGTCACAATGGCTTTAGAAAGTGCGAGATAAACGATATTTTCGAATCCATATTTATTAAGCTTAAGATTTTTAAAACTAAGAAAATGAAAACACTATCCGAATACCCAAAGTAAAAAGTTTTTCATTAAATTATATCATGGTGTAACCATAAGAGTATTTAATAAAAATGATTTCAGTTGAAAAAATATTTGTTTTCATAGTTTATTTTGCAATTGTTTTAAACAGGTCCATTGCTATCATAGCACCAGAAAATTGAAAAAATAAAAATTATGATAATATGGCCCCAAGTGTCCTCTTTAAGGACCCGTTTTTAAAAATACGGATACTTCAAAATTGGCGACATGAAAATTATTTAAAGTGAACGCTGCACCGTCCTACGCCGGACAAAAAACGAAATCATTTGATTTTCCTCCTACATCGTCCGGCGCCGAGGCCCCATGGGGTTTGTCCATTGTTACCCTTCTCGAAGCACTCGAAAAAGGTTCGGCTCCCCGTTGACTTTGACTATTTCATCCGGTGTCTGGCCCACTGTGAGTAAGTACCTTGCCGGACGAAATCTGGCGAAAGACACCAACACATCCCTCCCGAACACATGTCTGTGTGGGCTGATGTCTGATGTAGAACGAAAACGGACCCACTCTGCGCGTACTCTAAGAGGACAGTCCTTTATTTCACTGCTCCGTTTTCTAACTTTATTTATTTTCTAAAATAGGCGTTTTGTCCTTTACTCTGTAACGTTGTCGTGTACAACAATTCTACGTTTTACAGCATTTGTAAAATCGTAGAATTTTCTTTATGTCTCCCTGGATCTAATGCCCCCGTCGAACGAATATTTTCATTGGTGAATAATATGTGGACGAATGAAAAAACCCAGTTAATAGGAAGCACATTAGAAGCGTGTATTTCCGTCAAATACAACTTTCAAATGAACTGTATGGAAATTTTATGACTTTTTAAAACATGGCCGGCGCTATTAAAAAAAATTAATTCTACTGAAAAGTATCAAAATTAATGTTATTTAAATTTTTACAATGTGTGTGTGTATGCGTAATAATCAAAATTGTTTAAAATTGTAATGTATGCATTGTTGTATGCTCTATTTTCGTAATAAACGTTATAAACTTATGAATTTTATAAGTTATTTTTTTTTATTTTCTTCGATATGTCCTTTATTTTCCTAAAAAAAAATATGGTAACCGTAGTTATCGCAGAAATAGATATTTATTCTTTATTTGTGCAACAATCAACGACAAAAGTTAGTAGTAAAAACTATTAAATATTTCTTAATAGTATTAAATTATTAAATTAAATTTTTAATTAGGTATTAAATTTGAGCTTCCCTTTACACATTGCATTAAAAAATATTTGTTCAAGAACATTCTGACATAATAATTGTTTACTTAAGACGAAGTATGAAATGTCCCTATTTCTGCTCACAAACTTGTCCCAGTTTCTGCTCAAATATCCGCGCTCAATTTACAGTCTGTCGCGAAAGATAGGGCAAGCGTTTCTATAAATTGATACTCAATTTGTGTTAAGGACTACGACGCAATCACCGGCTTACTTCAATGTAGCTGAAACTGTTGGAAAAATATTGAAAACTAGGTCTCAGAAGAGGACAATCACCCAAAGCATCGCAGAAAACTCTGCACTGCTTAGAAAAAGGAAAATGATATCGATACGATGGACTGGCCTGCACATTCCCCGAATGCGAATCCGATTGAAAATGTTTGGGGTTACATGAAGAGAATACTTGCAGGGAATCGTGTTTTCACTTTAAAGCAGCTTCCTCGACATATTAGAAAGATATGGCGATCCTTACCTATTAATTACGCGGATAGCTTGATCGAGAGCTTGTCAAGAAGATGTCAGGCCATTCTTGACAACGATGGACTTATTAAATAAACGTGTTGTAGTACACAATAAGTACTTTAATGCCAATCAAGAAAGATTTAAATTGCGTTTTTATTTTCAGAGAAAACGCGTCCCCTGTTTTGTGCGACAGACTGTATATTCCGATTGATATGTTTAGCATTATTTGTCGGATCATACAAACAAACAAGACTGTTCAAAATTTAAAAATGCTTTTTATTTACAGAACTTAAAAATATTTATGATAAAAACTGAAATGAACATTTCAAAACTGAAATCTAGGAATAACTTTATATATTTATATACTTTTTATCATTGCTTTTGTTTGCTCTTTTTGAAAACAGCTGCTTCTTCTTCAAGTTTTTTTTATCCTTCTTTCTTTTTCATTCTTGCAGGCATGTTTATATAAACTAAGGAATGACAAAATAAATACAATTAACTTGAATCTGATGTAACTTTTAAATTTTGAATTTTATGTAATTTTATATAACTTAATAGTCAAGTATGTTAAAAGTAGTAAGTATCAATTTTTTAATAACGATATTAATATATTTATTTACTTCTGTGTTCATCTCATTGAAATTATCAGATTACAACTAGGAACTTATAGATTATGTGATTGACCGTATTACAACTGTATGAACAACGTAAAATTTGTTAGAAAATAATATTGTTACGTTTGGTTTTTCTTCCTGAATAGGTTAGGATGAATCTTTGGCCAAAAGAATTATAAATTTAGTCAATTTTTCACTAATGCAAAAACGAATTTTGAAGAGTCCGGAAACATAAACTTGCCGCTTTTATATATCGAAGTTTTCAGACAAGTTTGGGGACACTTTTCACCATCTTATTCGGCTATCTATACCCTTTGTAAAATTCCAAATGAATATAAAAGTAATTTCAATTTCCCACACCGTTTTTTATTACAAAATACAAATAATTTTCTTTTACGCGAAGTTAAAGAGAGGCCAACAATTTTTCGTTCGTAATTTAGCGATCCCTTTTTTAAATGATATAGTATTATACTATGTTTGTATAGATTGTTGATATTAGCATTATTCAGCATTTTCTACAAAATAATAAATATCTGAAAGTTTGGAAGAGATTTCATAGATTGTCACCTATAATACGTACATAGTGGCGTAATGGGTATGCGAAACTCTCGCAACATATTTGTAACACGTGAACGTATCGAAACTCTCAACGCTACAATGGCAATTAATTTCTTGATCAGCGGCAACCGCAACAAGATTAGACATTAATTGCGAACTTAGCTGGAAACAGTGTTAAGCAGGCTCTTTGCTAATGGATTAATCAAGTATTAGAGAGAGAATTATAACACAATTGAGGCTTTTCAGGAAGTTCTGTTGCGTCGACGGAGTATGTATTTGTGCAGTTACGCAGACTCATTTGCATTCCGACACCGAGTAACACTATTTCCTGAAAAAATCAGTTTATTACCAAATAGTTGCGTCGAGTTGATAAGTATTAGATAATACAGGGTGAGTCACCTAACGTTATCACTTCAAATGTCTTTGTTGTTTTCAAAGATACATTAAATGTCTTCAGAACATAGTTAAATGGTAAAATGGGGTTCATACGATACTAAAAAAATTTTTGTTATGTAATTTTTTTAGAGATATCAAGGTCACCTTCATTTTTTTAAATAGAACCATCCTTTCTTAAACATCTACAATAGTAGTCCCTTTCATTACAAATTCAGTGACTATAATTACTCAAGGTCATTCAAGGTCACGGACAGTGAGAACTCGTAGTAAACATGCTAAGGTCCTTCAATGCTATGGAATGTTTTCAAACATCCTCTAGCCGATTAAGCTGCGATTTATTTACTAACAGTATGCTTCCAAACGCGATTCCACTATGTCATACTCAATGATTGAAAGGTGTAACATGATAACGGTTTGCTGTGAATGTAGTCAAAATGCATTGCAGGCTCGATTGCTTTATGGAGGAAGATACCCTGAGCGAAACACTCCTTCTAGGCTGATTTTTACTAATATCTACAAGTTATTTGGAAATACTGGAAGTGTAGATGTAAGAAAGCGTAAACGAAAGAATCCCACGACTATTGAAGACAATGAAATTAATATTTTAGCAGCTATAACTGTCAATCCACATGAGAATACGAGAGAAATTGCCCGAGAAGCAAGCATGAGTCAAGGTAGCGTAATACGAGTTCTGGCCCGACATCATCCGTTTCACATATCGCTACATCAGGTATTCATCAGGTTTTTTCTGTCCGTGACCTTGAATGACCTGAGTAATTATAGTTACTGAATTCGTAATGAAAGGAACTATCATGGTAGATGTTTAAAAAAGGGTGGTTCTATTTAAAAATAATGAAGGTGACCTTGATATCTAAAAAAAATTACATAAAAACAAAAGTGTTTTTGGTGTCGTATGAGCCCCATTTAGCTATTCAACTTTGTCCTGAAGACATTTAATGTATCTTTGAAAACAACAAAGATATTTGAGGTGATAACGTCAGGTGATTCACCCTGTATAAACCAAGCATGGTTTACGGCATTAATAAAGAAATAAATTTATTAAACGATATTTTTCATGAAAATTATGAAACCTGAAATTTAAAAGACTTCGGAGGTGCCCATCTCATACTCGCTTTCCTTGTGGGTGGAAGCGTTTTACAGATTTCAAGGTTATCATAAATCAATAAGTATCATATTCTGAGTAAAAATGTACTCAGAATGTACTCAACTAAATTTAATAATTAATCAGATATTATGGAGATAATTTTCCATATATTTACCCCTCATTAGAAGTAATCAACTTAGCTGGAACACCCTGTATACATATACAGTCACTAAAATATCACCGTGTGATGTAATAAAATAGAAATTCTAGTATAGTATATTCGAAATGGAGGTGATTCTAAAAAACAAGTAAAATATAGAGAACGAAATAATTTTTTGTCCTCAGCTAGGTGTGTCAGTTCGTGTGCATTAGTATTCACAGGAAGTAGAACTAGTAAATTTTGAACAAGGACGTCATCCAACCCTTGTTCAGAAGTATGCGTTCCCTACGAGTTTCCAAATTCAATTTTCTCGAAAACAGAGTCTCGGAGAGAGAAATTTAATTCAAAATGTTCCACTTATTTTCTCACGTTGAGTCACGCTTGTTCCAGTTCTTCTACGATTTCAGATCCACACAGTCTGCTAACGATATTTTAGTCTCATCAGTTCTCGGTTTTTATATCATTCGTCAAGAAACTGTTTCAGACGCGATCTGTGATTTCTTTTGCAATCTTGTTCTTCGCGATGAATAGGACACGAAGCAATTTTATGGAAAACATTTTCGTTTTCAGCAACTTTTTGTAACACTAGAACTACCATCAGTTAAGACGAAGCTACATATTACTACCAAAGTGACTGGTATTTAAAAAATACGCAATAATAGAATATTTTTATATTTATTGATTTATGATGGTGTATCGCATAGTGACTTTAGTATGTAACTGTTAGCGTATTGTGCTGCATAGGGACTTCTGTAGGAAGAGGTTAGCGTAGGGTGTGCGCGTTGCTCTAGAGAATGTGTGACGTAATTTTTGAAGCTTCCGCGTAACGGTGGAATTTTGTATAACGGTTTTATTCGTCACTAGACACCTCATCCGTGTTGAACATTGTATTGCAAGAGTTTGTCTTTCATTTTGTACATCACACACGTGTGGTATAATAAACTTAGTTTTATAGTCCTAACAGGCTGTGAGATTTATTATACGTGTAATAACGTAATGAAAAGATTCACGGGTATTACATATCGTAACCACCAACAATTTATTACTATCTTACAAAAGGAATATGGTGCTGAATATGTCTTTGAAAATATTATGTACATAGTGGTAATCTTCCAACATTAGATCTTTTTTTTATTTTTTCCCAACTGGTTCCGTCTGCGGCAATTTCACACATTTTCATGATATTGTATACTTTCATTTTCATCTTCAAAATTTGAATGCACACAAGCACGTCTTCTTTTACGTAAATTCAAAATATTTTCTAATTCACTTTCTGTGGACTCTTGAGCATCTCCTTTGTCTATAATCTCATTATCATGAATGAATCATTATAGATTCACTTTCTTCATGCTCATACAATTCGTCATCCTCGATATCAGAGCATTCTATTGGTATATTGTTCACTGTTTGCAACAATTCAGAGATTTCCAATCGATTTGCCATTTTTAGGGCTTGTAAAATATCGTTACACATAAAAAAGAATTAGGTCCTATTCCAACGATTATGGTATACAATGTACAATACAAAATGATCGCGTGAAACAACATCGATGACTATGTTACGTTATCACGTTACATCGCAGCAGTATCGCTGCTATCTCATTTCAGCACCATGAGCATACTGTCCGTCCAACGAGAGTTGGCACCAGTGTCGCCAGTTGTGGTAGAAAGTGGCTTCATTTCCTCTCCTCCTTTTACCCTGGTGCCAGCCAGTGTCGCCAGGTCTCCAGGTCGCCAGCAATCGAGGGGAATCAAGTACCCCCTCTCTGATGACCAGTCCAGTCTACGGCACGGGCACCGTGGTCTATGGTCTTAGTGGGAGACGTTGGAGTGTGCGCATGGTGCTGGAATGGGATAGTGGAAGGGGAAAAGGAGGAGAGGAAATGAAGCCACTTTCTACCTCAGGCGTGGGCATTTTTGCCTCAATTGAGGCGAGACCATCCCCGCCGTAGCGCCCACTGTGCTCCACCAGAACAGTGCTTCGATCAGTGGCACCTTTTCTCGCGCATGCGCGACAATTTCAGCCTCAGTAACGTAACTATATCGATGAAATCGGGTAGCTTGAGCACCCCGCAGACTTTTATAATTGAAACTTATTCTTTATTTTGAGGATGGGATAGGGAAAGAGCACTACAATAACTACGCAAAAGAATACATAATAAAACAAGGAAATACTTCCACTCGTCCCGCCAATAACACCGGTACACTGCACACTCCCGCCAATTCAGTGCTCTGGCCGCTCCGCAACCCAATAGTAGACACGTTACTGTTTTCTCGCGCATGCGCGAGAAAAAGGTGCCACCGATCGAAGCACTGCACCACAATCCGTCGTTACAATGTAGGAAGGACGTGCTTCGTTCGTCGCAAGCAGTGCGCAGGCCGCGAGGAGCGCGTTTGAGGGGATACACCCGTGCCCACGCCTGTTCTACGCCTGTTCTACGCCTGTTCTACTGGTTGGCACCAGTGTTGTGAACTGGTACGGGAAAACTCGCGCATGCGCGACTATTCTAGCGTCACTGAAGTACAAAATCGGGCATCTTGGTTGCTCCGCATAGCTTCACAAAATCTTTTCTTCTCGATTTTCAAACATGACGTTTAACATGCGTATGTTATATTAAAATTTGATGTGTATGTACATGTAATATATAAATATATTCTAATTGTATATATACAGTAGCGGAAAAAAGTTTAAGACCGCTCTAAAGAAGACGATAACTTTTTAAATATTGAACTATACGATTTGAACTTTTATTTATTTATATTTATGAAATTAGTTTACTAAAGGATGCGAAAAGAAATATTTCCAAAAATTGCAATTGATCGGAATTGTTGAAAAAATACTAAAAGTTGAATTTTTAACTTTTTTATGTGGGCCTATATTGAAAATTTAAAAAATACGTATTGTAGATCTGTGTCAATTAAACATATTCTGAAAATTTCGTCACAATCGGTTGACGCTGCAATGAGCTACAAAGTTTAAAGATGGTAAAAATTGCAGATTTTCACTATTTTCGTCAATAAATCGTTCGCCCCAACTTGCCCCACAAGCTACGGACTGGAGAACGCAGATATGTTCCTGGATTCCCCGCGCATGCGCGAGTTTTCCCGTACCGGTTCACAACCCTGGTTGGCACCAGTGTTCCGATTGATGGTGCACTTTCTCGCTCATGCACTTTCTCGACAAAAACAGTAGCGTATCTACAATGACGCAGCAGAGCGGCCAGAGCCCTGACACCTTGAGGCAGTTATATTAGCAGGAATGTACCGAAACAATCTGTTCCGGACAAAAAGACTTTAGGACGTGTCCTACGAGATACAAAATATACAGAAATGCACATGTTATACATTCATTTTTCAGAATCAAATCATACCAATTTTTTAAAAGTCTGCGTGGTGCTCAAGCTACCCGATTTCATCGAAAAGGTTACGTTACTGAGGCTGAAATTGCCGCGCATGCGTGTGAAAGTGTACCATCAATCGGAACACTGGTGCCAACCATATCGTCGAAGATTTTTCGTGCGATGGATGGCGGCTGGTGGCGCTGCGCGGCCAAAACAGTAACGTATTAGGATGATGAGGTAGCAGACCCCAGAGGCAGTTATATTGGCGGGAATGTACTGAAACAATCTATTCCAGACAAAAAGACTCCAGGACGTGTTCTAAGAGTTACAAAATATACACAAAGACACATGTTATAGATTCATTTTTCAGACTCAAATCATACCAATTTTTTAAAATCCTGCGGGGTGCTCAAGGTACCCCATTTTATCGGGAATCTTACTTTACTGAGGCTGAAAGCGCCACCAGCGGCCATCCACCGCACGAAAAATCCCCGGCGATATCGGAATACTGGTTGGACAGTCATAGGTCATAGGAGCTCGGCGTCACCACATCGCTCTATTGCAGTCGCACTCAAGACGCTCGTTTGCTGTCTTCGTCAAGCGATTCGGCCAATCGTGAAGGACGTGTAGAGCGGAGTAGGGATACCACGTGGTACCTACGAGTTTCTCTGTGCCAACCAGGGTTACCATATTCTAGTCTCGCCAGGCCCTTCACCCTTCCGCCCCTCGTCAAGCTTGTCTACTGACAAAGAGTCCGCCCCACTCTTCCCACTAACACTGACGCGTACCGCTAACTTAGCTTGCTCCATGTGGTACGCGTCAGTGTTAGTGGGACGAGTAGGGCGGACTCAGCGGACAAGCTGGGCGAGGGGCGGAAGGGTAAGGAGCCTGGCGAGACTCGCATATGACAACTCTGGTGCCAACTCTCGTTGGACGGACAGTACATACTCCAACATCCCCTATTAATACCGTAGACTGGTCACGTATTAATCTGGTTATCAGATAGGGGGTAAACTGTATTCCCCTCGATTTCCTCGATCTGGCGTCACTGCATCGCAGCTATGTTTACGGTTATGTTGTGGCGCCAGAATAAGACGTTGTTATGAAATTTCATAACAAAACATCCATAAATCTATCTAAATATCTAATAAACGATTTCGGGATCGGTAAACAGATTATAGGATACTTCTCCACTTTGAGAAGTACCAGTCATAATGACTGGTATTGGTACAGAGCTGGGGAAAATAGTATTTGAAATAGTAAATAGTAAATAATCCCATTTATTTTACAGTGTCTGTACAACTTTGAAAATAAAATATTTTATTTGTTGCAGTAATTTTTGAAAATAATATTTGAAAATAGTATTTTATTTTAAGAATATTGAAAATATTTGGAGTTTGTGTTTATGTTCAATTTCAATTTTAAATATTATTGCTCAAAATAATGGTTCGCATTCAATAGATTTCTGAGCATAAATAGTTTCCTGGTAATAAGATACACTGTATGATTATCAACAAACCTCAGTAGGCACACGTTGTGAACTGAAGTGGATATACGCAGTAATAGCAGCAATCAAACAAAAAAGTAAAACGAAAATGTGGCAAATGATATAGTTTCTTATAGTAAGTACCATTTCTTGTTTAAACTATTGCTAAAATAAGAAATATTAAATAAGTAATGCGATTTCTGAAAGTATTAGATATAACGACGCAAAAAAATAAAATATTCTATTTTGTGTTTCAGATTATTAAAATAGAAATATTTTACTTTGTGTTTCAGATGATTAAAATAGAAATATTTTACTTTATGTTTCAGATGATTAAAATAGAAATATTTTATTTTGTGGATGAAATTGTTCAAATAGAAATATTTCATTGTGAGGTTCAGATTGTTCAAATAAAATACTATTTTCTTTAAGCAAAATAAAATCTAAAATATTAAATAGTATTTCAAATATGTTTTTCGCCAAATAATGCCCACCTCTGTATTGCTATAAGTAGCAATGATACAAAATTATGTTCGTTCTGAATAAATTAAACAAAAATAAAATTCGTTATATTACACCTTTAGTTATCGCTACGAAAGTCATCACATCATTGCGGAGAAAAATGTAACGTAAAGTAAGAATTGTAAAATGAAATTGTTAAACCAGTCACGCTTCGACTCTGGTGTGGTCGTTCTAGTGTTAATAAGTTTCCCCCGATCCAAAGGCGTAGGATCACGCTGTGGCAATTTCGTTTTTCCCCTTGGCACAACACAGTTTAGTTTTTACCTTGAGCATTGTCCGCCAATAAAGAATTTTCGCCGTACAAAAGAATATTTTATTTCTGTCATGCTGGCGATGGCATGTCAAATGTGTTTTGATCATACGTAACAGTATTTTATTCACGCCATCGCATCGTGGCGATGGCATGTCAAGTGTAATCGTACTGTGGATTTCACGCAATTATAATACCTGTAAAGGACCAAAATTGTGTCACAATCGATGTCGATTGTGTTCGAAACGACTCTTCGTAGTGAAGGGACAAATGATCAAACATTGTCTTTTGCGTTGTCACGGGAAACTATCGCTATGGTCTGTTTTGCGAAAGGGGACACGTGAGAGACACATTTACGCGCACAACAGCTGCTCCCGATGACCTAAATGTTATGAGTCTGGAGTAATTGGTGTACGATGCACGACAACTATTATAGCAATTATAACAATTATAACAACCATTATAACAATCTTTTTAAGGGAGTATTCTGGTTCTCGAGGTTGTTTTTTCACGAATTTTTAGGAATCTTTTTCAGATGAAGCGTTAACCTTTCTGTACTAGAACTTTGCACACATGTTTATGGATATTTTACATGCGTAATTTATTTTGTTGAAGTAAAAGTAACAGAAATTGTATGAGATATATTTTTTTGTAGAATATGTTTTGTAAAACATGTGTTGACCGTTGCTGGTCCTTCTGTTGACCGAAAACAAAAAAACTTTTGTTTCAGATAAAACAATCCTAGTATCAACAACTATAGATAGTCTATAACATAGTCAACTATGGATAGTCACTATCAACGGTGCCCAACGGTTGGAAGTTACTTGAGATATGGTTAGTGGTTTTGACGAAAAATTCTGTCAATTTGCCAACGAATATCCATCGTTGGGCCTACAGTTATCATAGTCGGTTAACTAACGTGAAATTTACGACAATAATACAACATTGATCCAACGAAAATCTGCCAACATTTAACACGTTCCCGCCGGCGTGTACCACCGGTCGCACACGCGACATATAAAAATAAAATAAAAAAAAAATAAAAAAAATAAAATAAAATAAAATTCCCAAAGCCCGAAAACGTGGCCAAAACCTAAAAAATTAACTTTCAGCTAGGTAAGTTATAATTATGGGGTTGGTTATTCTAAGAGTGTTTCTACTTGGGGGTAAACGGCAAAAAGGTCGCATTTTATTACCTGACCAACAATAGCAGTCCGAACTTCGGTTTTATTAGACAGTGCTTTCATACTCTTCCAAGCCTCAGTGCGAATTTTAAGTGTACAGTATACAAATTGTATTGTATCGTATTGATTTTAATTGTGCATTATGAATGCTGTTTTTGAAGATAAGTTGCATAGTTTTTAGTGCCAAATGTTTATTATTAACTGGTAACTATGTATGCAAAAGAGAACGTAAAAGTGAAGGCGTAAATTTTAAAAATGTAGAGTGGAAGTTACAACTCACGGCAAATCACGCCCTAAAACTTGTTCGAGCATCTACTTTATACTATTATCTTGCAACTGAAACAAAAATCAGCTGCAGATTTTTGCAGATTTGTTCGTAATACTATTTTTTGTAATGCAGAGTAGGTATTCTGTGAGATTTGAAAGGGTAATTGGAAACATTCACGTTCCTGGATTACATTGAAAATTTGTGATGTAATGTTTTCAAGGTCGCTGATTACGAATCTGAACTTAGAATTTCGAAAAACAAAATGACCGATGCAATATGGCGGACGGGTATTTGAGAAAATGATTCGATTTCTATAAAAATTGGTAATATGATGTTTTCTGGATCTCTGATTACGATTCTGAACTTAAAATTTCGAAAAACAAAATGGCCGATCCCATATGGCGGACGGGTATTTGAAAGTATGACTCGATTTTTACAAAAATTGGTAATACAGTAAAGTCGCGTTATTTTTTTTTTCAAGGATAGATAAGGATACAAATGCAGAAGAAATACATGAAGCATCCAGAGAAGATTTTGAATCTGCCGATGACGAAATTTATTTTTAACTGATATCGTTACTACATTGATTGAATAAACGCAATTTAATGATAAGTGTATTAAAGTTTTATTTACCAATGCGTCATCCCTCCATTGCAAATATTGCTATATTTGAATCAACCTTCCCGTTCCATCAAATTTTTCAATTCAAATTCGAAATCAGAGATCCAGAAAACATCGTATTACCAATTTTTATAGAAATCGAACCATTTTTTCAAATACCCGCCCGCCATATTGAATCGGCCATTTTGTTTTTCGAAATTCTAAGTTCAGATTCGTAATCAGCGACCTTGAAAACATAACATCACAAATTTTAAATTTAATCCAGGAACGTCTTGAGGTTTTGGCCACGTTTTCGGGTTTTGGGACCACTGTGCGGCGTGAACGTGTTAAATATATCGTCTAACAGATGCCAGAATAATTATTATTTATTCATTTCTTTATTTTATTATTTTCCAAGGTGAAGACAAGGGGTAGTGCTCATGTAGTATAAGAAAATCCTTTTGGGTTGCTTCAGAATGGGCCTTCGTTTTTTAGATATTTTTACTTAAATTTGTTGACGTACCTAGTTGCCCTAATCATAGCAGTGCGCAGTACAAGCAACGTAAGGAGCCGATGGTACGTCGGAGTGGGGGGCCGAGTCGGCTGAGCCAACGGAGGCGAAAAATACCACGTCCCACGATTCTGGTATCACTGCCTGAGAGTAGGATCACTTGGTTCCAGTGTAGCCAGATTGAGGTGGAAACGAACCTCATTCCCTCTCCAGGCTCTCCACCTTTATCCCCTTCCACTATCCTATTCCATCGTTTAGTCCCTATCGCGCACGCGCAACATGTCTCCCATTCGCCTCACTCTGCCTCACTCTATTCTCGTCGCGCAGTCGCGCAACGTGTCACATATTGCTCTAGTCATCAGAGAGGGGTACTTGTATTCCCCTCGATTCCTTTTCGACTACCCCTGTCTGGAAACACTGCTTGGTTCCTCTGTACGTCTCGGAGAGGGCGGCCATGAAAGCCGGCCGCCGCGCCGAGCGGGCAGAAGAAACCGGGTGAATCCGAGTCGTCGTCGTCGTTTTCCCAGAAGGAGAGTACGGTTGAGATAAATCGGACGCCCGATGAGGGAACCTCATATTAGCAAAATTATTCTAATCATACGTTGCTAATCTTCTTCAGAGGTTTATTGTAAAATACACGGAACTTCCGATGTTTGAAACTAATTCTCGAAGTATATTCTGTGTCCAGATAAATTCCTATTCCTGTTCTTGCGAATACTTCAACCTCAACCCGTAACCTACAGTAAACGAAAGGGTAACTCGCGAAGAGATATATCTTATGACTCTTATACTAAGAGGTAAAGTGAATGAGGCGAGATGAAGCGAAATGAGATGTGCTCGTGGCTAAAGAGAATCTTTTTATTAGCATTGTTACAGTGGCTCATCGGGCATATATACTGTGTCTTATCGGCTCATCGTGGGGGGTATATCGATTGGGTCTGAGGTGAATTATCTATCGAATGGTGTTCTTATCGACGTATCGTGGGGGTATCGGTTCAGATGTCGATTGAGGTGTCGGTTGAGGTATCGGTTGAGGTATTGATTATGTTTAAGTATAAGTATAAGTAAAGCGATACTTATTCGGACGCAGATGTATGGAATTCTGCTGGCCCGGTATGCCGGCACAAGCTGAGGGCAGAATGAAGGCAGCTCGGTCCTGAATTTTGCCTTCGTTATAGAGGGCAGCACAGTTGCATCTGCATCTTGTGTGGTAAAAACTGTGGAACGCTCTATAGGCGAATTTAAATACTAGTGTAGCGCCTGTAGGATACACGCGGTCGTGGTACACCGGAAACACTCTGTGCCGATGTCGAAAATTCCAAAAAGGAATATGAAAACTTTGAAGAAATTAATAATGTTTTAGAATTGCATTGCTATGCATTAAGAAAATCACAATATTCATTTCCTTATGCTGAACACGTCGTATATATTGCTGGATGGATAAGTAGAAATTGAATTGGATGGTTAACTTTGAAATGCGTATATGCGTATCAAGTTCGCAGTGTAACAAAGAAAACGACACTGTTCAGGATTCAAGCTGTGGAATTCGGTCTCGGTTAGCTAGACCGATGCTCGCAATGTCACCCGGTTTTTGCCACGTATGTTAACACGCGGATAGATCTCGAATCGCCGTTGTTCGACGCCGCTTAGCAACACGGATCACTATCATTGGCCGAGTTCCACCGCTTGAATCCTTCAAATTTACGAAAACAAGGATCATGCGATTCGTGAGCTCCAATCACGATGCTCCACATTCGCCAGTCCTTGTTATTTAAGGCATCTGCGGTGCCTTCGTCGCTCTCTTCTCTTCTATCTGATCTGTTCAAATCGTTTGCGCTACCATCGACGGTTTGTTACGCAGTCCGACCCTAGTTGACATCGCCTTAAGATGTTAGCTCTCTCCGCAATTTACGCGATGCTGAGTGATTCGCGAATCTCTCTATCACTCGTGCACGATCGGTCTACGCATCCGTCGTATTGCGTTTTACGCAAACGAAAATGTTTTAACAATTTAAAATTGAAATATGAGAATCTTTTTTCTAGTTAGCTTAATTTTATTGTACACCATAATGTAAAGGGACATGAAGGAAATTCATTCTTTTATCTTTCCAGTACACAATAACAATAATTTCGTAGAATTAGAAAACAGTTTCACAAATGTATCAGGGACACATGGAGATGCGGCGTAACGTTTTCGAAACATATATATCGCGCCTGCCTGTTTCATAAAATGCACGACAGATAAAAAGTTTCATACATTCTGTTGAAAAATGTGTTTTAACGTTGTGCATAGATGGGTCATGCATGCTGATTATGCAATTTCCTCTAGTTGCAATTGTTATTTTCGGTTCTTTCTACGTTTCAATTTAAGCTAGCTGCACAACGTAGTTTTCATGTAAAACCGTAATTTCGATTCTATTTTAGAAATCTGTTGTAATACGTATTAAAAAACATTTGAAAGTGACAATTTTAATATGAGTTTTCTTTGAATGCTGTGTTACCGTATGAATACTGTCAAATTCATTATTTAACAACATTAAATGTCGAGTAATTGTTAGAAATGTATACTTTTGTCAGAAAATATTGGACAATTTAATGTTTAATGTACAAATTTTTAGACGCTTGAATATTACCTATTATAGTTAAGTACTATTTTATTCCAACAAGAGATGTCACGAGGAATGCTCAAGCTAATTCAATCGTATTAAAGGGTGGTATAGACAACTTGATTCTATCCTTAATCTCAGGTTAATATCCGTGTCTCTACAAAACACTTAATCGACTCCCTTATCGATACCAATCTAGAAACCAATTATCTTCGATCAATAGCTGCACGAATATAGTATACTCGTTCCAACCGTACCTTTGAATTCATTTTGAAGAACTAAAGGAAGGGGTAACCTATTTAGCCCTCGAGAAAGACTATGCGATTGAATACGCTCCTAACAATGCAGATTCTACGTAGGTACATAAAATGTTTAATGATGGTTTGCTGAAGTAAATAATCTCTAATTTATGAGAATTAGGAATGTGCGAGAACTCGAAATATCGGGAACGCGATGGTCTAGGTCGATTCGGGTCGGGTTCCCGAAAATTTCGAGATTCGCCAAAGAATCGGGTTTCTCGAAAATTTCAAGATTGTCAAAGGAATCGAGTTTCCCAAAATTTCGAGAATATGTCATAAGTATGCATGTCACTCTTGAAAACAATTCGTGATGTGGACAACATTCTTTCAATGAAAAGAATTTTGTATAATAATTAAATAGTGATATTACATTTAAAAAAGTATATAATACAGGGTGTTTCATTACAGGTGGGAGAAAATTTAAGGGGTGGTCCTCCATGATAATATAAGACAAAAATTAAGATGAAAAGAATTGCGATTTCGACTTTGTTATTTAGTGATTAAGGGAGTCTTTTTCAACAGACGACGCTCGCGCGTGAACACTCACACACCGCTAGACCACGTATACGTACGCGAGGATTGCATGGGTTCGGGATTCCACTTCTGATTTCTCGATAATGCAAAGACGAGGTTTTTTAGTAGTCAAAATCGCTAGTTGAAAGATCAATCTTGGGCGCTGTTTGCCTCAAAAGTAGTTCTTTTATGTTTCCGAGCAGTGGTTTTGCAATATTCAGCTGCATATTGCCCGTCGGAGGGGCTAGTACGCCGGTGTGACTGCAGCGCTTTCTAACGTAAAAGAAGGACTTTTGAGGCAAACAGCGCCCTAGATTGATCTTTTATCTAGCGATTTTGACTACTAAAAAACCTCGTCTTTGCATTATCGAGAAATCAGAAGTGGAATTCCGAACCCATGCAATCCTCGCGTACGTATACGTGGTCTAGCGGTTTGTGAGTGTACCCTAGCGATGTGTGAATGTTCACGCGCGAGCGTCGTCTGTTGGAAAAGACTCCCTTAACAATTAAAAATCCGCCTAAAATGCGGCAACGCGACCAACAGAGGTGTACGTTACGTACGTCACACAGGCGCGCGACAGTCACGTATCAAGTGACAGATGCATGCGTACCTTGGTTCTCATTTGAGACCCCAGCGAGGTGAAAATGTTTAACAAATTAATCGTTGGACGATATTGAACTAAATGTTTGTATTCTAAATGTCGTCCTCTGAAATCTTCAATATAAAATCGGCAATTCTGTGCTTCCGGATTTTTAAAAAAATTTATTTTGCAACCATAAATTCTGAAATAATTTACTGTCGTGTATTCTATTAGGTAGAATGTTTATGATTTTTTTCGTAATATTTGTTGAGCAGAACAGAAGAGCATAATTCATTAAACCGTGCTCACCCTGTAACTACACTTGTGGTACGGGTACCGACTTGAAACTTGTCGCAGAAGGTTTTCTTTGGGAGCCCTATTGAATGGTGTGATCAAAAATCAGTTTGGTCTGGAGGCACTTTTCAGCATTTTATCCGGTTATATTGCACTTATTACAGTAGAAATCGCTAAAAGCTTTGGTCAATGCAATCAATTAAATTTTGTAAAACATTGCAACCTAATTTTTGTCAGTGTTAAGTATTTCTTGTTTCCTGTTTTTATTTCTCAATATTTTTGTCGTTCTCCCATAAATTATTATCTATTTGGTATGTAATCCAGAATATTTGTACCCGGAGAACCTACACATTGAAGTTTTGATCCTGTAGGGTCAATGGTTCAGAAGTTATGATTTCTTAAAGTTGAGCAATTTGCAGTGTTTTTGACAGGTAAGCGCGCCGCCATAATGGTTTGTAATAACGATCACGCGCCGCATACCGAGCAGAACCACTAGGTGGCACCACGGACACGCGGTAATATCCTAATAGCGGTAACAGCCTAACGGCCGGCCCTTGCCGCCCCACAAACTAACCTCAAATTAGTAAGTGGTCGCCCCAAAATACCTAACCCAGACCTAACCATTTTTGTAAATATTTTCCAAGACATTCCTTCTCTCACATTTTCTAAGATATTTTCTCTAGACTTGCGATATTACCGCGTGCCCGTGCTGCCACCTAGCGGCTGTGCTCGATAACATGGCGGCGCGCTTACCTGTCAAAAACACTGCAAATTGCTCAACTTTAAGGAACCATAACTTCTGAACCATTGATCCTACAGGATCGAAACTTCGATCTACATGTTATCCGGTTACATATCTACCGGATTACATACAAAATACATAATAATTTATGGAAGAAAGGCAAAAATGTTGAGTCCGGTAAAGTAAAGAGCAGCCTAATTTTGTACTATTGTATTACTTCGTGAGGTGCAATTTTATCGAAATTGCTCTGGTGTGCAGAGTTCTAACTTTGTAATAAGGTTTCGTCGCTTTCTGTACATTGTTATTTACATGTTTGTAGGTCAACTTCGTCGTTCGACACATTTTATTGTCCGAAATTCCTCCGGTTAGTGAACACTTCACCACTTATTACTGCTAATGAACTTGTCCCCTCTTCACAATTTTTGCTTACTTCGCTCGGCCTATATAGCGCTTGGCCTATCAGTAATTGACGACCAACACCCGAGAACGATACAACACGTGCGCGGGACAAGTCACTCAATCAGAAATCCTATTCAATACGTAGCGTGGAGTAAAAGATTTTAGATTTCGAAAGGATTATTATCTTCATTTGATACAGGGTGAAGCAATAACTTTGTCCATCTTGAATACTGTGGATAATGTCAATAATGAAAAAATTATAAATACAAAACTTGCGTGGCATATAAGGAGAAATATTGTGACGTAAACATTTTTTACGTAGCTGAAGGCGTTTCGTAGATTTCAAGGTCACCTTGATTTCTTTAAATGGGAAACGTACCTTTTGTATCTTGAATCGATAGAATATCACATTCTGTGTAAAAATGTACAGACCTTTACATAACCTTAGAATCTCCGAAATACCTTCGCGCACATAATAAGTGTTTAACAATGCTAATATTAACACTTAACAAAGATCACTAAATTATAACCGAAAAATTGTCGACCTGTCTGTAACTTTGTGTAAAGAACAATTATTTTTATTTTGTAATGAAAAACGGTGTGGTAAGTTGAAATTGCTTGTATATTCATTTGGAATTTTACAAAGAGTATACATAGCCGGATAAGATGGCGAAAAGTGCCCCCAAACCCTGAAAACTTCAATATAAGAACGGCAAAGTTTATGCTTCTGAACTTTTTAAAAATCAGCTTGGCAACCAAAAATTCTGAAATAATGCCCTGACATATGCGTTATTACGTAGAATGTTTATAAATTTTTCTGCAATTTTTTATGAGTAGAACAGAAGAAATAGAGCATAAGTCACAATGTTATATAACATAATGTATCACAATATTTCCCACTTTATATCATTTAGCTTCTGAATATATAAATTTTTCATATAATTAATTTCAGTGTTAAAAAATATATATATATTGTTCAGAAAAATATAAATAAAAAATCAAATATATATTTTACGTCCAATCCCTAGAGAAATTCGGTCTACTAATAAATTATTTGCTCATGTCAGATAAATTCTTCAATACTGTATAAAGACCAAATCAGTAGAGATTAGTCTATTAGCTGTCCGATCGAAAATGTTTTTTATTATAGAGCTTTCACGTGATTATAGCAAATTTTTCATCAACTCCTTTTTTTATTTTTCAAGGTCACCTTCAATATTTTACGCCTATTTGTGAGAGGTTTTCAAGGCGAATTCGTAACGTATCATAATACTTAAAAAATTGCAAAAAAGATTTCGAAAAATTGCTTTTTTAATTCTTTTTTACAAAAAATGTACTATATTCATGTGAAAGTTCTTTTGAAACCATATATGTACAGTGAGTCACAAAATTATTCGCTCACTCGATAATGCGGCAAAGATATACGAAATAATCAGACAACGCAGGGTATTTTTCAATTTTTTATTTGGATATACATCGTTCAAAGTTTAATTCAACAGAATCGTAAAACAAAATTGCGAAATTTTCATTTAATATTAGAGAAATATGAGTTTAAAGAAATCTTGACGGTTTTTCACGCCGCAAAATTATTCGCTCATTTTAGATTAACTATTATTATAACAATATTAATATTTGGTGGGATATCCTTTTTGTCTTATGACTTCTGCGAGACGTTTGGGCATTGATTCTACTAATGTTTCCAAATATTTTTTGTCTATTTTTGGCCATTCCTCCTGTAATCTGCTTTGTAACTCTTTTTTATTAGTAATTGAATGTTTACGAATTTTTGTGTCCAGCATGTTCCATACCATCTCGATAGGATTCAAGTCGGGAGATTGAGGCGGGGTTTGCATTATTTTGGGACAGTTATACAGTAACCATTCCTGTACCAATCTCGATTTATGTTTGGGGTCGTTGTCCTGGTAGAAGTGAAACACTTCTGAAATCCCCATTACTTCCGCGCTTGGCTTCAAATTTTTTTTTAGGATATCCATGTACATTACTTTATCCATGGTAGCCTCAATCATCTGCAATTTCCCAACACCGTGATAACTAATGCAACCCCAAACCATAACATGACCACCTCCATGCTTGACTGTGCTACACAGGTTTTTGAGATCCATCTCCGCGTTTGATTTTCGCCAAACTTTTTGATGACCGTCAGAACCCCAAATATTAAATTTACTCTCGTCGCAAAATATCACATTGTGCCAAAATTCAGGGGGCTTTGTGATGTATTTTTTTGCGAATTCTACCCTTTTCTTCCTATTAATTTCGCTTACTTAAGGCTTTCTTCTTGCTACGCGGCCGTTGTACCCGTTCTTTCGCAACACTCTTCGTACTGTTTCATCAGAAACTTCTTTTTCACTAAAATTTTTCAAACTTGTATTGATTTTGGGAGCACTTATTTTCGGATTTTCTTTAACTTCTCTCACAACAAAACGCTCTTCCGAGGAATTCAATATCTTTTTCCTACCACGGCCAGCTTTGTTTATTATTCGTCCTTCTTCTTCGTACCGTTTTATAATATAACGTACTGTTGAATAACTTCTACAAACGATATTTCCAATTTCTCTGATGGATTTTCCACTGTCCCAATGAAAAATTATAACTTCCCTAATCTCTAGACTAGTTTCTTTACTTTTTCTACCCATTGTAACGAATTCTTGAAAATCAAAGAAATAGATGAAAATAGATCCTTACTGAGCGAATGTTTACGTTATACTGACTCTCTTTAGCAACTATCAGAAACAAATGCCTGTCAGAGTTTGTAAATTGCATTTGTTTCAGTGGATTTCGTGGCGTGAGCGAATAATTTTGTGGCGTGAAAAACGGTCAAGATTTCTTAAAACTCATATTTCTCTAATAATAAATGAAAATTTCGCAATTTTCTTTTACGATTCTGTTGAATTAAACTTTGAGCTATGTATATCCAAATAAAAAATTGAAAAATACCCTGCGTTGTCTGATTATTTCGTATATCTTTGCCGCATTACCGAGTGAGCGAATAATTTTGTGACTCACTGTATATGTGATAAAAATATTTTCGATCGGACAGTTAATAACAGAATAATCTCTACTGATCACGATTCGTGATTCACCCTGTATACAGGGTGTGGCATTTAAATGGGAACACCTAAATATCTCGGTTATTATTAGCCGTACAAAAAATCTCCACAGAATGAAGTTGTACTGATTCAAGGGGTGAATTTGATGATGGTAATTTTTTCTCAAGGTCATTTTTTACAAGATTTGAAGGTCATCGATATTTTTTTTAATGGAATGAGGTATTTTTTAATACATTAATCGATGCAGCTGGACATTCATTATAAAAAAGTACTGACCTATGTATGTCGAAAAGTTAGTAGTTCAGGAGATATTTCAATTCAAATAACTCTAAAATACCATTACTGCCGTACTAAGACGTTAGCATTTACATACTTGAGTAACGTTTTAGTACGACTTACAGTTTTAGTTACAACTTTATTCTGTGGAGATTTTTTGTACGACTAATAATAACCGAGATATTTAGGTATTCCCATTTAAATGCCCCACCTTGTATATGTGTGTATAAATACCGAGTGAGTCACCTAACGTTGCCACGTCAAATATCTTTGCTGTTTTTAAAGATACGTCAAATGTCTGCAGGACAAAGTTGAATGGTAAAATGGGGCTCATACGATACCAAAAAAATTTTTGTTTTTATGTAATTTTTTATGTAATTTTTTTTAGAGATTGGAGGTCGATACATTTTTACTCAGAATTCGATAGTCTATCGACTCATGATACAGAAAGTAGGTGTTTCCACTTTAAAAAATCTAGGTGACCTTGAAATATCCTCTATGCCTCCACCCACGCAGAAAATGTTTATGTCACAATATGCACCCCTCTGTACCATGCAAATTTTGTTCATAACATTTTTCCATATTATTGGTGGACATACAGGGACTACCCTGTATACAAAAGTTACGCGGTACAGAGAGGGGCATATTGTGACATAAACATTTTCTGCGTGGGTAGAGGCATAGAGGAGATTTCAAGGTCACCTTGATTTTTTAAAGTGGAAACAACTAATTTCTGTATCATGAATCGATAGACTATCGAATTCTGAGTAAAAATGTATTGACCTCCATATGTCCTAAATCTAGTAGTTAACGAGATATCGAAGCAATTTTCTTTTTTCTTTGGATAATATCTCGTTAACTATTAGATTTAGAACATATGAAGGTCAACACTTTTATACTCAGAATTTGATACTCTATCGATCTATGGTATAAAAAAATAGGACATTCCGTTTAAAAAAATGAAGGCGATCTTCATATCTCCAAAAAAAGTTACATAAAATCAAAATTTTTTTGGAATCGTGTGAGCCCTATTTTACTATTCAACTTTGTCGCTCAGACATTTGACGTATCTTTAAAAACAACAAAGATATTTGAGGTGGCAACGTTAGATGACTGACCCTGTATACACAGGGTGTTTATTTTATCTTGAACACCTAAATTATTTCCGCTACTATTGAAAATAAGAAAAAATAACTAAATAGGATGTACATGGTTTTAAGACGCGCATCACATGGTAATAAAAAAAAATCCTTTGAATGTCATTTTACCAGTTTTTTCAAGGTCACTGTAGTTTTTTTGCACATTAATATGTATTTTTCATAATGCAATGTTGTAGTCGGCATCAATATAAGTTCAACGACATACACACCATGACCTTGAAGGCGAAAAAATTAGTTTCAGTTTAAAGAATACAAAGGTAATAAAACGAACAGGGTAATATCACCTTATTTTTTTAATTACTCAAAATGCTGGCCGTCCGCAGCGAGAGACGTCTGTACACGAGAAGTCCAAAAAAAAGTTAGAAACACGACAAGTGAATTACTGAATGGCGTTTCTTATGCCATTTCCGCGATTCATGTTGCAACATGCATTCCGTATTCGTTCTTTCATATCTTCCGGCGTCGTGGGACTTTCGTTATAAACAGTAGATGTTAAACTTTTTTTTAGACTTCTCGTGTACACAGACGTGTCTCGCTGCGGACGGTCAGCATTTTGAGTAACTAAAAAAAGAAGGTGATATTACCCCTTTTGTTTTGTTACTTTTGTATTCTTCAAACTGAAACTGATTTTTTCGCCTTCAAGCTCATTTCAAGGTCATGGTGTGTGTGTCGTTGAACTCATCTTGACGCCAACTACAACATTGCATTATGAAAAATACATATTAATATGCAAAAAAAATACAGTGACCTTAAAAAAACTGGTAAAATGACATTCAAAGGATTTTTTTGATTACCATGTGATGCGTGTCTTAAACCCATGTACATCCTATTTAGTTATTTTTTCTTACTTTTAATAGTAGCGGAAATAATTTAGGTGTTCAAGATAAAATAAACACCCTGTATGTGCGTGAAAAGGGCTGTAATTACATTCTTCAGCAACGACTAATATTTTCCTATGATACTGTAACATTTGTATAGACAATATTCTATTTTACAACGATATGCAGTTACGAGATCGGCATAGTTGCAAAACACCAAGAATTCGGCTCATGTAATTCTGTAGTACGATCGAAAAATGCTGACTATAGCGTTCAGCAATCCGCCGTCAGTGCTTGGGGAACCCAACCCCCTGAACAAACATACACAAAGTGTGTCAACAGTGCAGGAAATCGACTCGTTCTCGTGTTTTCATTTGTATCGTGAATCCACGGGAATCACCGGAGGCTTCTGGCTACCCGAGACTAGCCAGCCGAGCAACCGGGATTTTTACTATAAACGCAGCACCATATGCAGTGTAGAAACACGATACTTGAAATCCATGCCTGAAATCCAATAGAGTTGCAACTCTACAACTTGCAATTAAAGTGTTGACAAAGTGCTGAAATTGTGTTGTTCTTTTCAGCCGTAAATTGCAAATACAAGTGTAACATCTCTAAACAGTTTAGTTAGAAGAGTTTAGTTTATACAGGGTGTTCGCGATTATTTAGACCAGCGTTTTTTTCGTAAACGGTAAACATTAGAAAAAACCGAAGAGGAGGAAGTGATAGTATATTTTACTAGCAATATGATAGCGTATCTACATTTTTTTGATTTGTAATATTTTTCTTAAAATAAACGACACGGATCCGCAGGCGCGCGCTTCACCCACTGAGCCACTGTGTGCCGCTTATAAAGGAATGTATTTACATTGTATTTACATAAAGCACCAAAAATTAATGCGTAAACCACCGCTAACTACGCAACATAAAGAAGCTCGTTTACAATTTTCTGAGAAGTATATTCATTCGAAGAAAAAATGGCGAAAAGTTATCGTTAGTGATGAGAAGAGATGTATGTTAGATGGACCGGATGGCTACCGTTGTTATTTCCACGATTTGCGTAAAGAACAAAAAATTTTATGCAGTCTACAATTCGCTGGTGGTGGAGTGTTGGCGGGAATCAGGTACTATGGAAAGTACGTTAGTTTAATCGACGAACAATTGAAGAGAAATGCTGTAAAAATAGCGAGCATAAACTTTGTTTATCATAAAGATAATGCAAGTGTTCATACCGCGAAAATTGTAAAAGAATATTTTACACGGGAAAATATTCCAATTTTGGAGTGGCCAGCCAGGTCTCCAGATTTAAATTTTATAGAAAATTGCTGGGCTGATTTAACCAAATCGGTATTTGCCGACGGAAGACAATTTCGAATCCTCGACGAATTAAAAACCTGTATTGAACGAAACTGCGTATCGTGAAGCAGAAACGTGGTTAAGAAATTATATAAATCTACATATACCGAAACGTTTATTCCAAGTTATACAAACAAAAGACGGAGTTACAAAATATTAAGAGATTATTTTTTTATACATATACTTTATTTTTTAGTTATTTTAAGAAATTTGTGCTACCTTCCTGACGCACCGATTTTTCGTTTAATCTATATACAGGGTGCAAACGTTAGGTGACTCACCCTGTATACATATAAAAAGACAGTCAGGAGTGTCCTGACTCACTCACTGATCAACGCCCAGGCTAAACCCTTGGACCTAGAAAGCTGAAATTTTGCACAAAGGTTTCCTTTATGATCTATACACGTGATAAGAAAGGATATTTCGAAATTCGTTTCAATTCGTTTCAAATTCGTTTCAACGTTTGTTTGAGGAATATTGTATTTGTGGTCGGATTTGTCTGAAACTTGATCTTAATGCTCTTTGATATAATTAATCACACACCTATTTCGGCAGTTTAAAAAATTAACCCGTAAGGGGGTGAAAAGGGGTTTTGAAATCAAAGATAGCGACATGACATAAAATTAAAACACCATAGGGGTGAATGGGGGGTTAAAAGGTTTTATGGAGAAACAATATCAATTTCCGAGGACATTAAACGGTTTCCTGTGCGAGCGAAGCCGCGGGCGAAAGCTAGTGTTAAATATTTTCCAATAAAATTGATTCTTCCCGTAATAAATTCATAGAAACATATTGAAATAATTCTGATTACCCAGAATCCAGGTCACAAACAATGTAATATACTACTTGAAAAGCTAAAAAAACATTTATCTGTATAATGTGCTATCGTTTCGTCGCGGAGTTTATCTGATGGAGACTGTTTTGAAAGGGATAACATTCACGTAGACGAATAAATAAAATGTTTATCCGAAAAATGAAAATTCCCGTCATTGTTTGAACACACTTCGTATAAATTAAAGAGTCTCTGAAAATCTCTCTTTAATAATTGTAAAATAGGTAAAAATGCTGTAATGTATACAGGGTGGGGCAATTACTATTAGCACCTCAGATATCTTCGAAACTGTAAGTTTCACAGAAATATTTGCTGAAATAAAATTGCACAGTACGAAGGGGGCCATCCGGTGGCGATAATAGTTTTTTTGCAGGTGGAGGTACTTCGGAAATTTGAAGGTCACCTTCATTTTTTTTAATGGAATGAGGTATTTTTTAATACATCAATCGATGCAGCTGGACATTCGTTATAAAAAAGTACTAACCTATGTATGTCGGAAAGTTAGTAGTTCAGGAGATATTTCAATTTAAATAACTCTAAAACACCATACAACATCTAAAACATCGTACTAAGACGTTACACAAGTAAGTGAACGCTAACGCCTTAGTACGACAGTAATGGTGTTTTAGAGTTATTTAAAATGAAATATCTCCTGAACTACTAACTTTTCAATATGCATAGGTTAGTACTTTTTTATAACGAATGTCCAGCTGCATTGATTGATGTATTAAAAAATACCTCATTCCATGTAAAAAAATGAAGGTGACCTTCAAATGTCCGAAGTACCTCCACCTGCAAAAAAACTATTATCACCGCCTGATGGCCCCCTTCGTACTGTGCAATTTTATTTCAGCAAATATTTCTGTGAAACTTATAGTTCCGAAGATATCTGAGGTGCTAATAATTATTGCCCCACCCTGTATAATAAAATGACGGTGTACATATTATACGCACGAAGGCTGCTAAGTCAAGGTACTCGTGACCGGTTTTTGAAATTGGAGCGATGTCGATTCAATTAGGTCACAGTACTCCGTATACACGAGGCGTTCACGTTAAAGCAAGGACGTACTCTACTATTTCTATATTGCAATTTTTCATATAAAATTGTTTGAAAATAGTAAACACGTTGATACCGTGTAGAGGCCGTTCTACGATATCGTGTTACAATTTTACAATTGTTTTCAATTAAACAATCACCCGGTTAATAATTTATAACAATTCTCTTTTTTAGAATGTACATATTGATCCATTTTTAATAAAAAATGACGTAGAATGGCAATTACACCGATAATGCGAACAAGTATTATGTAATTGGTAGAAAATAATTGGCTACAGCGGTGGTTATAACATCAAACTGTGTTAACATAATTACACAAGAGGTTCTGCTAATGATCTATTCCAATTGCAAAAAATATAAAATATTTCAGAATTACAAGGCTATTCAAAATAAAAAAAATTTCATATGCATATTGGAAGTACAATAAGAAACAAAATGTTGAGCGATACAAATGTTGAGCTTGGTTTATTATAGATTTTTTTCATAATTAATACCTCAGAAATTTTACATTTTTTATCCCTATATTAGCATATTCTTCTGAGGTGAGCTTCTATGAAAGCGATTACCTTTATTAGATTCAATTGATGCTCGTAAGAAGGGAATGCTTCTTGACTTGTCTTTCAATCTGAACGATTTTATGTATGTATGTACATAAATACATAAATTTAGTTTTATGAGCATTCCCCGATATACCACTTGCATTCTTAATTTTCTTTTATTTAGTGAATTACTTTGTTCAGACAATTTTGCATAATCTCTGCATAGGGTCCATCCTATCCATTTCTATCCAAATATATTTATTTATATATAATTTATTATACAGGGTGTTCATTCGAAAACTTTCCAGGCGAATATCTTGAAAAGTATGAAAGGTATTAAAAAAGTGTAAAACACGTGTCCAAGGATTACGAGGGGGAAAGAGGAGGGCAGTATCAGTATCGTAGGATACTTTTTTTATCCGCGCACTAGTTTCCGAGATATTTAAAGAGAAGTGGATAACAATTTTTTGTTAAATGAAGAACTTGTAGTTCCAACATGATGGTGCTGCCCCGTATTACACGTTACCAGTTCGCCAGTGGTTAAACAAGCGATTCCCACTAAGATGGATCGGTAGAAGAGGTGTTACTGAGTGGCCACCAAGATCACCAGATCTAACTCCAGTCGACTTCGTTTTGTGAGGACACTTAAAGTCTGTTGTTTATAAAATCACAACTAGAAAGCGTCAACGAATTGCGTTGCAAAATTGTAAAGGAATGTAGAGCTATTCCAACAGATACCTTCAAAACTGTTCATTTAGAATTTGACAATCGTCTGTATTATTGTTTAGAAAACAACGGAGAACATTTTGAAAATTTGTTATAAATTATTTTTTTTTTAAATTAGTTGTAAAGAAATTACAAACTTTCTCGCAGTATAAGTATGACTCGCTCTAGCGGATATAAAAAAGTATCCTACGAAAATTGCTGGTCTTTTACGTACAATATATCACATAATAAAAAATATAGGTTTCTATTTGAAAAAACAAAGTTGACCTTCAAATGACCTTGAAAACGACACCCAAATAAAAAACTGATACTGCCCCCCTTTCCCCCTCGATATTTTAATACCTTTCATACTTTTCGAGACACTCGGCTGGAAAGTTTTCAAATGAACACCCTGTATACAAGAGAAACGTCTTACAAATCTCACTAATGTGATCGAAATGTCACGTAACTCGCAATTTTGTGTTGATTTCGTCAATATAAAACATACAGGTTATGGCTCTACGACTTCTGCAAAGAACAGTCATGCTCTCCGACAATTAGAAGCGATCACGATTTGAAAAATCACAGTGATTGCGAACGAAATTGATCGAAAGTGATCCAAAAGTAGCAGTTCATGCCAGCCCTACGCACGTATAGGCAAACATTCAGTCTAGTAGTAGCAGCAGTTTTTCGCGAATATTTTGAAAACTAAGACCGAACGGTGGTAACATATACAGTAAAGTCGCGATATTTTTCTGCGACCTTCTACCCAGAATTTATCCAGTGACTACTCACTTCACTGCCGGCCAACGCCACAGAGCGATGATGATTGATTTCAGCTCGGGTATATCGGCGTGAATTACAAAACTTCTTCATTTTTCATTATTTTTTTATGGGACCTCCGCAAACTTATTTGTAGCATTTTTCTGATTAAAACGATACCAAACACGATATAATTTCAACTGTATTTAGTGGTTTAATCGACGATGAAAGTTTCGGGCGCGAAGAAGGACAGCGTATGGGAAAAAAGAGACGCGGACATTCGCCGTCGCCGGCACAGTTCAAAGAATTTCCCACACGCTGTTCTTCCTAGCGTTCGAAACTTTCATTGTCGATTAAACCACTAAATGTAGTTGTAATTATACCGTGTTTAGTGTCATTTTAATAAGAAAAATACCAGAAATAAGTTGGTGAAAGTCCTATAAATAAATAATGAAAAGTAAAGAAGTTCTCTAATTCGATTCGTAGTGGTTCACACCGATACGCTTTGGCCGCGCGATCCGTATTTAAATGCTGACCTTTTTTACTTCGTTTGTACTCTCGGCGCGGTCGGCGCGGTAGACGCAAGCATTAAAAAAATGTCTACACGATATGCCTTCGTGCAGAATTGTGGTAATTCAATTACGTTGTATTTCAATTATATAGTAATTTAACTACGTCGTAACTGAATTACATAATTCAAACCTTTCAATTAATTCAATTACTAAGTATTTTAATCAGATGTGTAATTGAAATACAATATAATTAAAATACAGCTCTCCAAATTATAGCCCAGAACTTTGAAGAAGTGCGATATATTTTTATGTTTTTCTTTCATATACTTGTTGGCTGTCTGTGCGGCGTAGTTTCTATTCCCCGTCCACGTTCATAATACGTAACGCTGTTTCATGTTTATGTTTGAAATTTAAAAAATGTTGAACGTAGCAGTTATTTCTGTTCAGATATTATAAATTTACAAATAATAAATTCCTTCTCTTGAAACATTCACATGGATTTTTCAACCTCTTCTTACCTATTACTTTATTGTGCTTTAATTTTTAATTTTAATTTAATTATATCGTAATTCGTAATTAATTTAATTTAATTACAAACTATTTTATAATTGTACACCAATTGCAATTACGAATCATTGTAATTTAATTAAATGAGGATCTGAATTATAAATTACAAAGTAATTGAATTACAATGTTAATTGTAATGAATTCCTGGAGTAATTCAATTGTAATTCTACACAACTCTGCCTTCGTGCAGAACACAGGTCGTCGGAAAAATATCGCGACTTTACTGTACAGGGAAAGGTTGTTCAAAATCTTCATCTTGACGAAATATTTAAAAAATCATCAAAATCGGTGAGATGCAACCTTTTATGCAGAAGAACGAAGAACGGCTACTGAGACTGATGGTGAGATATCCTCAGTTTTAATAACTAACTAATTGTAAGACATCTTACCCCATTGCTTCTTTCGAGAAATATAAATATCATAAAAATGTAGGAATAAAAGATGTTATATGGCAGATAAAAAATGTATTTCTATTTCTATACTCTGTTTCTTGGTAACAACTCGATATGCAGGTCTATGTGTACCACGAAGATCGAAGGGAAAGCCAACAAGCAGAAATGCTAGACTTCTTGAAAAAGCGGAGCATGAAAATAAAGGTGCTGCAGAGAGAAACTCACGATGGATGTTTTACAATAAAGAATGCGAGTTCGTTTGCTGATACTCAACAGTGATAGTGAAGACAAAAATAGTGTGCGCGTAATGGTGTTGTTTATATTTTTAATGAATGTCCACATTTCTTGTGGTAACCAACCAATATAGTTTACTCGGAAGAGTATGATTCGGGAGAGTCTTTTTTTGTTGATTTCGTGTAACGTCAATACGAATAACGATTTTTCAGAAATAGATTTAAGAACAGTGCAGAACAAATTTGATGGAAGTTACCCACTTAGACCATATAATTATTATGGGTATCACACCTACTTATTTATACGAGGAAGTATTGTTTCGATCCTTCTATTAATTTTAATTATGAATGATTAATAACGATTGCTATTACTATTTTGCAGAAACTATCATATTACACATGGGTGTATACATACACACAAATACGTAAACATTAGAAATGACAATGCATAAACAAAAGTTAATGAAAGTAGGAATCGTTCAAGGTTAAGGTGGGATCTCCTTTGCGTGACTGGACGCAGCGTTTTGTTATACATACTCCATTCGTCGTAGCTCTTTTCTGTGCCTCTGGACGCACAAGTTTGCGTATGTCTATCCTTGTTTTTCACTTGCAAAGAGAAACGAAAGAGCATCGCCCAAACACGAACACGTGTGTCGATCGATTTACGATATGTGTCGGCGCACACGTTTGCATTTGTTTTTTCGCTTCGAGACCTCTGAATGTAGCGCTAGAACCAAAAGCACGCTTTTGTTCACCTACTGCTTCCGAGGCAGTCCAGACGCAGAGCCATGCGTTTTGTCGACCCACTGCTTCAGAATACTATTATAATAGCAGAACTAGCAAACCAAGAAAAATGAGTATTTAGGAGCTTGTAGTGAAAACATAAGAGTATCCACTCAAAATGTTGTTATTTGATAAAAATGTTTTTTCACCATTTATTTTGCAACTGTTTTAAACAAATGCCGTGTTTTCACAGTGGGTCACTTTTAAAAAATTCAAAAGAAGGGTAAATAGTCCCAAGTGTCCCCTTTACGGACACCTTTTTTAAAATTGACGAAATTAAAATTATTTGAAGCGAACGGTGTACCGCGATATACAATCTCGGACGGCCGAAGAACACAGTGGGCTGGATCGTGACATTTTACTATAACTCTTGAAATCGGGATGCAATTTCCACTAAAATTCATTAAAAACTGATTTTTGTGTTCTGATAATAATTAATAAATATGTATTTTTTTGAAATCATTTTTTAATTAATTGTTTCAATTTTGTTGTCTTAAAATAAAATTTTAAATTGTTTATTTGTTACTTATTTAAAAGTTACTAATTACTCTGTATTTCTTGACATTTATTCTTCATATTATGAATATTTCTTGAAATACAGAGAAATTTATAGCCAAAGACATCGGTGATTTAAATTATCTGAAAAACTACTAAATAAGTAACAAATGAACAATTAAAAATTTTATTTTAAGACAATAATATTGAAATAATTAATTAAAAAATGATTACAAGAAATATATATTTATTACGATAACTATCAGTGGATAAAAATCATGTTTTAATGAATTTTAGTGGAAATTTCATCCCGATTTCAAGAGTTATAGTAAACTGTTATGATCCAGCCCATTGTGTCTTCGGCCGTCAAAGAATATCGCGGTGCATCGTTCACTCCAAATAATTTTAATTTCGTCAATTTTCAAACGTCTATTTTTTTCAAAAGAGGTCCGTAAAGGGGACACTTGGGGCTATATCTCCATTCCTTTAAATTTTATTAAGTGGCCCGGTATGAAAACACGGTATTTGTTTAAAACAATTGCAAAATAAATGATGGAAAAACATTTTTTTTTTCAAATAACAACATTTTGAGTGGATACTCTTATGTTTTCACTACAAGCTCTTAGAAACTCATTTTTCTCGGTTTACTAGTTCAGTTATTATAATTTAATGAACAAAATGTTGACCCTTTTTTTTATTGCACGTCTGCGAAACCAAAAATTTTTAAGATTTTGGAAAATCCTTTGAGGTACGTTTATAAGTCACTAAAGACTACAACATATTTAAATTTGAACAATATCCGAAATTTTACTTCAAAAAGTGTCCGTTTTCGCGCAGAATGGCCCTATTATAAGGGATTCGCGTTACCCGGTACACGCTTGCTTGAACGCGGATACGCATGTGTCGGTAAATTGCAACATTTGGGAGGCCATGATTGACAAAACATTATCGTGGAACATTGTAGAATATTCCTTGAAAGGATAATGCGGTATTGTTTCTTGGCGTAGACGCAGTGGCTCACGCCTAGACGCAGTTCTGATGAAGAATTACGAATGGAGTATAAAGGTCGTCGCTCACTAGAACGCCCCGGCGCCCACCCGGCACCGCGCGGCCTCAGCTGTTTTGGATTTCTTCTATGTATTTTAAATGGATGTGCGCACATCAATTAAAATACATAGAAGAAATCCAAAACAGCTGAGGCCGCGCGGTGCCGGTTGGGCGCCGGGGCGTTCTAGTGAGCGACGACCTTAAATGGCGCTGGAATAACAAAACGGTGCGTCAGACGCGCAAAGAAGATCCGACCTTTCCATTTAGCGTCGAGTAGCCATAGGCGGAACTGTCATTAACTACACCGACTAAAGTAAGGTTAACTTTTTAGTTTTTACATCTCTCAATAAAATTCAATACATAAAAGTATACGCTTGCATCAATAACATTGTTTTCCTCTACATTGAAAATGTCGTAATATGAGCCAAATAAGCGTCATTTGCGCGAAGTGTTAATCTTTTGCTCCAATTGGAAGAAAACTGCAGCTGAAGCTCATCGAATGATTGGAGACGTTTATGGTGATAGTGCTGTTTCCGATAAAACATGTAGAGAATGGTTTCGCCGCTTTAAAAATGGTGATTTTACTGTGGAGGACGAAGAGCGTTCTGGACGGCGACGAGTACTCGAAGACGAAGAATTGCAGGCAGTGGTGGATGAAGATCGATGTAAAACGCAAAAACAAATTGCAGAAGCGTTAAATTGCGTTCAATCTGTCATTTCCGATCGTTTAAAAGCCTTGGGGTAGGTCTACAAGAAAGTAAAGTGGGTCCCATATGAACTCAAGCCAAGAGACATTGAAAAGCGAAAAACCATTTGCGAAATTTTGCTTGTTAGGCAACAAAGGAAGGGGTTTCTGCATCATATCATCACTGGGGATGAATGCCTTTTTTATTTTTGCATATAACCGTGTAAATTATAATTTTTGGAAAATCTTTTTTGCATATAATTTCGTAAACCAATACTTCTAATTGATTATACAAAATCAGGTAGTTTGGTACAATTATAAAAAAGTTATTCTATTTTAAAGAACGTACGAATACTTTTTACACTCACTATGACTATTGAGTAATTACACCTAATATTCTGCAGACATCGTTAGGGATCCATATACAATAATCTCACAAAAAATGTTAGTATTTATACTATCTCTTTACTCTTAGTAATTAGTATCTTCTTAATAACAATACTATATGTTTTGTTCCTTTATTGTATTATAATACTGTAATGGTTTATTTTTTATACTTCTTATATTTTTTGATTCTGATGTTAAAAACTATTATTTAACTGCTCTTATTAATAATATTTGATTATAACATTTGTTCCTTTATTTTATATTTGTACATAACAAAATTGTTTATATTTTTATAGTTTATTTTTTGTATGAAATTAATGAATATGGCAAAGAAACAACTGTGTTTTTGTACCTTTTTGAAGATTCCTTATACCATTATCAATACCGGTATTCCGGTACAACTTTTAAAAAAATACCGGTATTGTATTTTTGGTCCGGTATTGCAAACCCTAATTATAATGTATGTAATTTGTAATTCTGGTCTCTTATTGCATTAAATTACAATGTAATTCGAGTTTACAATTGAAACACAATTACAAAGTACAGTGTAATTATGAATTATATACAGGGTGTTCGCGATAATTTGGACCAGCGTTTTTTTCTTAAACGGTAAACATTAGAAAAAAACCGAAGAGGAGGAAGTTATAGTATATTTTACTAGCATATGATAGCGTCTTAAAATAGAGGTGACCTTCATTTTTAACTTCCCGATTTTACAGGGAAGTTATTGTAATGACCCCGAAAATCGAAAATCGATTTTTTAGCAGATCTTCACGTTTCATGGTCATTGGAGTCATTTTAGACTATTTTTATCAAAATGTTTGTATGTGTGTGCGCATGTCTGTTTCTATGGTATCAAATTTTTCGTTAACGTTTTCTGAAAATATAACAACGCGATCAAAATGATGAATGATGCAATCGATGTGCCCCGTCGTAACTTAGAGCTGATTAGATTTTGGTCCATATTGGTCAAGTAGTTTTTTAGATTTTTAGTTTTTTTTCGAAAAGAGTTGATTCTACAATGCAATTTATAAGGGAGGACGGAAATTTTCCACCAAAGAAACAAACGCAATTACATAAAAAATTTTTTTCTTAATTTTTTTTTTATTTTTTTTCATCTTTAAAAAATGAAATTTTAAGAATTAGTTATTTTTAGAAAGGTGTGCTATCTTTTTGACGCACCGATTTTTCGTTTAATGTTACATATTTTCCAATAAAATTGTTCCTTCCCTTAAAAAATGCATAGAAACATATTGAAATAATTTTTTATTCTTATTACCCAGAATCCAGGTCACAAACAATGTAATATGCTACTTGAAAAGCTAAAAAAACATTTATCTGTATAATGTGCTATCTTTTTGTCGCGGAGTGTACGTAAGATGAGAGATTTAGAAACATTTTCGAACCTGGTGTGCACCGTATACTGCACTGTTAACAATTAATTAATTAGGATTACTCACCTGTATAGGGAATACAGTTGCAGTTCGATCCACGGATTTTTCAAGATAATTGCGTTGTTGCTACCAAAAGTCACTGTAAACGAACATCCGGAATCATAAACCAACATGGTACGAATGGTGATCAATGGGGCGTTGTATTATTTATGCAGTAGGTATATCTACACACCGTTTTTGATTCCACTGATTATCCAATCATTCTGTCCTCATACTAACGTCAGGAAGTTGTATCTTCGACTGGTATGTTTTCCACAGAATTCTGTAGACGACGTCTGGCCGTTTTGCACCAAACAGGATCGTACCGTGCAAGTTGGTTCCAACTGTGACCGTCGCAATTGAGATACATCATACTCTGCCCGGGATTTAGTACTTTGCGACAGCTTCTATAGTAATTGTATCAAAATTGGACACTTCTATCTAATTCTTTAATTATTTCGATGACTATTTTGATGATTTTATAGAAGTAATTTTATAGATTTCAATCTGGCGCACATAATAGCAAATTATAACAGAGACTCTTCTTCGTGTTCTTCTTAATCACGACAAAGTAGATTGTCAAACGATTGATTTTTTAATTAGTTGGATTACGACGCAATCGATCACACTCTTCAAGTCATTAAGTCCACTCCAGCAAGCGTCATGGCAACGTTTCACCTTCGATCATTTTCTGTAACCATCGCATCCGCTAACGCATTCTCAATCACCAACGGTTCTTAATTTGTTCATGCCGTATGATTATTGTAATTGGTGGGAGTAATAGCTTTCACAGATAATGGATTTACGATTCTGCAGAATTTCACCGCGTTCACGATCTCACGTTTGAGAATATACACGGATAGCTGTTAATCCATATTATTATTCGCGTTATGTAACAAGGGCATTCCGTTTAAAGTTGGCAGAACTGAATGAAATTAACGGGTCTAACTGCCGCGTCCAAATCCTTTGGGATCTGCTAGTATATTTCCGTATATTCGAACGTTATCGGTAAACATAACTTAAATTCCTAATAAATTTTCTGTTGCGTTAATGCCAGTTCTCAACGCGAACCGCTTTAAAAGCGGTCCAACGCAATTTAATTTAATTGCGCGTTCGCTGTACAAAAAACATTCTGGGTGTCATTTAAATTATCACGAAACTTCGATTATTATTCGCGCGTTATATGCATTCCACGGAACGGCGTGTTTCTCTTGAACGTCGTTTCATTTGGAAGAATTACAGTTTTTATCCACAGCACGATTTTCCGGATGCACGAGCGCCGCGCGTCGGCTTCCGGCACGCCGGAAAAAGTTCTTTCTACTTTGAAGGATCATCGAGGAAGCCAGCCTCAGCACCAGTCAATTACAAATCGGCCACGTGTTCACGCTCGTGGTTTCACTAATTGTCCGCTCTCAAAGTTCTCGCCCTTCCAGCTCCACTTTCTGACAGGCTCGGTGTGCGCGCAACTGAATGGCAGGCCGCGCGCCTAAGTATCCACAAAGGGCTGGTTGGCAAACGATCGAACTTATTCGACGAGATTCAAGTAGAGTTTACATTGACGGCAGCCGTGCGACGAGCCGTGGCTGTAGGTGATGACAACGAGGGGAGCAGAGGCGAGATCTCGTGTTTCCGTAAAAAAGACAATTTATTCGGCCGCGGCCGTTCTGATCGAATAAATCTCATCGACGATAGATCTCACGTGGCTCGCCGGAAGCTTTCAAATCGGACATTATCCTCCGTTTTGTCGATGGGCATCCTGTCGGTGGTTGTATCGTGAGATCGAGTCACATGGAGCGTGGCGTCCCCGCGAGAATTCGTCACGTGGTACGCGTGCAAATCGCGGGTCGCGAGTCGCACGAGAATGGTCCGCAACTCCGGAAAGAAAGCGATGGCGATGGAAATGGAAAGGCCGCGTCGCGTCGCGCCACGCCGGCGGAGGCGACGCCAGCAGTTTTGGACCACGCAGACACGACGGCGAAGGCCAGACTGCACCACCCTGCTGGAATCGATACGTCAATCGTCCCTCCGGACGCGGACGGGACGAGAAAAGCGGCAGAAGGTAAGGGATGAAGGGAGGCATGGGGTAGATGAGTATAGGCTGAGACTGAAGGAGAATAAAGAAAGGGGGGATGGGACAGCTCCTGATACACATTAAAGCTCGGCCGGCCACGCCGCCGATACTCTTTTACCCAGGACTGCTTTAAACGGCCGAACCTATCCGTCGGATACGCTTCCACGATACTGTCAACGAGATCAATCAGCTCCTGCACAACTTTATCTCTTTATCAGCTACATCCGCTATCAGCTTGCTGATGTACACTTTATCCAAGGCCTGGCCAACGCGCGGCCCGCCATGTTAAATTGTGCGGCCCCGTCAGGCGATTTTATATTTCTACTGAAACTTTTGTTTCTTGTTGTATGTATACAAAAAATATTAAATAAACGAAGTGTCATTGTTATAATGCGAAAGTGCGACTATCAACACCAGTTCTATATTTGATATCTTTGATATAATATGAGTTACAGTGCAACAATGAAATGAAACAAATTTTTGCATCCACATAAAAATTTAATTTTTACAATACTTATATTACTTCCGAGAGATATTCCAACTTAAGATATTTTTTACAACGAGTTGTAAGTTGTGACTGCTTTTGGATCCACATACATATGTTTGTGAAACATTTTTTTCGATGATGAAATTTACAAAGAGTTCATCACGTGCTTCATTAACTGATGCTAACAAAAGATGTGCAACGTCGAACATAAATATAGATTCACCAAAATTAAGTGAAAGAAAGGATAAACAAATATCTCATTCACTAAGACTCGATAGTTAATTATATTGAATCATAGTATAACAATAAAGTTTTATTCATTTTGTATTTGTATTACATTTTTTAAAAGCATGTTTACCTAAAGTACGGCCCGCTGTAACGTTACGCATCATCAAAGTGGCCCGTGAAACCATTTAGGTTGGCCAGGCCTGCTTTATCCGAAACGTACTCGCTATGATTGTTTCCAATACAAATTGGTATTAGATTCCTTCACAGTAACGATTTAGTAGATACACCTATGGCGAAAACTTTGACTTCCTTGAAACCGAGAATTTGGTGTTCCAGCAACGAAGATAACAAACGCGAGAGTAATGTTTCTCAATTGTTTTTCGTATGTATATTGATCGCAAGATCCCCTTGCGTCTCAAGGTTATTGCGGCGAATTCATTAAAATGTAGTTATCACTAGACCGCGGATGTTTATGTAAATACATATTTCGATATGCAAATATTATTTTGCATATTGCATATGTTTTCTACCATGTGCAGATGCACATATACAGGGTGTCTCAGCTGAAAGAGGCCACCTAAATATCTCCTTCATTATTAATGGCACAAAAAAGAATGGTTTTGACATAATTTAAATGGTATCGTAGAAGGAATATCATAGAAGAGCAATTTTTTGTCCGGATATTTTTTCATAGTTTTTTCAAGGGCATCGTTATTTCTTATCGGGAAAACTTATTTTTTTTATTCCATCTTGTTAATGACTTAAGCATATTCACATGTATTCTTTCAGCCGCTATAAGATGGAATAAAAAAAGTTTTACCGATAAAGAAACATAACGATAACCTTGAAAAAACTATAAAAAAATAACCGGACAAAAAAATTGTTCTTCTACGATATTCCACCTTCGATATCATTTAAATTATGGCACAAATATTTTTTCTCTCATTAAAAATAATGGAGATATTTAGGTGGCCTCCTTCAGCGGAGACACACTGTATATTACATGTATTTCTTTTATATAATTTCACTATATTATTATTTTTCTGCGATTTGTTTGACTCCAATATTTCATGCCGAAAATTTTGATAAAACTTAAGAGGTCCGACTATTCTTTTTTTTGACATCCGAAAACAGTAAAATCATTTATTCACAATGTTTATTTTGTTTCTGTAAATAGGTAGTTGAAGATTTCAATGATGATGATATAACTGTTTCCTTTATCTCGATCAACAATTTGTTAATAAATTATATTGATGTTTTCAGCGCACTGGTTCAATGTGGTGTTACTGAACTAACAATAAGCAATTTTGCAAATTACCACAAAGTTTTCAACGTTTCGTTCTATTTTTAGACCATTTTCAAGAAAAATTTTTATATAATTGCGTCTGTAAAAAATTATTGTAATATGTAATTTATGTTAAATTCTGCACAAAAAAACCAAATGTTCTAAGAAACAAACCTACTTGCTAAGTGAACAAATTATTTTAAACTCTTTACGTATTTATGACCACGTGTTGGTTTCATGCCTGTGCTATACGAACTAAGGTAAACGTTAGGATTTGAAGAGGGAATGAATCAGAAAACATCAATCACCCCATTGACAACTAAATGCAACAACTAAATGTTACAAAGATGGAAAAATTATTAGCAAGTTATTGTAACGCAAATTAAGGTGTTTCCGTATACATAAATTGTTAATTAAAACATAATTGATACATATCTCTTTGTATTAGTTCTGATCATATTTTTCGTGCATATTTTCATATTCTATGTGAATATTTGCATACGCTTTTTGCATATTTTACGTACACGAACACCCCCCGCCTAGTTATCACAGAAATTTCGTATTCGTATTCTTACGAAATGAATTCTTAATACATTATTAAAACATATTTTTCAAGACTGTAAGTTTGACGGTCACATTCGATCCATATTGATGTCGGCATGTGAAAATATCTAAAGACATTCAGAAATTAGAAAAAAGAAGAATAGTTATGAACACTTAGCACTCGAGCGAGCACCTCTCTGGCGCACAGTGGTCCGGATCGAGAAGTTTAGTGACTTTTTGTTAAGTAATAACTTTTGAATGCATCGAAAAAATAGTCGATTTTAACTATCGACAAATAAATATTTTTTTAATTTGTTAAACAATAATTTTTAATTAATTTTCATAGATATTTTTGACTAAAAAAATGGTTTAAGTACAATCTTCCAAACCATTTTTTACTTTCTAGGTACATATTTAATACTTACGTATCATACATGCAATGTTTTATGGAATAGGTAAAATGTAAATTTGAGGAATCTTTTTTTAATCAACGTATACAAAAAGTACCAAGAAGGTAAAACGGCTCGCAAGCGTGTTAAAAGATATTTTTTATAATAATTTATAATACAGGATGTCACAAAATTACATGTCGTGGACACTAAAAAATCTAAAATCTTAAATCTTAAAAGAAAATTTTGATATAAAAATTTAAAAAATCTTAATTCTTAAAAAAAAATTTGGTTTTTTTATCTTGTTTTTCACGTTCAAGGTCAATTTTGCGGGGGTTTCTTACGTCATTTTCGACTAAATCGGGGGTGTAGAATCGCGCTATGGTGTCCACGACATATAATTTTGTGACACCCTGTACAATATTGTAAATAATATATAACAATTTTAATTCAATTTAATGTATAACATTTCAAGTGACTCTAATCCGAACAGTTCGTTGAGAAGAATTCCGCATCCCTTTGCGGAGTTTGGTCGGAGAATACAAATGTAGTCGGCAAAGCGTAAGGGGACACGGCGTAACAATGACAGTTTTAAACTGCTATAATTTGTAAAGCCCGAAGAATGCCGAAATAGTTTTTACAGGATTATGTAGAGGAAGGTTTACTAAAAATATTCCAATTTGTTAGAAAGTGGAACTTCCCGGGATTTGAAAGATATCCCTTACTATAAAGAATTTAAAAAATTTTCTCCATTCAGTTCAGCATTGACTTTTAATATATTATGCAGACTCATGATGTAAGATACGATTTCTTATCTCAAAAATCTGCTCTTTAATTTAATACAAAAGTGAGAGAAAATATTAAATAGGAACGTCAGGGCATCGCATCAAAGAGAAGCAATAAAAAATCCACAAATACTGTTATAGCTATGGGTTTTTATAATTTTACTTGAACAATGAACAATGTGCTTCAACGCTGCAACCATTTGAACGACAGACGATCGACAAACTGCGACAAACAAAACACAACCGATTCGAACGCCGAGAGACAGATACATGCGCCGCCAGCGACCGAAGAACGCACCGCTTCTCGTAGACGTGCGCGAATTACAAATACATATCTCCAACAAATACTCTTCTTAAAATGTTCAACTTCGAATGTTTATTCCAACTATGTATAATATTTATTAAATTGTATTAAATTGTTCTTCATATCCGAGGGACATTCCTAGAGACATTTGGGAAGCAATGCTCATTGATTAGATATCCATACGAGAAGGTCGTTGTTGGGCAATAGTCACTGAATTTCTAGATTTCGGACTACTGTGTGGCGTCACCTGCTCAGCCGCGTGACGACCGATCGCGATTCCGACGTTCTCGCCGCGCGAGACACTGACTGCTTCATCTCTGCGAAAATGGGAGTAATTAGTGTCTCGTGACGTCAGAATGATTCGGAGAATGATACGCTCGGCTAGGAACCGTTTCCACCGCGCCGCGCTGCCACAGTGGGCCAGATCAACGCGCTGTTAACATGTTTTAAAACCTTTAAGATTCTGAGAAAACAATCCTTCGATCAGATGAATGTACAGGGTATTCCAAAAGTGTTGTACTTCCTTGAAAGAGGAGGTTGCTGGTGTCATTTGAAGTAACTTTTTCTTTTGCGAAAGTTTTCTTTGTTAAGGAGTTATTAACAAAAATCATGCACTAATGATAGCTCAGCTACAGCGGACGGATTCCGGAATCGTGGCCGAAAGTAAAAAATTTTTTTCGGTAGTTTAAAAATGGGTGTAATAGTACTTTATTTATAATGTTCCAGAGCACTTTTTTTGTTACACCCAATAATTAATACGTACTTCTGTCGGAGATAGGCAAGTTCAAAGTTGGTAGTTTTAAAAGATCGGCATTTTTAACCATAATTGCAATTACCTTTGCGATTTATTATCGCGCTGTAACGCTAGTTTATCATGCTTGCTACTGTCGGACATATTCTAATTTAATATAATATTCTGATTTCATTGCTTTATTCCAGTTTTTAAAATTTTGGAAGATGAAAAAGAGAAATCTACACACCTGGTACATCTCATTAACAAAAAAGTTGTTTATCAATCGCGATCAAGCGTTCATTTTTTTGGAAAAGAAGTTGTTAAGACTACTAAACAAGTGTACGTTTCACTTATCTGCGACATATTGCGACCATATGAGTTATCGCCATTTCCTTAGCGGCCGGTAACGTTCCAAAATGGCGAATTTGCCCAAAATCAGTAGATAAATCTAATATTCGCAAATGTAAGGTACATTATTGTTATACATTACAATAAAATGCTTCAGATAGCGAACAGTGTAAGATTTCAATAGTAAATATTGCATTTGTAACATCAATTACAATCATAATTATGAAAAATACAAAATAATATGGATACAAGAAACTTCACAATATTTCGTCAAATGAAATATCTTCGTTTGTATCAGGTTCTTCAAAAAATTGTGTGACTTCGGGGGGATATTGTTTCATTTTTTTGTACCTGACATCTTAATACTACTCACGTATGGATCTGATGAAACTAATATTTGATTAAGGATGTCCTCCATAGTTTTAAACCTACACATCTTTCTACTATAAGATTCTCGAAAATTCTTGACGCCTTTATTTCGAGCTCGAAAAATATGCGAACACTAATTTTCAAGAGAGTTCAATAAATTTTTGGATTACGCACCCGCCGCCGTATTGAATCTGCCATTTTGTTTTTTGTAATTTTTACATCAAATTCATATTCAAAGGTACAACATTTTGAGACACCCTGTATAAATAGATTTAATTTTGGTCATATCAATGTGCCAAATCAATACTAAAGCCACTGGACCAAAACATCATGGTATGGGGATACGTTTCACATTCTCGAGTGGGAAAAATCGTAACATTAAAGGGGAAAGTATACTCTTAAGTTTACCTTAAATTATTATCAGAAGCATTCATACCAGGAGGAAGACGTCTGATAGGAGGCGATTTTATCCTACAACAAAATAATGCACCGATCCATAAGGTGAAAATAGCTACAAAGTAATATTTATAAGAAGATTCAATAAACATTTCAGAAGTGGCTTTCACAAAGCCTTTGATCTGTCGTCTATCGAAAATGCGTGGGCTACTTGAACGTTACCCTTTTTCTCTAAGACACCATGCAATTTAAACGAATTACAAGAATTATTCAAAAAAACATGTCTTTCCCGAATGGTCATCTTTGTGAACTTGTTAATAATTCTTTTCTTGTCCCGTAGCACTTGATACAAGGTTCGAAAGCATTTTTAACTCTCAGAGACGGACTTGCCCCATTTTTGGGGCAAATGCGTCCTAGTTGACACTTGTACAATATCCTATCAAAATTAGAATCCTACATAATACTAATTCATTAGTAATAACTGTGGCAAGAGTTTGATACCAAGAAAACACATTAGTTTAAAGTCCAACTTCGCAAAAACTAAGGCAGACTTACCCCACTCCACCTTACCCGCCCTACGGAATCATCGAGTAGAAGGGGTAAATGCCCTTTCACTTTTAAATTGTTCTCACATGAGTAGTTTACTCGAGATCACTATAAAATGGTATCTATTGTGTCCATAAATGTTGAATGGAATCCTCACAAGTGCAAGTATTCACAAAAATGCACATATGCAATATGCGTACCGGAATTGCGCACAACTAATTCGCGTTTGATGCACGTCAATTTAACTTCTACACACGGAGAATAAAATGTTAGTGTAATTAATGTGAAGTCTTTTAGTGTTTCCACATAAAAAAACACCTTAATTCAACATTTTTAAAAAATGTGTTTGTGCAAGAGGAATGGTCCGTCCACGCTTACGTTCGTATGCACATTGCACACTGATTCAAGACAGCCGATGAGGTCAATGCCTGATCGATAAAACAAATAAAGATCTACAGCAAACTCCCGCCCAAACATTGTTTTGTTAATGTTTTCTTAATGAGTTATTCACGAAAAGCGTATACCAACCATATACAATATGTCCCAAAATTCCTACATCAGCCGGAAATGGGAGGTTCCTGAGGTCACTTGAAGCAACATTTACCTTTGCAAAAATGTTATCCGCGACTTTGTTTAGGAGCTATTAACGAAAAACACGGACCAATCAGTTCGCCACCTAGACGCGAGTTGACACAGTCGGCCAATGATTCCGCCGCTCCTGAACGGGCTCTTGTAAACATAATTAATATAGTAAACGTTGCATTGACATTGTATGTGTCCTTGCTAACGGGGTAGCTTCCAACTTTTTCTATAAGAACCCTACATCTCTCGATATTTAAGAAAATGTATGTCTCTTGACCAGGGCTGGCCAACACGCGGCCCGCGGGCCGCATATGGCCCTCCACGTTAAATTGAGCAGCCCGCCACACAGGGGGGTATTTGGCCTGAAAAAGCGGAAAAAAGTCGATTTCTAAATTTTTGCGTATGTCATAAAATTGTTGTTTGCTACATTCGGTAAAGATTTGTGATTATAAGCCAACACAGTTTAATTCCGGATATATCCAGATTCAAATTTTATAACTAATTTAGTATTAAGCGTTTAGCAGCCTTTCGCGTACGCCTGTATGTTCGGCTACGCTTGGCATCAAATGAAGAAGAAACATTATCCGAGGGAGAAATTTCTGATGTATTTTCGGATGAAAATTAATGGTAATAATTTTACAATGTTCTTATAATATACCGGGTGAGTCATTTAAAGTGGAACAGACGTATATTTTGGAAATTAAGCATCTTGGAGGAAAATGTTTCAGACAAAAGTTGTATGGTTTCGAGGGGGACATAAAATGGTGTCATTGATTTGACCTTGGATAGTCGTTTGAAAATCACGTGAAGGTCACCTTCAATTTCTTAAATAGAAACCCCTATTTTTTATTGCTTGTTCTTGTTGCTTGTTTTGAGAGCTTTCCAAAACACTAATAAAATATTTTATTCTTAAATATTTTTCAAGTTATAATAGTGCAAATATTCCACTATCGCCTCGCTTTTCCAGGGGTTCTCGATAATCTGAGAAAAAAATATTTCGAACAAAAGAGGAACAGTATTCAGACGTCTACAAATTTCGATATATATAAGTTGAAAAAAAATTTTTTTGCTTAAATTGAGGTAAATTTGATTTTTTAAATATTAAAATGTACTTTGGATTTCATAATGTTGTAGCTGATCTTAAGACGAAGCCAACGATATATAATATTACAACCTCGAGTCTATAAATAACGCTAAAATAGTTTTTTCCACTTTTTCAGGCCAAATACCCCACTGTGCGCCGGGCGATTTTATGTTTCTATTGAAACTTTTGTTTCTCGTTGTATGTATACAAAAAATATTAAATAAATGAAAATTTGCATGTGTCATATTGTTATAATGCGCAAATGCGACGTATAACAATAAAGTTTTATTCATTTTTTATTTGTATTACATTTTTTAAAAGCATGTATACTAAAGTGGGGCTCGCTGTAACATTACGCGTCACCAAAGTGGCCCGTGAATCCATTTGGGTTGGCCAGGCATGCTCTTGACAGTGGCAGCACTGTCGCTTCCCAATGCTTCACGCGACTCCGCTACATGCTGCCGAATAATGCAAATTACGCGTCGAAAACGCAAAAGTAAGCCAGCTTGGGATATACCCCTGCTAGATTGATCTTTTATCTAGCGATTATGACTACGCTAGGGGCCCCAAATGTGCATTAGCGATCCGTGATTTGTAAGATGCCAGACCCTTGCAATCCTCGTGTACGTATATGTGTCTAGCGGTGTGTGAGTGTGCCACCAAACTCTCGCTCGAGACCGAATCCACACCCTGTTCCAGTAGCGTATACGTACAGTCGAATCGGAAAGTTAACAATTGGTGTATGCAGGCAATCTTTAGTAATGATAATATATGTTTTACTAACATATTCGTTTATTTACTTACACCTTCTAAATAGAAACAATACAATAATTTGATTTCATTCAACATATTCATTTACCTAAATATCACCAATCGTTAAATTAGTGTCCGACTCGACTGTATGTGTTGGTCTAGCCTTTTGTGTCTAAAGTCTAGGATAATTTGAGTGTATAGTACATATTGACATTTGCAATAATGTGCGCGCATGTGTAACAGGATAAGCATGGTCCAGCGCCCCCCCCCCAACAATTATTATTACTGGCAATTATTACTGGTACCGTATGTAACTGCAAAACAATGCTTTTAGGTCGAAAGATAATGCCTAACCGCTAACCACAGTTGTGCGAATTTAAATACATTGTAATTGAATTACGTAATTTAATCACATTGTACTCTATATATACACACAGTATTTGAATTACATTGTAATTATATTACAATGTTCCGTGTTCTGCACGGAAAAATATCGTGTAGGGACACTATTTTTGTTTATGACTGAGTCTACCGCGCCGACCGCGCCTAAAGTACAAAAGACGCCGAACGTAGAAAAGGACAATGCGTAAACACGGATCACATTGTCCTTCCTTGCGCCCGAAACTTCCATCTTCAATTAAATCACTAAAAACAGTTGACATTATATCGTGTTTAGTGTCATTTTAATCAGAAAAATGCCAGAAATAAGTTGGTGAAAGTCCCATGAAAAAATAATGAAAAATAAAGAAGTTTTGTAATTCGATTAGTAATGGTGCATACCGATATATGTACAATAACCGAGATCAGATTACGCGGCATGTTTATACTGCTCCGCAGAGTTGTAATTGCAATTACTTGACGAATCACTGTAATTGTAATTGTGGTCCGCAATTACAATTACTGGTTAAGCCAAAGTAATTGCAATTACCAATTATAATTACATGTAATTGTAATTTTATTTCTATAATTACAAGTAATTGTAATTTTATTTCTACAATTACAAGTAATTGTAATTGGTAGTTGTAATTACAACATTAATTGGATATCTACTCAATGGAAACATCTAAAAAGATCAAACAAAAAGCATATGTTAGGAAATATTTATTATTCGTTAAATATTTATTTGTAGCTAATTATTTGATATTTCACAAAAACGATTACCATTATTTTTTTCGCCCGGCCCCGATGCAATCCTTTCAGGCAATTTACAATAACGATATAGTCCTAAATGAGTTATTATTGTAAGACATTCGCGCGACTGTTCCTCAACTGGAATTTGCATATACACATGCGACAGATCCATTTGAGAGAACTTCTGTCCTCCTTGCAAACGTGAAAAAATCTCGTTGATGAGAGGCAATGGGTGTTTATCAACAATAATGTTCGGATTGACTGTCATTTTAAAATCTCCACAAATCCTGACGGATTTGTCGGACTTCAACACTGGCACGATCGGCGACGCCCATCGACTCACGTCCACCTTCTCGATATTTCCCAGCCTTTCCAACCTCATCAATTCTTCCTCAATTTTATCACGTAATGCAAACGGCGCGTGTCTTACTTTCATTGCTACTGGTACCGTATCTAGTTTTAATGTTACTCTAAAAGTTCCTTTAGTATATTGACCTTGCCCCGAACTAAACAACCGTGCGAATTTTTTTTTATAGTATTCAATGTCGATGATGTTCGCAACATGTTTACAATCGGTTTCGCGTTCGTTCTTTTGTGTACTTGTACCCTTCGCGATCCGTATGTCCGGTTCATTGCTCGTTTTTTCCTCAATTTCCACATGGAGTGGCCACAGCCTGAAGGCAGCTAACCATTGTCTTCCTATAATGGGTTGGGTCATTACCTCGCGTAACGCAACAATCTAACATATTTCTTTTACTCCCGAGTTTTACTCTTAACCCTAACATTTTCCCAATCGGTTTCAATTTACTCCCGCCATATAAATTAAACTTTACGTTTGCCGGTTCAAGGGGTACGCTTGCAAAGTATTCGTAGTACAATGATTCTGGAATTATGGTTACCCTCGTTTATCTCTACGTCTACAAAAAGAGGATCATCACAATCGTTCAGTGCGAATACGTTTTCTCGAATTGTAAAAAAATCCTCCTCCGACTCTTCCGTTTCAATCGGCTCACTCTCAGATTCGCAATACTTCACTGTTTGTGACTTCGCTTTTCTACACGCCGCTTGCATATGTCCTTTCGTTTTACAATAACTACAAACTTTATACCTGTGTACACAATCTCGCGCGTAGTGGTTTATCTTGTCGCAGCAGTAACATCTTGGAGTCTCCCTCCCGCTCGCTATACGTTGCTTCTGTGGACGCTCCTGTGCGTCTCTGCATCCTGCGACTTCCTGCACTGCTTTCCCTTGGAACTTCCCCTTTCGTCATGGAATCGCCTACCTTGGTCAACTCGGATTGCGTGGACCTCTCGGACCCCTGTCCCTTCAGTCACATTCTCGACCTTCTGTACGTTGCGCTTTGCATCTTGTTGTGTCGTGGCAATTTTGATAGCTTTATCCAGAGTCAACCCTTCTTCCTTGAATAACAGGACCTTCGTCTCGTGATCTCGTGTGCCGCATACAAATTGGTCTCTGATCGCGTCGTTCAACTTTTGGAAATTACAATGAAGTGACAATTTCTTTAATCGTGCTACAAACTCAGCCACAGATTCCGTACCCGATTGCTTCGCTTGATGGAAATTGAAACGTTTCATTGCCTCCGACGGCTTTGGGCATAGATGATCGGATACCCACTTCACTATCTCGACAAACGTCTTTTCTTTTGGCTTTGCCGGTGCACAGAGATCTCGGATCAGTATATATGTCTCTGGGTTTACACGTGTTAACAAGATTGCCGCCTGTTTATTATTATCGGCGACTCCCGCGGCTACGAAATAGATTTCCAGGCGCTCGACATACGTTTCCCAATCGTCTTCTCCTATTGTTATTGCACGACATCTCTTCTCTATCCTCGTTTTCGCTCACGCTAACTTCTTCTTTATTTAGGTTGTCCGCTACTTGCTTGCTCGGATCTCCTTTCTTGCCCTCTACACGCAGAATAGCGATATTTTGTCGAAATCTTGCCACTAACATTCGTCGTAGGCTTTTAATGTCCGTCTCTGGGTCTACTTCGATCCGGTAATATTCTTTTAATTTTCTTATAGCCTCTGTTTTATTTAACTTATACAAATGTCCCACTCGCGTATCCACGTTCTCGTCTACACCTGACACTGCCGATTCTTCGTCGCACATGTGGTTCTGCCAAGTCGCTCGATGCGTTACGTGACGTCTCTCCTCGAATACGCGAAATTTACCACCTTTTTCTACTTTCTGCTATTTTTATTATTCCTCGTCGCAAGTTGTGGTATACTAGGAATACACCGGTAAAGGTGGGGCAACTAAAACACTCGGCGCAGTGTTGCTAGATATTAAGAATATATATTTGTAACTGTAAATCACGTGTATGGAGACGGAGATCTGTCGTACATAGACTGAGTCCCCGTCGCGGGTACCGCCGCGCCGGCCTGGTTTCCGCAATTTGGGACAGATGAGGCTCGAATACGATCGAGTACATTACAGTTGGAGTCGGATAATATACAACATATGCTTTTTGTTTGTTCTTTTTAAACATTTACACTGAGTAGGCATCTAATTACTTTTTTAGTGCCATTTTGGCGTTAAGTAATTGCAACTGCCAATTACAATTACTTGTAATTGCATTAAAATTACTTGAAATTGCAGAAATAAAATTACAAATACATGTAATTGTAATTGGTAATTGCAATTACTTTGGCTCAACCAGTAATTGTGGAAGGAATAATTGCAATTACTTAACACGATTACAGTAATTGTAATTGAGTCTAACAATTACTTCAGTGTTATTATTCTTTTAAATCACTAATTTTTATGTTTTGGACCATTTAACCGTTTTCTTATTGTAATTATAGTCCACTTTTGCAGATGTAAATTGAAGATGTAAATAAATACTCGTGTAATTAATTACTGCCCAACTCTGCTGCTCGGAGACCAAGGCTGCTTGAGCTTCGCTGTCCCTACGGTGCCTGCCCCCCAGTGGAGGGGGTACGCACTTGACAAATTCTGGGTAGACAGTCGCTGAGAAATAACGCGACTTCACTGTACAATTTAATTCAAATAAAATGTAATTGAAATACAATATAATGTAAATTACTTTATGTGAAAAATATCATTCACATAATCTTTCATGAATGTTCTTGTTTCAGGTCTATCCTATTAAATAGTGTTACATTTTTTCTGCAGTAACTTTGCTCTACGTCTTTCTACGATTTATATTTCTTTTCTGATTGTGTTATTATTTTTAATAACACAATATGAATTTATGAATAATACCAAGTTCATCACTGATACTAATCTTTTTCTTTCTCCACCACTTATTCTTCTTAATTATAATTCATAATTACATTGTACTGTTCGTAATTTTATTTCAATTGTACCAACGAATTACATTGTAATTTAATTGAATAACAGAGTAGAATTACAACTGAATTTCGAATTACGAAATAATTGAATGCAATGTAATTGAATTACTTTGTAATTATGATTCGTGAAATAATTCAATTGTAATTCAACACCACTCTGCCGCTAACCTAGTCGCTAACCCCTCATCTAATGTGGTCAAACACCCTCACCTTTATCATTTTTGTTCTCGGTTATTAATTAAGTTATTAAGATGAAATAAAAACGAAAATATTCGAACTTGCCTCCTGCGTTTCATGTATTTTCTTCATAAATGTGAGCATATTATTAAGGGTAGAAAAAATATTTTATATTTTTACGGGTGGGGGTTGCAAGCAACCCTTTGTGTGACACCTACCAAAAAATTTAAAAATAATGTTCTGTTATTTACCTAATATATATGAAAGTTCCAAGACGGTCGGATTGATGCAACATAGGTAAATAATTAAAAAAACAAATTAATTACGCCATTATAATAGAGAAATATATATTTATTTAATTAATGACTCTTATCAGGAGATTAAGTCACTTCTTGATAAATAACCTGACGCATCGTATTACAGTCTGTTCTTGTCTTCCCGAGTTTATAAACAAACATGCGAAACGCATAAATACATATAAGCTCGATCTTGAGGGATGTCCCAACGTAATATACAGGGTGGGCCGGAAATCGTAGTACAACCGGGCAGGGGGTGATTCAACATGGGAAAATAACTTCCTTATGTAACAAGGAAATCGATCAATACTTTATTTATCTAATTAACAATGTCTACACGGCGAGTTTTCAGGACCGTCATTGAAAGGAAAGCTAGTTGACACTGATAAACCAATTATCTGAATAGTTCCATTTGAACTGTTATAACTTTGTCATTCCAACAAATTGGATACTCCTGCAGTGACTATCAATGAAGTGAAATCGATATTTCATTTTGAAATGATCGTGCCCCTTTAAACACACTGCAATTCTACTAACCCAGTAAAAGTTTCATTTTGGATTACGATTATACATATAAACATGAATTACATTTGCAAGATAGATGTTCATATCAAAATTTTTCATATACAGGGTGTCCCAAAATTTCTGTTACACGAGATATCTCTTGATCCGTCGTATTTAGAAAAAAATACTTACAATGAAATTTGTATGGTTTTCAAAGCTCCATAGAAAGGTGCAACCTTTAAATATTTTATTTGACATGTTGAAGGTCATTTTAAGGTTAAGTTCACTGTTTTAAATAGGAACATAATTTTTTTATTACACCAACTTATTCCATGAGGAAAAACAAGCAAGTTTTGTACGAAACGTTTTTTTAATTCGACAACAATTTTAAGTTATTCAATGATAAAGACACCGGAAGAAGTGCCTACTTTATCATTAAATATCTTAAAAAGCTGTTGTCGAATTAAAAATCATTTCGAATAAATCTTACTTGTTTTTTCTCATAGAATAAGTTGATGTAATAAAAAAATTATGTTTCCATTTAAAAAAGTGAACTTGACCTTAAAATGACCTTCAACACGTCAAATAAAATATTTAAAAAATGCACCTTTCTATAGAGCTTTGAAAACTGTACAGATTTCATTGGAAGTATTTTTTTCTAAATACGGTGGACAAAGAGATATTCCGTGTAACAGAAATTTTGGGACACCCTGTATAGCTGCATATCCAAAATTATTAAGTCATAGCAGTTTCGATTTATGATAATAATTAATATCCAAGTTGTGAATGAGAAACGGAGACCAGAGACAATATTGCAAGGAGAACGATAACATGAAGTGAAATAATCGTACTTGTACAAGGAAGTTATGGTAAATATAAATAAAATTCTTTAAAAATGTTATACTATTTCTGTTTGGTTAATGATTATGCAGTTTAGTGGATTCTTCGTTACACTCCATGTGCTTCAACCATTTCTCACTTGACTTGCTGAAACTAAATTACATGAATCAAGGCTACCAGCAATGGTACTCTTTATCTTCTCCACCCTTCCATTCTTTATTCTTGATTTTGGTCTCATTGTTTTTGCAGTCTTCTCTGTGGACTACACGTGCCTTTTTGTTCAATTTTTCCCTTCATTTTCGGCAGTTCTCAGAAGAGATGTTAACGAACTCATAAATTCAAAAAATTATGAAACTTAGCACACAAGTAGAGTAAGTAATACAACCTTATTTTTTTCGTGCTACTTCTCGTATTAAAGGGGTGAAATCAGCCCTTGCAAAATGTCAATCAAGTACGACAAATGTATTGAAAACAAAGTTGAACCGAAAGTTGCTTGATACTATTGTGTTTAGTAAAAAACTTGTTTACACAGTTTGGTAGTGTTACGTATGCGGACGCTACCGTTGGTGACTCTTGACCCTTCCGGAGATATGTGTCGAAGCAGAAGGCCTATTTAAGAACAAAGGGCTTACTCAAAATCGGATCATAAAGGGGCTCTTGCAAGCGATATAACTTACTTCTAAGAATTCATTTCTAATTAGAAGTAGCACGTGGCCCCCACCATCGCTAGATCCGATTTTGGGTACTATACATATAAGGGCATGGATCCTTCCTATTTACTTGGGTTGATTCAAGTGAATATGCGCAGTACGTACCGATCCACGTCGAAAGTCAATTCGCGGTAGATCGGTTGTTAAAGTTCTTGTCTACCACTCTGTAGTAGATCGCCCCCGCATTTCTCGGTGCGTCAAAACTGAGAGAGTTTAGTCCGCGACACTGCGACAACATTACACTGATCATTTGTACGTTTTTTATAATTCAAAAATATATTATTGTGTGTGAACTTATTAAGGGTACAAATATCGATTATTCATATTCCCTTTTCGAGTTCCCAGTCGCTAGTATACTACGACGATACACCTTTGCCGCTCAAGGTGTATCTTTCTCAGTTCGATAAGTTACGAGTTAGCGGAACCGCGACCCTATACCTTATAGGTGGCGACCCGGTGGTGAAATAGACATCGGCTAGTCCACTCCCTTGTTCCCTCGAAGCGACCCGGTGGTGAGATAGACATCGGCTAGTCCTCGTGTACCCCTACAGTGGCGACCCGGTGGTGAAATAGACATCGGCTAGTCCACTTTTCCATATTTCACACACGAGGCGACCCGATGGTGAAATAGACATTGGCTAGTCCCACGTACACGTAGGAAGGGTAATCCCTTCCTACCTTGCCCTAAAAATCTCTAATTCCAATCTACCCTCGGTTTCCGCATAGCTGCCTGAACCTCGGCTCGTAACAGTAGACACAATAATACCATGCATCTTTCGTTTCAATTTTTTGATCAACAGTTCACTTCGCAATTAGGCTACAGTAACGCGTAAAAGTAATAGAGACCTTCATTCTTGTCTGTTTAAAAATTGTTAATTTCTGCAACCTTGGATTACCTCAAGGTCATTTTAAATACATATGCTGAATTTGTTTATTTCCACGACACGAACGCGAAGTGACCTTGAAATAATCTTGAAAAACTAAAGACAACAATTTTGTTTTGTGATATTCAATGACATTCTGCATAAAAATTATGATAAAAGTCCCTCTACATCTTTGCTCTATCACGTACCGTGGGACACCCTGTATAATCGAGATACCTATCGCATCATAGAAACCGATTTACACGTTAACTGTTTCTCGCTAATCGTTTCATTTCCATAATACGTGTAACGTACAATGTCGTTATTAGAGTGCTATTTTAAAAAGTATTTGAAAAAACAACTGGAGTTGTGAAAAGAAAAAGTAACAGAAAAGCAGGAATTAGGATTGTATGTACAACAATACGTTCGTTAAGCTTTCTGAAGTTACTCATGCAAAAAACTGAACTCGGGCAGTAATTCTGACAACAAAAGTCCGAGCTTAATCTGCAATTACGACAGTAATTAAAACGAGAGGAAAGTAGTTACTTGTATACATACAGGGTGTTCGAAAAGTCTGGAAACGGTCGAATATCTCAAAAATAAAGCATTTTAGAGAAAAATTGTTCAGACATATATTTTATGGTTTCGCAAGGGCTATAAGATGGGGCCATTGGTTTGACCTTGAAGAATCATTTGAAGGTCACGTAAGGTTACCTCAATTTTTTTAAATGGCTCCCCCTATTTTTTATTACATATTTTTGTAGCTAATCTCGAGAGCTTTCCAAAATAATAGAATCAAATGTTTTTTCATGAATTACTTTTCGAGTTATAAGGCTTCAAAGGTACAATACCGCCGGTATTAGCGTTAACCGAGATGTACCACGTGGAGGTTGCACGGTCGGATTTACATCTCTTGTGTGTGTGTGTGTGTGCGTGTGTAAACGGGTTTTTACTGAATTAAATGTTCGAATTGTCTTCCGTCTGCTGCTTGACAATGACCTAATCGTAGATAAAATTCATTTAATACGTTTCGTCTCATTTCTGGTGAGATAAGATTTAACTTGGTGCAGTATGCGTTCCCTAAGGTCTGCCAGATTAGCAGGTTTCGTTACGTATGTATACATTGTTTTTAACATACCCCATAAAAAGTAGTCCAATGGAGAAAGATCTGGTGATCTAGAGGGCCACTCTATTTCTCCACGTCTTTCTATCCATCGGTTTGGGAAAGTATTAGTTAAATATTGACGCACTATTACTGCATAGTGTGGCGGTGCACCATCTTGTTCAAACCAAATATTTTGTATATTTCCGTCAAACAAATTGTAACTTGTATGACGAATACAATCTGCGTCTAGTATCTAGCATCTTTTATCTACGATTAGGTCATTGTCAAGCAGCAGACGGAAGACATTTCGAACATTTAATTCAGTAAAAACCCGTTTACACACGCACACACACAAGAGATGTAAATCCGACCGTGCAACCTCCACGTGGTACATCTCGGTTAACGCTAATACCGGCGGTATTGTACCTTTGAAGCCTTATAACTCGAAAAGTAATTCATGAAAAAACATTTGATTCTATTATTTTGGAAAGCTCTGGAGATTAGCTACAAAAATATGTAATAAAAAATAGGGGGTGCCATTTAAAAAAATTGAGGTAACCTTACGTGACCTTCAAATGATTCTTCAAGGTCAAACCAATGGCCCCATCTTATAGCTCTTGCGAAACCATAAAATGTATGTCTGAACCATTTTTCTTTAAAATGCTTTATTTTTGAGATATTCGACCGTTTCCAACTTTTCGAACACCCTGTATGTATACTGTTACTGTTACGATATAAACTCCACAAATTGCTTGGAGGTGACGATGTTTCCTGTATTTCGGATGTTATCCGGAACGCGGTGACAATAGTATTACACATATTTACACAACAAAGAGAAAAGTTTGGTTTACAATTTTCTGATCGGTTAGAAATAATAACATCGGTTTAGAGAAATACATACGTATGCACAGTAAAGTCTTGATCTAAGAAAACGGGAGTTATAGGATTAATCCAATTGCAAAACTTCTTTATTTTTCATTATTAACTTCCCGATATATAGGGAAGTTATTGTAATGACCCCGAAAATCGAAAATCGATTTTTTAGCAGATCTTCACGTTTCAAGGTCATTGGAGTCATTTTAGATTATTTTCAGCAAAATGTTGGTATGTGTGTGCGTATGCATGTGCGTATGTTATCAAATTTTTCGTTAACGTTTTCTGAAAAAGTAACAACGCGATCAGAATAATGAATGATGCAATCGACGTGCCCCGCTGTAACTTAGAGCTATATGCAATATATGGAGGATAAAATTTCAATTGAAAGTGAAAAGATTTTGATAGGTGATTTCAATTACAATATATTGAATTGCAAGGATAATGGTAATAATTATTTTATTAACCTTTTGAACAAGTACAATTTAAAAACTAAATTACCATCCAAAAGTATAACGACCAATTTGAATACGCAAATAGATATCATTTTTTCAAATGTTGATGATATAGATTGCGGTGTTTATGAAACATATTTCAGCTATCATAAGCCAATTTATGCAATCCTCGATAAGGAGGTTGTCAACGATATAAAAGTAGAGAATGAAGAGAAAACAGATGTAACTATCACAAATCAAAAAATGATGAATGTGTAATGATCTCGGACCAGCATATCGAGCAAAATAATCATGAATATGCAGTGCCTGCAGAATGTTTCCTCAATGATGGTTATAACTATGCTTTAGTAACAGCCGAATGTAAAGAAGTCATGAAACCTGATTGTTATTTATAAAATAAACATATTAATTTAATTCACGAAATTATGAACAGAAATCTAAATGAGCGTGGAATATACAACGTTGCTCAAGATACTGGTTATGTGCTAGCTTCTTTGAGTAATTTACAAGAGATCCCAGAACATGAGACGAATATTCAGATAATATGGACTGGTGAAATTGGAGAAAAGGTAGTAGGACATTGGATTTGCACAAGATCTGATGGTAACGGCAATGTACACATTTATGATAGTTTTAATGCTAATCATTTGAACCATGATGTAATAGATTATTTGAATGTCCTTTATAAATATAATAAGAAATATATATTTCACAGAGTACAATATCAAAACAATGCGTTTGATTGTGGAGCATTTGCAATTTATTTTGCAACATTACTCTGCTATAACAAGGAACCAAGCGAGCAACGAGCATACGATGTTGGTTTAATGCGACGCCATATAGCAAACATTTTGATAAGTAGAAAACTATTCAATTTCTCTGAAAACGTATAATCTTCTTAAAACGTACACTTAATAATGATAATAATATACTGCAATTAACGAATCGGCAAGTTCTTTGTGTGGCTCTTGGAACAACCCTACTCGCGATCGAGCGAGCAACAACAACCCTCTAGTGTTGTCAACCCTCTCTTTATGGGACTTTCACCAATTTATTTGTGGCATTTTTCTTATTCGAATGACACTAAATACGATATAATTTGAACTGTACTTAGTGGGTCAATTAACGGTATAACGGTATGCAGTTTCCGGCCGCGTGGTCTGTGTTTTCATGCGCTTTCCTTTTCTACGTTCGACGCGTTGGGTGAGGTCACACAAACAAAATTTATTCTAATTTACATAATAAATTTTATAGTTTACTCTCATAATTAATTACCCTATAAATTATTCAATAAATTCCCTAATTTATAACTACTATTTAAAACTCCCTCAATTTTAAATTTATATAAATTCACTTTATATTTACTAATTTATTCATAATTAATTCTTTTCTATAAATTTTATTATAAATTCCCTAATTTATATTCAAATTTAAAATTCCCTCAATTTTAAATTTATATAAATTTACTATATATTTACTAATTTACACATAATTAATTCTTTCAATAAATTTTATAATAAATTATCCAATTTATATTACAATTTAAAATCTTCTCAATTTTAAACTTATATAAATTTACTATATATTTACTAATTTACTCATAATTAATTATTTTCTATAAATTTTATAATAAATTCTCTAATTTGTACTACAGAACATAAAAACATATAGAACTACATGATCTAAGAAACAGCACGGGGGTTTATCTTAGATCAAGACTTGTCTGTATATGTACGTGCATATGTATATTGTCACGTCCTATGGTTCAGCCATTAATAATAATTGATAAAATCAATCATGTATGACATACATTTTCTGAATTTCTTTTTATACTTGCTCTAATAATGTTGTACGGGAAATAAAATATGAAATATTATAATTGATAATTAATATTAAACTATCGTATATTATACCACATTGCGGGCGATAGAAATAAGGAAAACTGATAAGGTATATTTCGCAGTTGACTACATGGAATCGCTAATCCATGTGATTTATATCAAACTTAAAACTCATCTTGAATTTAATCCTTCATTAAACAAATTAAGAACACAGCGAAATCTATTTTATTAAACAAATGAAATAATTCGAAATACAATATGCGAGCGAATAATTAAAAGGAACATCCGTTGAAACCTATTCATCACTGAAGAATGTAAAGATAGTCCAGAGGAAACTAAGAAAGACATTACGTAAAGAGGTGGACAAAAGAACCGATGAACAATAGGTTTGTGATCCTCGATCTAGGAGGATGTGTAGAGCAATATGATCTAGCCTATCTAGAGGATGATAAAAACAAATCGAAGATTATAAACCGGTTAAAATGCAAACGAAAAATTAAGAAGAAATGCGATTACTAAGAAATGATGAGGATGCACTCACCCCGTGAAGATTAAGCTTAAAACAATAATGGATTGACCAATCTATAAAAGCTGTGGCTCCTCATCAGGATAAGTTCAGTCAGCATCATAAATTCATTAGATACGTTCAGTCAGTCGTCAGTCATCATCAGACATCTATACGTCGTTGGTTCAAGTCAGTTTAAAGTCAGTGAATGTTTCAAAGTTCAAGTCAGTCGATATTCTTAGTTCAACATTTAAAGTTCAGTTAAGTTCATGAAGGCGTGTTAACCAGCCGGAGTTTTTCATCAGTATTATCATCATCATCGTTGTCGTCGTCGTCATCGACATCATCGAGTTGGTTGTCGAACCGACTGTTTTAATCCGCCACCACTAAGCAAAAACAACCTTACGGTAAATACTAACAAATTTTGTTGTTTAGAATATATTTTGGCTGTGTTTCCGTTTACGTCCATGGTCAGAATTGGATGAAATTTTGGGAATAGGTTCTTTTTTGACTAAAATGATGATTTTCAGTTGATGCAAAAAATATTTACCATTTCAATGTCAGTCCCTACCTTACTGACAAATTTTGTTACTATTTTAATGTCAATCTAGAATCTAAGTAGTACATGTGCGCTATGAGATCAACAAAGCTGGTGATGATCCAATTTTGCAATTAATTGAAGATATTAAATATGTATATTCTGGAAATTAATATAAAATGTTTTCAAAATTCCAATTGTTAAACCAATTAATTGAATATCTACAATGGGAAGATTATGCGATCAGAATTAGTTAGGATTAGCTGGTAGAGGGGCGGATACCACGCATACGAAAATACAGGAGTGGTGTCGGTAAGGTAGGGAGTGACATTGAAATGGTAAAAAATTTTTTCGAGTCGCCAAAAATCCTTCTGACAATTATCATTTGAGTAAAAAAAGAACCTATTTCCAAAATTTCATCCAATTCTGACGATGGAAGTAAACGGAAACTTCGCCTATATTTTGGTTTATTTATTTTAAAATCAAACTCTCAAATCATTTTTAAATACCTGACTTCGAGTTCTTCAATCCAAATCCAACAAAAAGCCAAATTAGTATCTAAGAAATTCTCAATTTCCCGAACCGAAGCCGGTGATGCAGGTAGGTTCAAAACTGCGTTTTACCTCCAATCAAAATCTTTAAAATAAAATTACCTCTTTAAAACGTCCGCCTTAGCACGTAACAATATGTATGTATATGTGTACAAGAGTAGACTAGTGTACTATTTAAATGGGTACACCTAAATATCTCTATTAATTCATGACTTTATGTAAAAAGTCCTAAGGATAAAGTTGTACCATTTTAATGAGCACATGCAGCAGTAAGATTATCTTTTTCAAAGATTTCAAGGTGATCGATACTTTTTTATATATTTTTTACAAAATTGTCTATCTGTACAAGGTTTCTATCATTGTATTTGAAGATATTAGGAGATATTCCAGAAGCAATATTTGAAACGTTTTCTTCCAATAAACAGTTCGGGATATAATTATGTGTTGGAATGAAAATAAAACATCTTTTATTATAGGTGACACAAAAAATTTGTCGGGCTTTCGGAGCGCTGAAATAGCTGGATGTTTTGATATCACCTCAATTCGATTAACCATTAAAGCGGTCGGTTCTTCGTTTGCTAATCTTTTCCAAAAATTATGAGAGTATATATTCAACCACTTTCGGAAAGTACGATCGATTGTGCAACCATTTTGCAATAATTTCAGAAGCCATTATCTTTATTTAGACAAAACTAAAATTTATTGAGGGCGACAATAAAATTGTTTTATAATATACGACATACATTCTGTCAGAAAAGTACCGGGAATTGGTCAATGAAGCACAAAATATGTATTATTCATCCAAACTTATTGTATCGCCTGAAGGTGCCTTTCGAAATAATACACTTATGTCAACGAATAACCCAATCATCAAAACATTTTTTAAACGCATTTTTTGGGATCAACTTCAGTACTCGCCGCGAATTCTCGTTTATGTCATCTATCGACTAAAAACGGGTGCCTCGAAGTGGTAATTATAAGTAATAGTTTTAGAAAAAGAGAAAAGTCGGCCGGAGCCATATCAATGGAATACGGTGGCTGCTCGATAAGATTTGATGAGTTTTTGGCCAGAAATTCGTTCACAATGATAGCCTTGTGAGGTGGTGCGTTATCGTGGTCTTTCGGCACTAGTCGAGCGGCAACGCGTTTCATGCCCAAACAATCGTTTCAAATGGTACAGGATTGATTCGTGAGACGCAGAAATTTCAGTGGCTATCTGTCTCAGACTTAAATGACGATTTTCAGTCACCATTTCCTTTACTTTAGCGATGTGAAGTTCAGTTGAAGACGTTGATGGCCGACCAGAGCGAGGCAAATCTTCCACCACATCTCGAAAGCTTTTAAATGCACTGTACCACTCATACGCACGTGTTTTTGATAAAGTCGATTCACCGTAAGTCTTATGTAACATTTTCAGCGCTTCGGCACACAAAATTCCATTTGCAATGCAAAATTTAAGACAGAGTCTTTAAATCGCAAAAAATCGCAAAAAACACACTTGAGATGAACTGACAAAATGGCGCATTGTAAACAAACTAAATGACAAGTGACGCTCAAACTCCGCGTGAGTATAGAGGGCAGTTGTGCCAACTTAGCGACAAAAAGAATTTCAACAATCCCTTTAAGCGAGCTTTTTAAATGATTGATTCCCGGTACTTTCTTGACAGAATGTATGTACAGGGTGTAAAAAAAGTAATGGTCATCCGTCCTAGGGGTGAATCTACACCTCTGGATCGGTGGACATTTGTAAGAGAAACTTACCGCAAAATTGTTTCTAACACAGAAAATTAGTGTTAAAATTTTTTTTGCATCAACGCATTCTACTCATCGAGAAGAGGAAAAGTTTGAAAGGAGCCATATGTCACAAACAAATAGTTATTGAGATATAAGCTGTTAAAGTTTTTGCAAAATTTGATTGTGTGGAATTATACGTATAGACAAATGCCTACTACTACAGTCCACACGTCCGTGTCGATGAGACAGAAGATGATCGTGTGCGTGCCGCGAGACAGACGAAATTTAAAGGAGCCTAACGATGTCTCGCGGCACGCACACGATTATCTTCTGTCTCATCGACACGGACGTGTGGACTGTAGTAGTAGGCATTTGTCTATACGTATAATTCCACACAATCAAATTTTGCAAAAACTTTAACAGCTTATATCTCAATAACTATTTGTTTGTGACATATGGCTCCTTTCAAACTTTTCCTCTTCTCGATGAGTAGAATGCGTTGATGCAAAAAAAAACTTTAACACTAATTTTCTGTGTTATAAACAATTTTGCGGTAAGTTTCTCTTACAAATGTCCACCGATCCAGAGGTGTAGATTCACCCCTAGGACGGATGACCATTACTTTTTTTACACCCTGTACATATGTCACAGCGATTTTCAACGTCGGTAATCTGCAGTGGTTTCATGCGTACCATTATATACACACTCGCTTGCTTATTTATTAAAATTATTTACGAATTATTTATTTATTTATTTCCGAGGTATGTACATTTGTATCTAATATGCTATCTGATATATCTAGTATGCAGACTTTTACTGATAAAATGAACCTTCATGGAGTTACGACTGGAATTGTTAAATTCCGATTTAATAAGGAAAATACTATACATACACATAGATCTCGGTTGTTTTTAATGATATCAGAAAATATGTAAGGAAAGAAATATTTGCTCCAGTGGGACAATTATTGTAACAGTAAGACGTATTCATCATGCAAGTTATCCTACTTAAAAACATTAATGCGAGCTTCAAATGTCGGAGATATGATCTTGAAGAAAACAATCTTCTGTACCACAATAATTACCCGAATGAAGTAAACATGTTTTCCTTAAAGGTGTTGTCGTATCATTAAAAACAACATAGATATTTCAGGGGAAAATGTCGAAGGTGTTCGTATACAATGACAAAGTCTGTTTATTTCAGTTCTATCAGTCTTGTCATTGATTACATATACAGTGAGTGCAAAAAGTATTCGTACGCCCTTTTAAATAAAATAACTTTTTTATAATCAATTAGAAGCATTGGTTTATGAAACGATATGCAAAATAGATTTTCTAAATAATTATAATTTACAAGGTTACATGCAAAAATAAAAAAGGCATTTTTTAAGACTTTTTTATTTGGGCCCTTAATGAAAATTTCAAATATATGTTTTGTAGATTTATGTTAGTTATACACATACTGAAAATTTCATCGAAATTGGTTGTCACAGAATAAACGACACGCATCGAAACATGATTTTCACAATTTTTAACCATTTGTACGATTTCGATGAAATTTTTAGCATGTGTATAACTAACATAAATCTACAAAACATATATTTTAAATTTTCTTTAAGGGCCCAAATAAAAAAGCTTTAAAAAATGCCTTTTTTATTTTTGCTTGCAACCTTGTAAATTATAATTATTTGGAAAATCTATTTTGCATATCGTTTCGTAAACCAATGCTTCTAATTGATTATAAAAAATTAGGTCGTTTGGTACAATTATAAAAAAGTTATTCTATTTCAAAGGGCGTACGAATACTTTTTACACTCACTGTAATTAAATTACGATGAAATTCTTCCTGTCGAATTTGATTGATTAACCCTCGGACTTCCGTGAGTTCTACGCCTATGTCAGAGTCATTTTAACCCTCGCCGATATTTCACTCGTATGTATTGACAGTCGATCGAGCTTATCCTCACTAGGAATGGCGTGAACTGCTACTTTTGGATCACTCGTGATTCGATTATTTCGTTCCCAAGCATGGTGATTTTTCACAATGGTACCTGATTTTCGTGATGGCTTCGGATTGGCAGAGAGCAAAACTGTTCTTCGCGCAAGCCATAGAGACATTATCTGTATGTTTTTTATTACCAACATCAAAACAAAACTGCGAGTTACTTAAAAGATAAAAAATTATCTACACTTTTGTACGATTTAGATAACTACTATATTATTTAGATAAATATTACGATTGCGAAATCGAGAGGAAGAATTAACTTTTTTCTTTTTTAAATACTGAAATAAGGTAAGGAAAAGAAAATTTTATTATTAAATTTACGTTTTATAGATAAAACGTAACGTAATTTTAAATTTACGTTACATACAGATATTTTTATGCAAGCTAATTGATGTGGTTAAAAATGGAACTAATTCGATCGAGATGAACAATTAGGATGACAGTGAGCAAATTCACTCTGAGAGTTCAAAATCACGATCACGGCGCGAATGAAGTTAAAATCTCGACCGTGATCATGATTCTGTGATATCTGTGATAAATCACGATCAATGATTTCGCACGCCATCACTGATCCTCACCGCTACCCAGTGTCGCCAACTCTGCCTCACCCCTTCTACGACGCTATTCTCCCATTACCTGGCGGTGAGCATACCCACGTTTCCGCCACGGCCCGATCGCGTGACGCGTTTCATCTCTGTCGGTCATGCGTCATAATGTCACGTGACTAATTCGGTAATAACAGAAAGAGGGCAACTGTATTCCCCTCAATTTCCCCGATATGGCAACACAGCCAACCGCGCCGCACAGTGGTCTGAAACGCGAAATTTAGTGACATTTTGGTATAACTTGGTAAGATATTAGCATGTAATCTTTTTTAATAATGTATAATGTGGTACACTTTTCGTATATTTAATAGCTTTTTTTTACTATTTTTTAAACATATTTACAAATTTAACAACTTTTAGCAAATTTGTTTGAAACGGAATACATTCAGCTTAGTCGATATATTATTCTTCTAAATTTTTGAGAAATCGCTATTTGAATAAAATTTGTTTCTCGATTTTCTAAAGCCTCCGGAGAAAATTTATCTGATCCTTATAAATTCACAATCTATGGTACCCGTATAAAGCACAAAGTGAAACGTGAACAATAACTAGAGGGCTATTGTTGCTCGCTCGCTTCGCTCGCTCGCGAGTAGGGTTGTTTTTGCTCGCTCGCTTCGCGAGCTCGCGGGTAGGACTGCTCTTGCGAGAGGGTTAGTGATACGCATGGCTAGTAGGGCCTACTGATATTAATGTTTTTTATTTGGTGTTTGACTCTCCAAGAGTCACACATAGAACTTCCCGATTCGTTACTCCTTCGCCAACATCGTTAACATCGTTTTTTTTTTGTACTTTCATCGATATTCTCCCAAAATGTATTCTTGGGAGTAGAGATGATAAACTCACTCTTGCATTGGGATAATTTTCGATTATTGTAAGCGGTAACATTAGCATTAGTTGCATAAACTAAAAAAAATGAAATAAAAAAACATTTTTTTTAAATGAAAAAAAATATAAAAAATTTTTTTTTAAATTTTAAAACAATTTTTTTATGTAATTACGTTTGTTTCTTCGGTGGAAAATTTTCGTCCTCTCTTATACATTGCATTGTTGAATCAACTCCTTTCGAATAAAACTAAAAAAATAAAAAACTACTTGACCAAAATGGACCAAAATCTAATCAGTTCTAAGTTACAGCGGGGCACATCGATTGCATCATTCATTATTCTGATCGCGTTGTTACTTTTTCAGAAAACGTTAACGAAAAATTTGATAACATACAAACATATATACGCACACACACACATACGAACATTTTGCTGAAAATAGTCTAAAATGACTGCAATGACTACGAAACGTAAAGATCTGATAAAAAATCGCTTTTCGATTTTCAGGGTCATTACAATAACTTCCCTATAAAATCGGGAAGTTAATAAAAAGGAAAAACGTCGAATACAATGCTCAAAAAATTGTAGCATAGCATAAAGATTTGAAGTGTTTAGTAGAGTATAAAGTCTAAAGTGTTCCTTAGTCGTCACGGAGTCCCGACTGCGACGATGGATGCGAGAACCAATACACGCACAGTCGCACGGACGAATAACTTTTGATATAGGACGAGTTAGGAAATGATTCTTGCATGATTACATAGAGGAAAGTATGCTGAAAATATTCCATTTTGTCAAATTCTGTGACCTCTTATGACTCAAAAGATATTCCTTGCGAAGTCTTGATAATTTTGCAAATTTTCTTCATTACATTTACCGTAACATTTTTAATGCATTACAAATACTAATTTTCAATTGACAAATGGTAATTTACAGCTTAAAGATAAACCTTTCATTTAAAAAGAAATTGGAAGGAAAATATTAAAAAGGATCGTCGTCTTGACGGCATCTTCAGGGCATCTTGAAGAAGCAAATCAATTTTTTCCCTGAGAAAGGCTATCTTCAAAACTTCCAACTTTAACTGTGTTTGCTACAGCTACTTTGTACAACTACATTTTTATTTTATTGCACCGTGTAACATATCGAAAAATACATTCAGATATTTATAAAAACATGACCTTGAAATGACCTTGATCTTCGAAAATTGGCGTTCCTTTGCGCGGTCCATCTTTTCAGGCTATTGTGATGCATAAAATATTTGATACGTAATGTGCATATTATTAGTGAATCAAATATCTGGCAAGAATATTTTTTTCCAAAGGTCATTAGTTTCGGAGTTATCAAGGTCATCGGTGTTTTTTTGATACATAACTCCATTTTTATTTTATTGCATCGGGTAACTGATCGAAAAATACCATCAGATATGTATAATAACATGACCTTGAGCTTGATCTGAAGGTAAAACTTTAATTTTCGAAGATCAAGGTCATTTCAAGGTCATGTTTTTATAAATATCTGATTGTAATTTTCGATCAGTTACACGGTGCAATAAAATAAAAATGTAGTTATGTATCAAAAAACATCGATGACCTTGATAACTCCGAAAAAAATGACCTTCGGAAAAAAAGATTTATAGATATTTAGGTGCCCTGCTTTAGATGAAACACCCTGTATGTTTTATCCATGCGACTCTACATATATTGTTAATTATATTACATATTATTTATATACAGGGTGGTCCACGCAACTTGCACACCTATAATGACATCCAAAGTATGCGTTGCACGAAAAATTTTGTATACACAAATTGCATGGTCTGAAGGGATACATTATGTAGTGTATTTAATTTTTTTTACAGGTGGACGCGTAAAGGACATATGATGGTCAACTTCATTTTTTTAAATGGAATGAGGTTTTTTAATACATCAATCGATGCAGCTGGACATTCGTTATAAAAAAGTACTAACATATGTATGTCGAAAAGTTAGTAGTTCAGGAGATATTTCAATTGAAATAACTCTAAAATACCATTACTGTCATACTAAGATGTTAGTGTTTACTTACTTGTGTAACATCTTAGGGAGCACGACAGTAATGGTACTTTAGAGTTATTTCAATCGAAATATCTCCTGAACTACTAACTTTTCGACATACATAGGTTAGTACTTTTTTATAACGAATGTCCCGCTGCATCGATTGATGTATTAAAAAATACCTCATTCCATTTAAAAAAATGAAGTTGACCTTCATATGTCCTTTACGCGTCCACCTGTAAAAAAAATAAATACACTACATAATGTACCCCTTCAGACCATGCAACTTCTGTATACAAAACTTTATCGTGCAACGCATACTTTGGAAGTTATTATAGGTGTGCAAGTTGCGTGGACCACCCTGTATATATGTATACTCATAGCATAATTCATCCAGGTCCTCACTTTAGTGAAACTTCAAATGTAGAATGTATTTTTATAATGGGTTTCTGTAATCCATAAGGACTTGTATAATTTTTGAAAATTCATTTCTTTGTGGTCTATATAATTATTGTCTCATATAAATTAATTTGAATATTCAATTTTGAAAAAAGAAATTGAACAGTCGAAACGAAATATTGGAATGTGTTAGAATATATTTCAAAAAATACGAAATTGTCAGCTTAAATGATAGTTTGAACTACCTAAAATAAAATGCAGAAGGTTTGAAACGTAAATGCCGCTTAGTTTCGGAATTGCAGTGCTGAACGTAAGCTCTTTCAGGTAAATAATTGTCCTTTTAGAGGCTTAAACTTAAAACGCTTTTATCTCGAAACGATGTACATTACATTTTAATCTGTATTGATGGCATTGCAATAAAACTTCTGCAGATATCTGCGCTATTATGGTCTTAAAGCATTAACGAGCAATTTTGTTGAATAACATTTTTTTATATAAGAACTATATAAACATAATGATTAATTTCTTAGTGAACTTCTCAAATTACTCAGTGAACAACTGAAAAATGGGAAATTAAAAAATTGAAGTTAAAATCGAAGAGTTGAAATGGAAATTGAAGATGAAGTTGAAATTGAAAAATTGAAATTGAGATGAAGTTGAAATGGAAATTGAAGTTGGAATCGAAGAGTTGAAATGGAAGTTGAAGTCGAAGTTGAAATTGAAGAGTTGAAGTTGAAATAGAAGAGTAGAAATTGAACTTGAAATTGATTTTGAAATCGAAATTTGAAAAATCAAAGAGTTGAAATTGAAAAATTGAAGTTGAAATCAGAGTTGTAATTGAAAAATTGAAGTTGAAATCGATGTGTTTGATTATTGGCAATAATAATGCAACTGCCAATAGAGCAAAAATGAATTTCGTCGTCCATGAGAAACCCAAGGGCCAGGGCAATAAACGATACAGCCCTGAGTTTTTCATTTGTTTCAAGCGGGTGAAAGATTTTCTCTCTCGCCCCTGCTACATTCTTTTGTCACTTCGAATTAGAGCTGTGACTTATGAGATACTCGGGTACTCGGGTAAGCCATGAGATACCCGGGTAAACGAAAATTACCCGAGTACCCGGGTATCTCATGAGATAGTCGGCTATCCGTTTACTCGGTTCCAGGGCTTGAAAACTGTTACGATATCGGATCCGGTTCTCGAAACAGTTATGAAGAACCGAAATGATGTTATGACTGTTACTAACAATAAATAGAATATCGGTTCTGGCTTATATGTGGCTTATTTCAATTCTATAACTGTTATTTTTCGATTCTGGATTCGGTTCCGTCATTCTGTATTCTGTATTGTGTTCGGACTTATAATATTTATTATTTCTGTAGTTATTTATTGTTATTTATAGTTTAAACAATTTTTAAGTAAACAAATTTTTATAATTTGTTTTTATAATATAATCACTATTTGAATTATTTCAATAATAATTTATTGTTAGAATAATTGTTTAAACAAATAAATTTTTATAATTTGTTTCTATATTCATTATTTGAATTATTATTTCAATAATAATTTATTGTTAAAATAATTGTTTAAATAAATAAATTTGTATAATTTGTTTCTATATTCACTATTTGAATTACTAATTAACCAACAATAATTTATTTTTATAATAATTGTTTAAACAAATAAATTTTTATAATTTTAGCAAACTGCCTGCAGCCCCCCGGAATCCGGTGCTGCGCGACGCAACAAAGTATTTACTATTGCTTGCTTTGCCGGTTGAGGCCCGCGCGTAGTCTTCCCACTTTTGACCCACAATACGCCGCGGGTTGCTCACCACTGGTTTAAACATATAAATTTTTATAATTTATTTCTATATTCATTATTTTAATTATTATTGCAATAATAATTTATCGTCGAAATAATTGTTTAAACATATAAATTTTTATAACTTGTTTCTATATTCAATATTTTGAATTATTATTTCAATAATATAATTTATTGTTACAATAATTGTTTAAATTCTAAATGAATGAATTTTTACAATTTATTTCTATATTCATCCATTCAAAAAGTTATTTATTTGAACAATTATTTTAACAATAAATTATTATTGGAATAATAATGAAAATAACAAATAAAACAAGTTTCTATATATTATAAAAATTAATTTATTTATAAATTGTTTAAACAATAAATAATAATTTATTTATAAATTGTTCAAACAATAAATAATAATTAAAAACTATTTAAATAATTATTATGTAAACAAATGTGTATACATTATTTGTGCAGCATAAAAATGTATTTAATAATTGTTTAATAATAAATACGTATTTAAATAGTAAATATACAAATAAAATTGTAAACATTATAAGAAACTATTTATTTAAAAACTTGTTAAAAAATTAATAATACTAAATAATAATTTAAATAATTAGTATATAAACAAATATGTATACATTATATGTGCAGCATAAAAATGTATTTAAATAATTGTTTAAATAACAAACACTATTTGTTCAAAATGTCGATTTGTATACCATAATAAAAAATCATCGAAATCATAATAGTGGTCGAGATATCAATAATTGCCCGATTATGCCGAACAATTTTTGTGTTTTTTAATCATATACGTGTTAATTTACGGTCACTTGTACGTTCTTGGGCCGAACAGAATACAGAATAACAGAACCGAATCATAACCGAAATTCAGCTCGGGTAGTAATAATTCTAGTAGCCAGTTCTGAGATCTCATGAGATGCTTGGGCACCCGGGTACCCGGGTAGTAGGCTGTCTTATGAGACGCTTGGGCACCCGGGTACCCGGGTACTCGGCTGTCTTATGAGATACCCGGGTATTTTTGCTCTACCCGGGTGTCTCATGGGTACCCGAGTACCCGGGTATCTCATATACTCGGGTAAAGGTACTAGCTCTACTTCGAATCCGCTAGTCAAACTGTCTAGATCGTCCTTCCGCGCTGTTTATTAAAACAGTTTTAAAAAAGAATTCTCTTGCGTATTCAATTATTGAGATACCAATTCCAACACGAAGAGTTGAAATTGATGTTAAAATTGAATAGTTGAAATTGAAAAATTGAAATTGAAGCAAAAACACTAACTCGAACAAATAATACCATTGCTAATACTGCTAGATTATGCGTATATGAAAACCACACTGTTTATGGTCTTAAAGACGTAAACGTTAAAGAGTCTTCTTAGGACGCAAGACTTTCCGACTTGAAATAGACGTAAAATGGACGTCTTTAAGACGTCGTATGCTATCTGGGCCTGACCTAAACATTATCGAGTACGTTTGGGGAATACTGTCAAGAATATTATACGAAGGTAGAAAGCAGTATAGTACAGTATCCGAATTGAAATCAGCAATTTTTGAAGCTTGGAAAAGCATACATCAAAATGATATAAAAAATCTGTATAGAAGTTTATCAAGAAGAATAATTGAAGTGGTACAACGTAAAGGGCGGTCCACGCATTACTAAACTGCCAAAAATTGTGTAACTTTGTTGAATTCTAATACTTTTCTTATTTTATATTTAAAGTGCCTTATAATTTCGCCCACACTAAAAGTAAATTTTTGTAGTAATAATAAATGGTTTGAACAAGTTATTTAATTGTTAGTATAGTATATAAAAGTTAGTACCTTATTTTGTTGTATATTCACTTTCCACGTGTATATATGTACAAATGAATGTTCATTGCTAAGAACCTTGAGGTGCCTTATCATTTTGACCACCAGTGTACACCCGCTAACAGGGATACATCCAGCTAATATCGAAAATTAGATTTTAAATTTACAAAGATTGGGTAAGACTGCCGCTTAGAAAGACTAAATTGAAAAAAGGATTGACTGCTATACGAGAAGTCTGGTTTAACGCAGATGTGAGGCTAAATAAGAACTTTATTTTACGCTGCATCTTTCGTGATACACAGCGTGAGCGATTCCGAAGCAAACGCCTAAACAAGGTTCTTTATGAGCATCGATTCCAATCGAAGTGTGCGCGCTTTCGCTTGCACAAAACACGTCTATTTACGAACGCAGCTGGTAAACCTCGCACGTGCATCGGAGACGATCTCGTATAAATATAGCATTTTTAATAGAAGGAGGGTTAAACGAAGCAGAATATCGATAACGCATGCCAGACGACGCGTGTGTAGACGTCGTCGTTGCGTTGACCGAATCGCATCTACTTATCCGAACAAACGTGAAAAAGGAACATGGAAAGGCGGAGCTCCTACAAAATCCCGAACGGCTAGAAAATAATCTCAGATACTTTCAACGTTCCTAGTGATTTATCTCATATTTACTAACAGCATAAAAGTAATGACACAACACGCACAGTGAATCACACTCATGTTCGGACACTTTTAGAAAGACGATAACTTTTTAATACGACTTGGACTTTTTTGACAAGTTACAGCAATTAGGGTTAAATTGTACCTTGGGTAACCAGAAATTTTTGCCTATTTCCTACGTAATCTGATAGATATGGGTGAGAAAATGCCAAATATCGAAGTTTCAATCCTAGGGGATTAGTGGTTCAAAAGTTATGAGTGTTTAAAGTTGACCGCTTTTCAGTGTTTTCGTTGCAGCTTTTTCCCTGCAGTGCCATATGTGAATAGTTTTAGTAGTAATCATAATTTTTCAAAGTGTTCTAAACATACTATAAAAGAGAATCAATCAAAGATTCATCAGAGGGTACGTTTTTGTTAAAATAATAGGATGTGTCTAAACTTTTGATACGCACTGTATAAGGATTACAGTATAAGCAAAGGGGTCAGGTAGGACATTTTCTGTTCTCAAAAAAGAGATTAGTAAATTCTCCATGAGGGCATATGGGAGAACAGTTCATGGTTAGTGCTTAAAATGATACTACTAAACGATTTTGAATGCAATTACTGCTTCAACTGATCTAGGTGCACGGTAGTGCACCAGCCAAGTTCTCGCACTACCTCCTTTTACACGAAACAACTTAGCCGGTTTTTAGAGGCTTATAACTCGGCACTGGAGGCAGATGGAGAGCTGTAATTTCGTACACTTGTTACATGCTATCATGTCTCAATATTGACAAAACATTAATCTTCCAACATTAGTAGGTTCCGAAATATAGGACTCCAAAAATGGCTTTTGTCATTGACTGACTGACTGACAGATCATCAAAACCTTTTGGGTACTTCCCATTGACCTATAAGCTTGAAATTTGGTACATAGCTCCACCATAACAAACACTCAAAGGAATAATTATCGAAATTTGAAATCTTACACCTTAAAGGGTTTGTATTGAAAAAAAACATTACGAAATAGGTACGTATGATAGAAGATAGCAGCATAACATACATAAGTATACATTTTATTAGCTTCGAAGTCGCAACAAATACTGATTAAAAAAACAATCGCTCTAACATAAACAAAAGAAACTGCACCGAGCATAGTCTATAGCGGCGAGGGGCAAAGGGATCTGAGCATCGCCGGCAGAGTGTTTAATCTTCAATACATTGAATTTGGATTTTGTCTTGCAGATTGGAAAAGGATTTTTTTTCTTTGATACCTACTTGATAATTGATGAAATTTCAACAAAAATTGATGAAATCCCAACAAAAAGATCCTGTAAACGGGAGCCAAGTTCCTATGACCGTAAAAAGTTGTGAGATCAAACAAAATACGACCAAGTTCGTTAGCTTAGAAATACCTCTTGCAATACTGATAAAAGCGTTTGTAAAAATTAGTTTAAAAGAACTCTATTTAATTTTTAAAGAGTTACATGGAGGGCTAAATTATTCAAACCTGGCCGTTACTTTCTCAACCAATGGCCGTAAAAGGTGTTAGGTAGCAGCTAAGTTTGAATAATTTAGCCCTCCATGTAACTCTTCAAAAAATAAATAGCGTTCTTTTAAACTAATCTTTACAAACGCTTTTTTCAGTATTGCAAGAGGTATTTCTACGCTAACGAACTTGGCCGTATTTTGTTTGATCTCACGACTTTTTACGGCCATAGGAATTTGGCTCCTGTTTACAGGATGTTTTTGTTGGGATTTCCATTACAGTAAGGGACTGCCGTAAAGGTTTGGACACCGTATAAGTTGGGGCAGTGCTTTCTTCCACATTAATGCACTGGAAACACCAATGTTATAGTTGCCAACTTTATTTTTGTTTTTAAACAAACTTTTCATGAGCATTAGAAGCAACAGGTTTTTATATTTTTTATTTAACGTATAATAAAGAAAAATAATAATTTCATTTTATTTGTGTTCATTTATTTTTGACAAATGAAGTATAGGGAGCCATTTGGCATATATGAGATTCCTTTAATTCACATATATTTTTTAAAATAAAATACCTTCCTGAACAATTTCTTAAATGTTGATTCACTGGTGCAGTTACCCTAAATGTAGAAAACCCAATTCAATCTAATAAATAATTTTTGAGATACATCATAAAAAAGTTGAGAATCTGTAAAAATATGAATCAAAAAGTGAGTATACACAACTAATTAAGAATGATTTATCTTCATTTATTAATAAAATTACATACATTTAACACTTTGTTGGTCCACCTTTAGCTTTAATTACTGCAGCTAATCGTCTTGGCATGGATTCAACGAACTTACGTGTTGTTGAAACAGAAATATCATTCCATACTTTTAGTAGTTCGATTTTAAGGTTATCCTTGTTCGTAATTTTTATTTTGCGTAAGTTCAAATCTAATATTTCCCACAAATTATCTATTACATTAAGATCTGCAGATTGCAATGGAGAATTCAGTTGATTTGGAGCATTTTGTTGCAACCAATCCTTAATCTTTGCTGTGTGTTTAGGATCTCGATCTTGCTGAAAGATCCACGAATCTAGCAATTGAACTCTTCTAACACTTGCAGCTTTTGTTCTTAAAATATTTTGATATTGAAATCTATCCATCGTATTGCTAATAAAAGCTAATTTCCCGCCTCGAGAGACTGCCATGCTATCCCAAACCATAATATTACCATCGCCGTGCTTGACGGTAGTAACAAGATTTCTCGGTTCTAATTCCGTATTTTCTTTCCTCCAAATTTTTAGTTGCCCTTTTTCTTCCAAAAATTTCGAATTTACTTTCATCAGTGAATAGTACGGTGTTCCAAAATTCGAGTGGTTTGTTTATGAATATTTCTGCGAATTGCAATCGCAAAACGGGATTCTTTCAGAATTTGATGATCTACGAATTGTACTTGCTCTTATTGATTTTTGTTGTATTTCAGATATTTCTCGAGCTAATGAAATTGCACTCGTAGTGGGATCCTTTTTCACTATTCGTGTAATTAATCGGTTATCTACTTCAATTAACTTTCTCGGACAACCGAAACGAGGAAAGTATTTTACACTTTTTGTATCTTTACACTTGTCTATTATCTTTTTTACAGTTCCATAACAACGACTTACTATTTTCCGTACATATGTCTCGAAATGATTTTCCTTCGTTTCTTAATTTAACAATTAGTTTCCTTATGTATTCTGAAGTTTCTCTAGTTTTTTTTACTGATAATTCTATTTATGCACTACGAATTTCAAAGTAATCAACACTGGTGAAAATTTACACGAATTCACGCTTATTCAGAAATTATTGCTTCTAGAAAACCACTTTTCTGGACTATTTTTCATAACAGACTAACTACTTTTGCTGCGTATATTCATCTTTGAGGCGTTTGTAACAAACCTTCTTTGACGAAGCAATCACTTGAGGTTGACCATGTATTTGACTTCGACAATACCAAAGTAATTGACAGAGAACATAACCTACAAAAAAGGTTAATACTGGAAACGATTCACATGATTAAACAACATAGCGTAAATCTTAGGTACGAAACGCCTAATATTCATGATTATTACGCGGCATTACTGAACGAGTAATATGTTATGATGAAGTTTCCACTTTTATAAGGTTTATAATTGGGTCCTACCCATTTAAATTACAACCTGTGCTCTTGTATATAAATAGAAAATGCATTCTTTCTGGTGGTCTTACATCATGATTTTTAAAGCTACCACCTGTGGTTAGTTTTAAGTCAGAAAGGAAAAGAGGGTAATGTACAATATACAATATAAACAAACTCAACGATAACAATAGTGGAGAAGAAAAAAAAAGAAAAGAGAAAGAAAGTAGCGATTTCCTTAAACGTATAAATTAGGAGTATGTGGCTTGATCTAGGGGTATGCAGATTAAAGACTCAGTGTTGAGTACGCGTAGTGTGGAACGTCTCTTTGTATTGCACTTATTGCGGTAAGAGGTAGTAAGATACTGAAGTGTTCGAAACTTAATCTTTGGCGCAGCGAATCTAGTATAGGAAGACGGCCCCGAGAAGAAAGAGAAAAAAACTATACTATACGATTAATTGGGGGTAGGGGAGAAGTGATAACAAAGGAGAGGGAGGGGATAATGATGAGGTAACAATAATAATGATGAGGATAATAATGATAACAGTAATAGTAATGATGATAATGATAATGATAATAATACTAATAACAAGAATAGTAACGATTATAATAACGGTGACGCACCACGAAAAAAAAAGAGAAAAAGAAAAAAATATATGAGGTTATTCGCAATTGTATATCGGGTAACATAGTTTTCTTTGGAATCGTAATTTGGTATCGTTACGTATATACAAGGTTCTTATGACTAATTGTAAGCTTAGGATTAAGGTTTAATTATAGACTAGTTGTACATATTGCTAATTTGGCGTGTTTACAATTCTAGAGCCACCAGTATTTCTTTTTATTTTCTCTGGGGTTGTCATTTACATCTACCGCAGTTAGTCTATACATGTATCTTAAGTTAGGATCGTTAGATTCTATGTTCTTATTGTATAGAATTTTTTCGTCGAATGCTCTTCGGTTGTAATGGTAGATTAGAGGTATATTATTGTCGTTTTGAATAAACCCTTCGCTGTCCCCTGTAGTTAGTACAATAGCATGTGTTGAATATCGTTGGACGTTTTCACATTTACCGCCATATATTGATTTAAGAACGGTCGATCCTTATGGGGGTAGTCTACCCGCTGGTTACAACTAGAATCTTACTAGAAAACATGGGTTTGCGCGCTTCGGTTGTTTGACCTTATTTGAGCAAATTTTGGGCTGGGTGAGGGCTCATTCTAAAGAGGAAGGTTCATCACACTGCGCTCTGGTCATGAGGTCAACGAGATTATGTTTAATATGTATAATATAAGGGCCCAAAGTAGAGAAAAAATCTAGGAAAAAAACCCGCAGATTTCAATGCATTTTTCTGTCTCTAAAAGACTTTTTGACTGCTCAGATGACCAGAGCGCAGTGTGATGAACCATCCTCTTTAGAATGAGCCCTCACTCAGCCCAAAATTTGCTGATATAAGATCAAACAACCGAAGCGCGTAAACGCATTTTTTCGACCCAGAATCTAGTAGGATTCTAGTTATTTGCTAATTTACTTATGCACGGTTGATGCGAGCGAAGTGGTGGGGATCTGGGGAATTCTGTGCGCTCTGATGCGCTGCTGATGCGCGCATTGAATGAAACGGAACGGTTCTCAGCTACAAGAACTCAGAAGTGATGCGTCTGATGCGTAGCCGATGCATTAGCGGTAGATTTGAAAAAAGCAGATGCAGGTAAAGCACATTGTGAAACAAAACAAAATTTATGAAGAAAGCAACGAAGTATTGACCTTGTTGCTTGACAAGGAAAGTGCTGTGAGGGCTACTCAAGGTATAAAATATATACAATCAATATATTTTTTACATTACATGTAATTATATATAAATTAATTCCAAATCAAAATTTACAAAAATATCTTCCAATTCATCTCCGCTGTTACTGATATCGGTAGTATCACTCAAATCACTACAATTGTTCAATTCTTATTTTTCAATGTCTTTATTTAACAAGTTTTGTCACCCATGTAAGCAGCCATTTTTGATTCGCATCAAATGCATGGAAAAGTGTTCCGTTTCCAAGCGCGCATCATCACGCATCATGCGCATTAATGACACGGAACGATATCAATGCGCGCATCACATTGAATGCGATCCATGCGCCTAATGCGTGAAACGGAATGGGCCCTATATGTTCAGTTTTCAGTGTTTTCAGTTCTTGGGCTCTGTTCAAACGGTCACTTTGACCGCAGTACGTTCTAAACCAGCAGCGTGTACAAATCAGTTTTTTCAATACTCAATTTACATAACTAAAGTTATTATATCAAGTACGTATTAATATCCTTTTTGCTCAATTTCAATTCACCTATTCTACTTACTGTATTATATATACAGGGTGTTTACCTACAGGTGGGAGAAAATTTAAGGAGTGGTTCTCGACACTAATATAAGACGAAAATGAAGAATAAAAAAATTGCGATTTCGGCCTCGTTATTAAGTTATTAACAGTTAAAAATCTGCCCAAAAAATAACTTAATAACGAGGACGAAATCGCAATTTTTTTATTCTTCATTTTCGTCTTATATTAGTGTCGAGAACCACTCCTTAAATTTTATCCCACCTGTAGGTAAACACCCTGTATATGCAATGTGCATAAATTTTTCCTTTGAAAAAGGTTCAAAACTGATCCGAAACGTTAGGAAAGAAAAAAAGTTTATTGCAAAATTGCTAGATTTACTAAGTGATCGAAACGGTAGCGCCGAAAGCATCATCAAATTAAAAACGTACTTCAGATAGTCATTTGTTTACAAAACAATGGAAACGTAATTGACTAAGATGTGTGTTTATAAACGATTGTGACAATAGAAATACCATGTACTACAACATCACAACTTTGGTTTTTGCGAAATATGCTGTAAATATAATGTAGAATCTCATATGTATGGTGTGTATACATTTTTGACTCTCACTGTATGTAGGAATATATTTAATTTACAGAGAAATCATCAATATTTACTGCGACAATGCATGTCGACGATATCCGTGTTTCATAAAAATGTTTCATCGCGTGTAGTCTACAGTCGCAATAAAACAGTTTAATAAAACTGAATTTTAATAATGGATCACATTCAAATTGTATTTTTCCTGTAGATCGAAACAGTTGATGTATGTCTGCAATCGTAATATCTCCGATGGTAAATCTTTGTGTGTTTTGAACGTAGGTTTTGAACGGGTTAGTTCCACCCACTTTAGGCGCATTTAGGCGTACTGTCATCGACGTTTTCAATGACTATTCGATGAAGGCACTCCAGGATAAAACCATATATGTACATACATGTTCGCGCACTCGCACACATATGCACATACATATACGTCTAGCTCCTTATTGAGACTCCCATCGATTAACTCGAACTGTGCTAGCTGCCGGGGAAAGCACCAACTATTCCGATAATGCTGATCGTCAGCCACACGGAAACGATCGTGCACCGTTAGGGAAAGGGCATCGGTTTGTTTGAGAATGGCATTAATTAAAGGAAATTATTGTGGCCGTACAGAAGAAGCCAAATAGCAGATACTCTTATGGGTAGAAATGAGGAATTGAATGAGTTTTAATAGCGCCTAACGTAAAAATGATCGAGCTTTGGACTGTACAGGGTGTATAGAAATTATACAGGGTGTATCAGATAAAGTGTTACAAGCTGTTTTCTCGGAATCTAATAAAGATATCGACCTAATTTCTTTTTAATTAAATGGTTAAGAAGGGCTAATATTGTAGTACGTATAAATGGGAAAGTATTATTGATTTTTTTGTCATAGTTACAGATTTATAGCGGACAATTGAAATTGATTTTACGAATATGTTTACGGGCAAGGTAAGCAATCTAGAACGAAGAAAGATAACTTTAAAAACTCCTTAGAAGTCCAAGGACATAATTTTGAACATTTAATAAAATGTAGTATATAATAGTGTTATGATATTTTTCGTTTTTTATCGTTTCTTCAACGTTTTAATTCACAACAAATTGTTTGTTCTAACTCTGCAATTATACGCAATAAAAAATAAGTTAAATTAAATGATATTGAGTTTAATGAGAGGTATCACAATAACAAAAACTCAATAATCTTTTCCATTTTAAAAAATGTTGGGGGCCACCTTTCTCCTCCAAAAAATTACCCCGTAAAAAGTTAATACATACTAAGATATTAGCCCTCCTTAACCATTTAATTAAAAGAAAATTAATTCGTTACCTTCATTAGATTCTGGGAAAAGAGCTTGTAACACTTTGCGAAATTCTATACCCTCGTTTGGTTGATGTTGATGTAAGAAAGCTGCCGCAAAATTAATTGCAAGATCAAAATGTCAACAATGTTTCTTTGGTTACGTCTTATTCTACTCATCAAAAGGATAAAAAGTGCTACCAGGAATGGGTCAAAACTCAACCGTTTTCTTAAAAAAATTATGATAAAGTTTTTTCATTATCGATCTGATGATCAAGCTAAATATTTCACATTTCAACTACTGTAAATCGAATAATATGTTATATGATCATATGTTATATGGCGAAAAATCGTGCGTCGCGTTACGTACAACATACAACTCTAATTCTACGTACGGAATGTACAAGTTAGTTAGGTATAAACACGTGAATTAGATACGTATACATATTAGACACACACATTAGATACACCTAGATTATACATAGATGTAGACATTATAAACGTATACATGTTAGACGCATACCTATCTACATCAAAGACATACAAATTAGATACATACACTGATCACACTTGAGATGCAAATCTGACTGTACATTGGGCCTGACAATGAGTTATTCTGAAATTGGCGATAATAACAGGCTATTTAAAGTCCCATATACGTGCACCACAAAATGGAGATAAGGTATTGAGTGATCATTAGAAAAAAGAGACTTCGTGTCGATCACAGTGACACAAAGGTGGAAACTACAGTAACATAAAAATTGATTTCATCCCTTAACGATTTTGTTATATTAAAAGCAACAATACAAAATTCTTGAATTTTTTAAATCTTTTACTGTTCTATATGTCACGCAACCAATTTCTTGATGAATGCATAAAGATCCGCAGTCTACTCATAACAATTATCAATGAGAGACATTTATTTCGGACGCTCATAACAGTTATCGTAGAGAGAAGTTTATTTTGATCGCCCATAACAGTTACCGATGAGAAAAATTTATTTCAATCACTTATAACAGTTATCGCTGCGAGAAGTTTATTTCGATCGCTCATGACAGTTATCGATAAGAGAAATTTATTTCGATCACTTATAACAGTTCTCAAAAAGAGAAGTTCATTTCGATCGCTCACACTAGTTATTGACGAAGGAAAATTTTAATAGTTACAGTAAAAACGCGATATTTTTCCAACGGCCGTGTTTTGCACGGAGACATATCGTGTAGAGACATTTTTTACAGACGAAGCCGAACGTAGAAAAGGACAACATGTAAATACGGATTGCGCGGCCGTAGCGTACCGGTGTGAACCACTACTAATCCAATTACAAAACTTCTTTATTTTTCATTATTTGTTATGGGATCTTCGCCAACTTATTTCTGGCATTTTTTTTATTAAAATGACACCAAACACTATATAATTTCAACTGTATTTAGTGGTTTAATCGACGATGGAAGTTTCGAATGCAACAAAGAACAGCGTATGGGAAATTCTTTGAACTGTGCCGGCGACGGCGACTGTCCGCCGTCATACTTTCCCATACTTGCTGTCCTTCCTTGCGCCCGAAACTTTCACCGTCGATTAAACCACTAAATATAGTTGTAATTATATCGTGTTTGGTGTCATTTTAATCAGAAAAATGCCAGAAATAAGTTGGTGAATGTCCCATAAAAAAATAATGGAAAATAAAGAAGTTTTGTAATTCGATTAGTAGTGGTTCACACCGATATACCCGAGCCGATATCAATCATCGCCGTCCTGAGGCGTTGGCCGGCAATAGAGTGGGTAGGCAATGGACAAATTCTGCGTAGAAGATCGCAGAAAAATATCGCGACTTTACTGCAATTTCTAATGAATTTGAATTAAAAAATTTTTGAAACCGTCTTGGTTTGTTAAACAGGGTGTTTGGTTTCACATTTTGGCTTTACCGATACGCAAAATTGTGTCAGGAGAAAGTTGCTGGTGTTAGAATGAAGCATATTGTTGTCTGTGAATTTTGTTCAAGGTCGTTTACACCCCGATGTGGATATCAGGACGATTCAACGGTATACAAGACTAAGACCTTGAAAAGACATCGAATGAAAAAATTCAAAAATAACTCGAGAAAGATTTGGAAAATTTTTTTGTCATTCGTGGAAAATCTTTTTCATTGACTTCATTGCATTTTCATTGCAGTTTCAAGGGCAGAGTGTTGTATACTGTCAAATTCGTCTTGATGTCCACTACAACATTGCATTATAAAGAACGCATGTTAATGTGCAAAAAATGTTGCTGACCTTGAAAAAATCGAAAGTAGGTACAACCTACAGAAAAAAATCACAGACCACAATTTGCTACATTCTAAACCCAGCATCTTTGTCCTGTCACAATTTTGTGTATCGGCGAAGATAACGAAGATATTACTGAATCCATGTTAAACGAAACACCCTATATTGAAAACTGTGTTACTATGTATATGATAAAAAATATTTGTGAGACATAAATGTATTGTGAGACATAAAGTTGTTATGCACTTACAAAATGTCCTATTTTGAACAGTAACTTATAAAACACACATGATTTTGTTCGAAACTGTCTTATTGTTAGATAAGGAAACGAAATTAACCGAGAGAAAAAAGTTTCTGGCGTTGATCAATTCTTCGACCACGGCTTTCAAGGCTTTTTCATTTACATGCAAAACATCTCAGTGACTACCCCTTCCTCAATATTAGCATTGTACGTGAATACATGACTTTACAATGAAAACTTAAACTTCCACTATCAAAAAAATATACGATATTTTACTACTGCACCATTCAAATTCAACGTCGCTTCGTTGCATATTAATTTAATTCTAAATGTAACGCTCTGTATTTATTCTTTCAAAAAACAAAGTATTCATTTAGTGCAAATTTTGCAGTCACTGCAAAACTTACTGCCCGATTTTAAAATAAAATACAAGCGGTTACATTTTGAATTAACAGTTCGACTAATCAATATTATAGTCACTTATTTTTTTATTACTAAGATTGAAAATCTTGTAGGCTTCGTTCGGCTAAAAGTATGCTGTAGGAGTTAGACAGATGTGTAACGGAAGTTGTATCTTGGGGTAGGGATAGGTAGTGGGGTGGGGCATTTCTTAGGTGTTCTTCCGGTGAGGAGCGTGACGACGAGTGTCATTGAGCGGTGTAATTGATGAATATTGATAAATAGCGTTTATTTTTGCGTTTCGTAATTCGACGATGCTCAAACGTATAATCCCTGATTTTTAAAAATAATAAATAATTAAATAATAAATAAACGTGTGATTTTAATTGCAAATAATAACTAAACTTTTTATTTAAATACAATTTTATTTCTTATTTGCAAATAAAAGATTATTTATTATTTGGATTAAGGTGGAGATCAAATAAATAGTTTTTGGTCTTCTCTTATTTCTTGTATTTTGTATACACAATGAACACGTACGCGTTTTTTGTCTGGTATAGCAACCTTTTCAGGTATACACCAGTGGTCGGGCCCAGCTGTGTATAAAAAATACAATTTAATTTATTATTTGTCAATAGAAATAACTTTATTATTTTAAATAGTATTTCATTTAGACTTGCTCAAATAATAAATAATTATTTGCGTTCCGTAATTTCACGATGCGCGAATGTATCTATGTACAATGATTTTCAATCTTCTCGTCTATTGCGTCCTCGCGAGGACTGTCAATTTTTTTCTATGGGACTTTGACGAACATATTCGTGGTATTTTTCTAATGGAATGGTACCAAATATGATATAATTTCAACTGTATTAACTTCCCGATTTATAGGGAAGTTATTGTAATCACCCCGAAAATCGAAAATCGATTTTTTAGCAGATCTTCACGTTTCATGGTCATTGGAGTCATTTTAGACTATTTTTATCAAAATGTCTGTGTGTGTGTGTGTGTGTGCGCGTGCGTATGGCCATTTGTATGTTATCAAATTTTTCGTTAACGTTTTCAGAAAAAGTAACAACGCGATCAGAATGATGAATGATGCAATCGATGTGCCCCGCTGTAACTTAGAGCTGATTAGATTTTGGTCCATTTTGGTCAAGTAGCTTTTTAGATTTTTTCAAAAGGAGTTGATTAAACATTGCAATTTATACGAAAGGCGTATCCACCGAAGAAGTAAACGTAACTATATATATATACCGGGTGATTCACGACAAACAGGCCACGTAAATAGCTCCGTTAGGATTAGAGATAGAAGAAAATGTTAGAGAGAAAAGTTGTACAGTTAAAGGGGGCAAATATGGTGATATAAAAAAATGTTCCGATTGTAGTCGTTTTCAAGGTCTTTTGAAGGTCATCGATGATTTTTAAATAGTACCATATATTTTTAACTTCACAGTGTTGTAGCTGATGTCAAAACGAGTTCAATGATGTGGTACACAATGACCTTCAAATGACCTTGATCTTCAAAAATTGGCGTTCCTTTGCGCGGTCCATCTCTTCAAGCTATGGTGATGCAAAAAATATTTGTTACGTAATGTGCATATCATCAATGGACCAAATATATGGCAAGAATATTTTTTTCCAAAGGTCATTTTTTTCGGAGTTATCAAGGTTATCGATGTTTTTTGATACATAACTACATTTTTATTTTATTGCACCGTGTAATTGATCGAAAAATACATTCAGATATGTATAATAACATGACCTTGAGCTTGATCTGAAGGTAAAACTTTAATTTTTGAAGATCAAGGTCATTTTAAGGTCACTTTATTATACATATCTGAATGTATTTTTCGATCAGTTACACGGTGCAATAAAATAAAAATGTAGTTATGTATCAAAAAACATCGATAACCTTGATAACTCCGAAAAAAATGACCTTTGGAAAAAAATATTCTTGCCATATATTTGGTCCATTGATGATATGCACATTACGTAACAAATATTTTTTGCATCACCATAGCCTGAAGAGATGGACCGCGCAAAGGAACGCCAATTTTTGAAGATCAAGGTCATTTGAAGGTCATTGTGTACCACATCATTGAACTCGTTTTGACATCAGCTACAACACTGTGAAGTTAAAAATATATGGTACTATTTAAAAATCATCGATGACCTTCAAAAGACCTTGAAAACGACTACAATCGGAACATTTTTTTATATCACCATATTTGCCCCCTTTAACTGTACAACTTTTCTCTCTAACATTTTCTTCTATCTCTAATCCTAACGGAGCTATTTACGTGGCCTGTTTGTCGTGAATCACCCGGTATACAGGATGGCCCACATAACTCTGAACAGCTCAATATCTCCGTTACTTTTCGTTGTACAGAAAAACTTCGTAGGACAAAGTTACACTGTTTGAAGGGCCACATATAACGGTGTAAGGGAAAAAAAATTTCAAGGTCATTTTTATGAGATTTCAAGGTTATCGATGTTTTTTTAAATGGAATGAGGTATTTTTTAATACATCAATCGATGCAGCTGGACATTCTTTATAAAAAAGTACTAACCTATGTATGTCGAAAAGTTAGTAGTTCAGGAGATATTTCAATTTAAATAACTCCAAAATACCATTACTGTCGTACTAAGGTGTTAGTGTTTACTTACTTGTGTAACGCCTTAGTCCGACAGTAATGGTATTTTGGAGTTATTTAAATTGAAATATCTCCTGAACTACTAACTGTTCGACATACATAGGTTAGTACTTTTTTATAAAGAATGTCCAGCTGCATCGATTGATGTATTAAAAAATACCTCATTCCATTTAAAAAAACATCGATAACCTTGAAATCTCATAAAAATGAGACTTCAACTTTGTCCTACGAGGTTTTTTTGTACAACGAAAAGTAACGGAGATATTGAGCTGTTCAGAGTTATGTGGGCCACCCTGTATATATTTAGACATATTTAAAAAAAAAATTTTTTTTATAAAACTAAAAAAAATTTTTTTTATAAAATTTAGAAAAAAAATTTTGTCTTGTTTTTTTAATTAAAAAAATTTTTTTTTCAATTATGCCACTAATGCTAATGTAACCGCTTACAGTAATCGAAAATTATTCCAATGCAAGAGTGAGTTAATCATCGCCGAGAATACATTTTCAAAGAATATCGATGAAAGTACTGTTACGTACGGAAGCTTTGCCTACGTGACTTTTGCTCCCTTCTTGAAACCACGTGTCCATGCAGGAGGTCCAGCTCGCATGCCCAAATAAACAGTTTTTCTCCTTATGGGACGTGCATACATCTGGGGAAACATAGACGAACCTCCAGATTTTCTGTTTACCCCCACTACCATTTTTTGAATAATCTGACTGATATATAAAGGGCTCGAGCTTGGCCTCCACGGGCTTAGTTGAAGTTTGAAAGAGAACCTGCACGCGACTATAGTGAGATTGGGTTTCATTCCCTCTCGATCGTTATAACTTACAAGAAGTTTAGAAACGCGTTTAAGAAAAGGCAAGTCAAATTCATTTACCCCCGCATATCTCAGTGCGTGAAAAACGAGAGTTCGGGAATTAGCTTCCGCGAAACCATATAATACAATATATTTGTATTTCCCTTTACCAAAGAATATATTGCACTCTTTACATTTAGATAATTGAGAGTTTCCAATATCTTTTCTACATCCTGTAAACTCCAGTAACTAGCATTTCACCCATTTCGATAAACCTTTACCGCTCGAGGTTTATCAACTATTTTATATAGAGTTACGAGAGCTGAATTTCCCAATACCTTCCTCTTTCCGAAATCCTGTGACACCCGGTGATGAAACAGGCATCGGCTAGTTCACAAATTCCTATCTAGTGGCGACCCGGTGGTGAAACAGACATCGGCTAGTCCACGACACCCTCTGTCTTTCCTAACCTAGTGACGACCCGGTGATGAAACAGGCATCGGCTAGTCCACGAAAACCTATCCTGTGACACCCGGTGATGAAACAGGCACCGGCTAGTTCACGACCATCCTGTTCATAAGAACAACCCTCGGCCACGTCTATCCGCCAGCCCTCGGCTCGTAACAGTACAAAAACATTTATATTACAATCTTTAAATAAATAATCAGTTCAAAACGAATTGTTAACTGAGATTAAATTGAAAATTAATATAAAATATATGATAATTAATAACATTGATGTTGAAGACGGATTGGTTAATAGAGCATGCGGAATATTAAAATTTATTATTTTTCAAGAAAATACTAAAATTCCGTCTATGTTGTGGTTAGATTTTCAATTGGCCATAGTAGGAGTGAAAGTAAGAACTCGTTATCGTGATTATATGAAAAATGCAAATATAAATCAAAATTTAACACCAATAATAAAAAAAATATCGAATCAAGTAAATATTTCGAGTGAAGAAAAATAACAAATCACACGTAGTCAATTTCCAGTGGTTCCTGCTGAAGCGATTACGATTCATAAAAGTCAGGGACAAACATACGAGAAAGTATGTATGGATTTTAAAACATCAGAAATACGAACTTTACAAATGTTGTATGTAGCACTGATCAGAGTTTCAAAATTGAGCGGTTTATATATTTTGAGAAAATTTAAATTAATAGTATCGAAGAAAACCAAGATCAATACTGCAAACCCGGATAATGATGAGTTGTATCGTTTGCGAAAAACTAATTAAGACAATTTATTTTGCAACATTAGTATGCTATAACAAGGAACCAAGCGGGCAACGAGCATACGATATTGGTTTAATGCGACGCCACATAGCAAACATTTTGATAAGTAGAAAACTATTGAATTTCCCTGAAGACGTGTAATCTTCTTAAAACGTACACTTAATAAATAATAATAATAATAATATACAACAACTAACGAATCGGGAAGTTCTTTGTGTGGCTCGTGGAGAGTCACACACAAAATGAAAGACATTAATAGCTGTGGGCCCTACTAGCCATGCGTACCACTAACATTCTCGCAAGAGGAGTCCTGCCCGCGAGCTCGCGAAGCGAGCGAGCAACAACCTCACCCGCGAAGCTCGCGAAGCGAGCGAGCAACAATCCCCCTCTAGTTTAGTGGTTTAATCGACGGTGTCGAGTAACTTTAGGACATAGAAGAGGATAGCGAGTGAAAAAGAAAGAGGACTAAAAGAAAGCGTTTAGACTCAGACTTTACTGAATATAGGGTGTCTCAAAATTCCTTCAACTTCCGGAAATGGGGAGTTCGTGGGTCCATTTGAAGCAACATTTTCCTTTGCTAAAATGGCGTCCGCGGCTTTGTTAAGGAGTTATTAACGAAAAGCACGGACCAATCAGAGCGCGACTTAGACGCGTGTTGACACAGTCGGTCCGCCGCACAGTGTCGTGAACCACCTCCACAGCGTCAAAATGTAAACAAACGCCGCGCCGGGACAGGCTTACGTTGCCACGGAGCGTGCAAGAATACAAAAAATTCAGTGCAGTATTAGCGATAGTTTTTTGCAAATATCTCGAAAACTAAAAGCGACCCCCCTATATTGGAAAAGGAAAAAGTTGTTCAAAATGTCGAAATCTATAACATTTAAATTTTATCAAAATCGGAGGACGCAGACCTGATCGCAACAATTACCTATTTTGATACCGTATAAGTTTTAATTGCTACTACTTGCACTGATCAGTTATTTAACAAAGTATGTAGCAAGAACCGATCAGCAGCCGAGTACGCGGATGTCCACTTATAGAAATATGAGATTTGACTACGGTTATCGAATGAATAAATGAATTTTGATATTACATTAATTACTGATACGATTAAATAAATAAAAATTAATGTCCTAACAATCATTGATAATTATTGACAAGAATGTAACGCCCTCCGATCTCGCTGATTTTTTAATGTTGTCCAGGTCATCACTCTGAATAATGTTATAAAAATAAAAAGTAATATAGAATAAATAAAAAAAGTTAATCTCCTTTATATATATTTTAAAAACACATTTCACATTTTCTCCTAGGCAGTTAACGTGTGTAAATTTACCCGCAGTAAAATGAGTGTTTTACGAATTCTAGTATTAGGTATAGGTTGCCAGGTTTAGAGATACACGCTGAGACTCCCTCAGGATTTATAACAGGTCATTGATATTGAGTTGGAAGTCAGTATTAAAGTAATTTTTGAGCCCTGACTTCCTTAATTCGGTGTAATTTTGTTTATAAAATCAAAGTATGATTGAAGAGAGTTAAGTTTAGAGCGAATAGTCCTATTTTTAGTTAGTTGCGGCGGGCATAACAGGAAAGTGGGGGTATTCCTTGAGAATGCCTCCGATCGTGCACAAAAGTGCCCATGCCTAAGATATTGGTGTCACGAACTTTAACGAGTATATTCACACACTCCCAAACAATCATTGCTTGTTGTTCGGTTTAGATTCTCATATCGATCTATTAACGTGTTCATTAAAGCTTCAAAAGCGGGCTTTCGCCGCGGTTTTCACCCAAACAAAAAGATCGAACGAAACTATAGAGCAAGCAAGGTGAAACGAATTTCACTACGGAAATTACCTTGCCACGTAAGGTGACACACGTCCGACATCTGCGATAATGATCGTCTGTCAGGACCTCAGGAGACATTCGCGCTACGAATACACATTCGATCATAGATCTATGCGAGCATGGAAAGATACAATTGTATAGGAAGGTTTATCGCTTTGCTCATTTGTGATATTCCATTAGAGACGACATTTCAAACTTTGAAATTCAAAGAATACGAAAAATTAACTAACAAGGGTGTCTATTGAAGTGTTAACCATTGGTCTCAACTAAACTCTGTTAAAATATACAATAGTTTCCATAAAAATATGTAATGCATACCTTGCTTTTAGCTGCTATTCAAATATCAAAATTCATTAATAAAGGGAAATAAATTGTACGGCCATGAAAACAAGATGACGCGTTTCTAAATTGATAAAATATTATTAATAAAGCGAAAACTGCGTGTATATAGGCGTTGTGTATATTTATCGAAACTGCTATATGTTTTGATCAATTGAAAAGTGGCCGACCGCAAAGAAAAGTATGAAAAATGGATCATTGTATAATACAATTAATATTGCTACTTGTTGAGCTCCGACTTGATTGCCGAAGCTCGAGCCTCTTGTTATGTCAAATTTTCAGGCCCACGTTGAAAGGATAGTTCAGGCCAGTGTTCCGATATTGCCTAAGATTTTTCGTACGATGGATGGCCGCTAGAGGCGCTGCCAGCCTCAGTAATGTAAGATTCTCGATTAAATGGGATACCTTGAGCACCCCGCAGAATGTGAAAAGTTTTGTATGATTTGATTCTGAAAAATTAATGTATAACATATGTATTTGTGTATATTTTGTAACTTGTAGGACACGTCCTGAAGTTTGTTTGTCCGGAACAGATTGTTTCGGTACTTTCGCGCTAATATAACAGTCTCAAGGCGTAGGGCGCAGGGCTCCACTACCTCGTCATCATAGATACGTTACTGTTTTTTCCGCGCAGCGCCTCTAACGGCTATCCATCGTACGAAAAATCTTAGGCAATATCGGAACACTGGTTCAGGCCTGGCTAACCCAAATGGTTCCACGGGCCACTTTGATGACGTGTAACGTTACTACGGGCCGCACTTTAGGTATACATGTTTTTAAAAAATGTATGATACAAATACAAAATAAATAAAACTTTATTGTTAGAGTCTTAATTAATGAGATATTTGTTTATCTTTTCTTTCACTTAATTTTTGTAAATCTATATTTATGTTTGACGTTGCACATCTTTTGGTAGCTGGTTTTCTAAATTGGCATCAGTTAATGAAGTGATGAACTCTTTGTAAATTTCATCTTCGATAAAAATGTTTCACAAACATACATGGATCCAAAAGTACTTACAACTCGTTGTGCAAAATATCTTAAGTTGGAATATCTCTCGGATGTAATATAAGTATTGTAAAAATTAATTTTTGATGTGGACGCAAAAATTTGTTTCATTTCTTTATTGCACTGTAACTCAATTATATCAAAGATATCAAATATAGAATTGGAGTTCGTAGTCGCACTTGCGCACTATAACAATGACACTTCATTTATTTAATATTTTTGTATACATACAACAAGAAACAAAAGTTTCAATAGAAATATAAAATCGCCCGGCGGGCCGCGTGTTGGCCAGGCCTGGGATAGTTGAATGAATTGATAGATTCGAGTTGTTTTGCGTTTATTTCGACAGAAGTTCAGAATTGCGTTTTCTTCCATTCTGCTAGACAGTGTTTTAGGTTACAGTCAAAACAAAGTTGATATGACATCTAGAAATTTTTCAAATCAACGTGCCGTACACAAAATACACTATGACCGTGCTGTTAATGCCAAAACCGACATCAACTGTAGAAACCGAAAATATACAATTTTTTCATCTAAACGTATTTATAATTAATTTTACCAACCACTATAAAAGTGGAAAGGACCTCTCCTCACATAATAACACTATGAATCGGAAAGGTAAGTCGTTATGCGAACACCATAAACAAATAAGGTCATGACAGATTTTGCGCAGAAAATTGAAGCCCTCGTTGAGGGGGATCTATACCCTCGGATTGTAACTAGAAAGGAACTAGAATCTTAATAGATTTTGGGTCTAAACATGAGTTTACGCGCATCGATTTTTTGTCCTTATTTGAGCCGATTTATGGCTGGGTGAGGGCTCATTTTATAGAGGAAGGTTAAATACCGCGCGCTCTGCTATTGATTTAACGAGATTATGTTTATATCTAATAATATGAGTACCCAAAGTAGAGAAAAAATCTAGAAAAATAACCGCAGATTTCAATGTATTTTTCTGTCTCAAAGAGACTTTTTTGACTGATGTGATGAGCAGAGCGCGCCGTGATGAACCTTCCTCTATCAAATGAACTATTGTGTAGCTCAAAATATGCTCGTATAAGGACAAAAAATCGATGCGCGTGATTTCATTCACATAGCAGAGATTTCCCCATATTACGTTCATGAAGACAGAGGTTATTTCTGATGTAGAGCCAATCTAGAGCCAATTTTACTTCAGCTGGTTTAGACGAGATGGCGCCTAGTCAGGAGGACTGTCAACCAGTGTTGCGATATGGTGCAACATTTCACTGCTGCACTGCTGTCAATGTGGAATCATAGCAAAACTGACACAGACGAGGTACATATTCTCATCGGTGGCACTAATATTAGTGCGACCTGTCCTGTATAACGGCATTCGCGACGAGCTGAATAGAATATGGAAATAGCAAGCAACTCCATCTCGTGTTCATTATGCAGTTGCGTGTTTATCAATGTTACCAAACTTTTTTTCTGCACAGAGGCTGATAACATTGATAAATACCCCAAAATATGAGGGTATAGATCCCCCTTAAGTGAGCAAGTCAATATTAACACATTACCGACCGGTGATTATTGCTTAGTTTTAAAAAATCTGTGATTCATGGCTAAACACTTTTTAATGGAACCATCAATAGTAACAGCAATTTTCATTATGAACTAACAAGACACTCTCAATAACGTCATCTAATAATTTCATTTAAGATTGCAATGTAAAAGAAAATTTCTATTGATCGTCTAGGAGCGTATTGAAGCGTCCTATCAATATTGACGAATATTGATAGAAAATTATATTTTCTATCAATATTGAAGAACCGTTTGAACGTCTAGGTGGTTTATTGTCAACATTTCCTTCAATATCAGTTGCTTGTGAATACGTGACGACGGAACATGAGGACGACGGCGAATTTCTCCGCTCCGTGAATCTACAATTGGGTGAAACAAACAAATTTTCTATGACAGCGTTATTAGACTCGGGTAGCCCTGTAAGTTTTGTTAAAGAAAATTTTGTACCGAAAGATATTCCTAGAATTACATTATGAAATTAAATTGTGGTTCAAAATTTTGACAATAGGCCCTGTGTATGCACGAAATTGACTGCCTGGCTTCCTTCCTAGGTCGATAGATTACGCGTTAGATTAAGCTAATATTATATATTGAATTACGATACCACTCTTTGGACCAGTGTCTATTTCTCTTTCTCACTGATTTTTTTTGTTCGCACAGTGAAAGAGTCAATGGTAGAAAACCCAAATCCGAACTGGAAACATTTCGAAATTCACAAGGAAAACACCACTGAAACAGCCCCGACCATGCAGCACGAATATTTTAGCCAGAATGAGTATTGGTCAGAATATTGATGCATTTATATTGAAGTATATTGATGCGCGCTTCAATATAGACCGTCAATATTGACGTGAATATTGACAATATTATTGATCGTGTAGGGCAGGGGTGGCAAACCTGTGGTGCATAATTACAAGTGGCGCATTAAATCCCTGCGCCTACTTATTCGTTTGAAGTAGCCGCCATAGCTGAATCTATCTTCATATTTTCAACACCTGAGTGCTCTCTGTTAAATTCATAGAGCCTTCTTACTCATCAGTTCGTCGCAATTTTTTGACAGTTCATAATTGTGTGATGCGAATTGTAGGGTTCACGACAGCGATCACCCTTTTGAACTGGCGTAAATTAATTAATTAAGTTGTGTGATTGAGTTAACCCTTCCCCTCCCCTAAGCAAAGCAGGTCCTACCTCTAGTCCTATTTTCCAACTCCAACAATGAACACAAGAAGGTACAAAAAGTGCTCGAGTTGTATATCGCATTTGAGCTCGTATTCGAAAAAAATTGACGCATGGTTTCTAAAAGGTTGGCCACCCCTGGTGTAGGGGTAGGGTGGACCTTAGCTATACCTGACAAAATTTCTTTTGCGAGATCTTTTTCACGACGCCCGCTAAAATTGTGGCATTGGGTAATAAATTAATTCCTGCAAAAGATGAAGTTGATCGGATGAGGGGAAGACGTGCCACATTGAAATTAAAGTTGCGAAAAACAACAAATATTCCCATTCCTATAAAATTTCATATTTTCGCACATTCAACATCAATGTGGCACGTCTTCCCCTTACCCGATCAACTTCATCTTCTGCAGGAATTATTTTCTTACCCAATGGCACAATTTTAGGTTGTGTCGTAAAAAAAATCTCGCAAAAAAAATTTCATGTGGTATAGCTAAGGTCCACCATGAAATGGTGGCATTTTTCCATGAAATGGAACAATAATATTGGGGGGCGTCGTGCCCAAAATTTTATGGTCGAAAAATAAGGTCCACCCTAGTGAAATGCCACTTTAGGATCACTAATTGCCTGCTTCAATCTCGATGGCGCGTGACAAATTCTCAATCGATGTGTGACACTCGCGAATTTCTGCATTTCACTCTGCGTTCACCTAGAAAAGTAAACCCACAACACGGCCATAGTAATAAAAGTATTCAGAACATGGTTTCTGCATCATGAATCGCTGGTATCGTAATCAGCAACTATTTGAAAGGAAATGTGAACCCGTCTCGAGATCGACATACTTTGGCGGATCGAGTTTGAAAGGTTAATCGAGCAGATGGCATTGCAAGATATCAATTTTGGAACTTTTCTGCGAAATGATCTCCCTCAGTCGTCGCCACGAAGCAATCCTAAACTTGAATCACGTATAACCATTTCACTTTAGAACACGATGTTTGTATTCATTCCTGTACGTAATGTATACATGTAATGTTGTATATTGTACACTCCGCGACAAAAAAATAGCACACTATACAATTTTGTTAATTTTCGCAAATATAGTTGAACTAGCTGCTTAGTGGCGTGTCTACGGCACACCCACGCAAGGACTTCCTTCGTATTTTTTTAATGCAAAATACACTCATTAATGGCTTTCATTGTCAACATATTGATGGATTTCGAATTTCTTGTACTTTTGTCTCCCATTGTACCTCCAGAACATCCTTAATTCGAATCGTTCACTTTTAGCGAAGCTATTATCGTGTAGTCATAAAATTGTATAATTATATTCTTTTATCCAAGACAAATTTTGAAAAGTTCAACTTTTTAAACAATAGCAATTACACGGTCCAACAAATTTCAACTTTTTTGGGGATTTCGATTCTCACTATGCAATTCTTATAGAGTTTTTTTGCACTCATTCCGAATCTGTCCTTAATTTTTCTCCTAGACGCACAGTTTTTGAGAAATTTGAGTTTGACAAAATGACCTATTTTTCAACTATGAACAAATATTGTGATGTTATTGTAAAATATATTGAATTGATCTTTACAGCAAAAGATTCCTTAGACTTTCCCGAATACAGTGATATCCAATATTAATACATTATGATTGTTTAAACATGTTTAAACGATCATTAAAGACGGAGAAACACCACTTTTGCACAAATTTTTTACGATATTTTTGAATTTATCTCAAAAAATAAGGGTCCAGCAGAAAATCGAACTATACCACGCGATAGTGCAGACTTTTATCTTAAGAAACGCCCCTTTGAAGTTTGAAACGTCAACCTTTTTAACAAACCAGAAAGCAAACTATTTTCGCCCGACACGAGCTGCCGCACAGTGGTCCGGATCGAAGAAGATGGTGTCATTTAGAGAAAAAGTCAACTTTCTCATATCGATTTCTAACAAATTTGTTAGATATTTGTTAGATTGTTAACAAATTTGACTAAATGTCTATCAACCTTGAAAATGAAAAAATTAATGCGGTTTACAAAGAATTGTAATTAGGACGAATACTTAAAGTGTAGACATTTAGAGACAGTACTTTTTAGCAAGAAAATTGCCTCTCTTCTTCGAGGTGCCCTGATCACATCACTTAATATTTCTTATTTATTTTTTGTTCACGATGAAGAACACTCTTTTGTGTTACAAAATTAACATTGACACTAAAAGTTATTGTTAACAATATGTTAAAAATTAATATTCAATGAAATAAAAAAATTGGCCAAATTTTTTACATTTGACAAGGAATATCTCGAGGGTCATAAAAAGTCACGGTTTATAACAAATTGGATCATTTTCAGTATTCTTTCCCGTATATAGTCATGCAAAAATCTTGTCCTACCTCGTCCTACCTTGCAAGTTATCAATGTTCAAAATTGTCAATGTTACTTCGCGATGAGTTTCGCTTGCGTTAAACAGGCTCGTATGACTGATTAAATGTTCCAAATATGAACGTTTCTGCAATAACATTATAAGAGATAAATAGAGTAAAGCTATATATATATATACAGGGTGTCCCACCCGATTTCGACTCTTGATATTCTCGCTATTGTTACTCGTAGCAAAAAATGTTTCAGCAGAGGCTCGAACGGTATTGAGTGGAGCTTATTTTGATGTTATGAGTTTTTTCGTGAGTGGACACGTAAAGGTCATATAACGGTTAACTTCGTTTTTTTCAATGGAATGAGGTATTTTTTAATACATTAATCGATGCAGCTAGACATTCGTTATACAAAAGTACTAACCTATGCGTATGTCGAAAAGTTAGTAGTTCAGGAGATATTTCAATTTAAATAACTCTAAAATACCATTACTGTCGTACTAAGACGTTACACAAGTAAGTAAACACCAACGTCTTAGTACGACAGTAATGGTATTTTAGAGTTATTTAAATTGAAATATGTCCTGAACTATTAACTTTTCGACATAAATAGGTTAGTACTTTTTTATAACGAATGTCCAGCTGCATCGATTAATGTATTAAAAAATACCTCATTCCATTTAAAAAAACGAAGTTAACCGTTATATGACCTTTACGCGCCCACTCACGAAAAAACTAATAACAACAGAATATGTTAAAAATCCTACAATACTAAATCCTGAGGCAGTAGAATTATTAATTACCTAATGCAATCGATCATCATAGATCATCACGAAAGACAAATTATGGTTTGTTTATTTTATTAGCTTACTTTTTTATTTGTGGTAATATTGACTGAATATAATGTTAGTACTATTTTAGTCGCAATATGTATTTAAAATATTTCTTTTTTTTTAGACAGGAAAGCATTCTTTTATGTGTTAAAGATTAAGACCAACACTAAAAATTATAGTTCATAACAAGTAAAAAAAGGTTGAAAAACTATATTGGAACAAATCATTTTTTAATAAAAAATATCAATGAAAAGTTAGTAAAAATTATTGTTTAACAAATGCAAAAAATATTTAATTATGTCTAGGTAAGAATTACTATTTTTTAAATATTTTTGGTGAAAATTTCATTGCGATATCTCTAATAGTTCAAAAGTTATAACAAAATGACACCAACTTCTTCGATCCGGACCACTGTGTGCCGCCAGTGGCGCTTACCGCTAGAATAGGCGTTCCACGGCATACGCGGCGCGGCGCTGCAGGCCGGCCGAGGTGCGTCCTAGTGGCAGAGTTGGACGTTATTCGAATGAAATTTCAATGAAATTTCATTCGAATTCCCAGCGAATAAAAATTACGAATAAAATTATATTCGAAGAGAAGTTCTTCTTTATTCGAATGAATTTTTATTCGAATAACCCAGCGAATAAAAATTTATTTGTAAAAACCCAGCGAATAAAAATTTATTCGAATAACCCAGCGAATAAAAATGTATTCGAATAAGCCAGCGAGCGAATAAAGGTATTGAATGACATCGCGCCGACGACTCAGGGTCGGGTTCCTACTTCAAAAGCGGCCCGTCGCCGGCTGCGCTTATTCTCGACCTTTATTCTTATTCGCTGCCGTCATTTAGAATAACGAATAACGAATAAAAGTCCTAACGAATAAAAAAACGAATAAAGCGTTATTCGTAAGCTACAAATAATTTCTCAGCGAATAAAATCGTTATTCGTTATTCTCGAATAAATCCTGGGATTTATTTGTTATTCTTTATTCGTTATTCGAAATAAAATTTGCCCAACTCTGGCTAGTGGGCATCGACCTTTACTGTTCCAACCGAATGCAGCCCAAACCATTACACACCCTCCTTCATGGACTCTTGTCATTTTTACACTTTTTCATCACGCATATCGTGTCAGTAATATTAATACCCATCCGGGCCGTTCAAATTAAATTTTATTTCATCAGAAAAAATTACCGTCTTCTACTTTTCGGTCCATGACATATAATATTCTGCAAACTTTAATCTCTCCTCCTTGTGGAATTTAGTTAGTGGAGGTTTTCTCAATTTTTTAGAATATTTAAGTGTTCCACTTGATCTCAGAACTTGCTGTACGCGTCGAACACCAACTGGCAAGTCTAATTTCATTTTTATTTTAGAGGCATTAAGCATATTTTGTTGTGCTTCTTGAAAAATTTTACCTTTGTCTCTTGTATTACTTTTTTTGGATGACCTGTAGATTTTTTTACTGCCGTACTTTCTTTTAATTTAAAAAAATTGTTTATGACAATTAATGACCTTTTCAATCTTCTTGCAATTTCTCTGTTAAAGAGTCTCATATTGTGGAAAGCAATAATTTGGCCCTTTTCGTTGTCATTTAACGATTCATTGTACTTTAATAATATTAAACGAACATAAAATATTTTGTATAATCTTTAAACTTTATGAATCTGTGTACTTACCGTACAAAAACGTTCAAAAAATTGCGCTATCAATAGTGTAATTTTTAAATATTTCTCCGTGAATATAATATTATTTCGTATCTTTTACTCGATTTTCAAAGTATTTTTGAAACAGGTACGTCTTTACACTAATACTGTTGATAGTCGACTGACTGCTTATACAATGTGTAGAATACATTCTTGCGAAATAAAAACAAATGCCACAGTACACTTCCGAAAACGAAAATAAAAGTAGAAGCAGTAAACCAGCCGACGCGGCTAGTTTACTATTTACGGCTATCATTATTTTGGTCACTGTATGCGCACATGTAACTCACCAAGTACTGATAATATTTTGTTCGAAGTACCTTAGAGCCATCCAAGACTGTCTTTTCAAGATGTCTCATTCGCTGGTTCGGATAATTGACGCTCTATTGTACTATAATTTCTAGTAGATGCACTATATTCAAAGAAAACTACTACCAAATGTAAAAATCATCATGAAATACTGTCGTTTAGGTCCATAAACCGTACGAAATGGAAACAGGTAAGGTAATTAATTTGCTGTGTAAGTCGTCACACACAATTCTCAGAGTTGTAAAATTTCTCCAGGCACATTCCCTGCCAGACCACGCGTCGACTTTAGCTTTTTAATTGTTTTACGTCCGCACCCAACTACTTGCATACAGAGTGCACAGCCAAGAAACATTAGTCCACCAAAATTTCCATAATGTCAAGCGGACATTTCAGCGCACTGCCACTTTTAAGAATTCTGTTTCCAATTACATTTCTGTCAACCACACTTTTACTCCAAAAATTTCTAAAACTACATTTTATAAAAAATAAATGGTAATTATTTACAATAGGGGATTCCTCACCAATTTCAATGACCTTGAAATATGTTATTAAGGTCATAATTCTGAACAACTTTTTCCTATACATGTTTCCGCCGGACGACCTTCGTTTCAGAGATATTTGCGAAAGAAAATGTTGCTGTTGCGCAGAGATCGTTTTCCAACCTACAACACGACATACTCGCCGTGTAATTCATATTATTTTCTTTCCTGTCATAACGAGTCACGTTCTAGGTTAGCTTTGACAATCTATGGAAAATCTATGGGCACTTTTAAAAAGAAGGGTACTGGATTCTTATCAATCAACACCAACATCCATCAATGAATTACAGAGGAGAATTGAAGAATTTTTCGTTAATATCTCCTAAACAAAGCCGCGGATAACAATTTTGCAAAGGAAAATGTTGCTTTAAATGATCTCAGGAATCTCCCATTTCCGACTGTTGAAACACCTGTTGAAACGACTGTTGGGACACCCTGTATATTAATGCATGCGTACTATACGTACTACTTTATAAATCCAGTTGTCTTGAAAACGAATTCTGAAAATTGTATTTTCTAAAATTTACTCTTATGTAGAAGTGTCAGCCGAATGATAAACAAATGCTGATTTCAAATAATCGAATTCTATCGAAAATATGGCAGTACTAAAAATTGTTCATATAAATCTATTATTTAGACTTGAATAATACGTTTTCGTGTTTTCCTACATAAGATTATACTTTTTATTAAATAATTATGCTTTCTAAGTCTATAACAATAACAAAATAGTATGTATGTTTTATTAAAGACGTCTCCTATAAATTTCACAATACTCGAACCAGCACTATGCATCGGCGAAGGCCATTTGAGTAGTTCTAGGGAATTAATGGCTGAGAGAATCTATTGAAAGATACTGGGGATGCAATTAGACGGTCAAGTACGAAATAATCGTTGGCTCGTGTCTGACAAGATACGCTTCTACTCTACTTACATTGCACTTTACTCGTAGATCGAGTGAGTCAGCTTTCAAACATGTCGCATCAATTGTCGTGTCCTCATCGACAACGTCTTCGCAATTGCTGGCATGCAACGAGCCAGAAATTAATGGTGCAAGTAGAAACTTGGCAAAACGCGTGAGACAATATGTTAACACTGAAACAGTTACAGTACTCGTACATTTTACAATACGTAACATACGTGAACGTATATTATTAACGTTACAGAATAAAACGTAATGCTTAATGTAGTAATTTATATGATTTCGTTACTATAATAGTACAGTAAATCCTCTATAGTCGCAAAAGCCTTGAGGAGGTTCGTTTGCACAGCTCGATGATGGACACTATTTTCACAAAGACCTAGCCGAACGTAGAAAAGGACAGCGCGTGAAGCCGCAAAAATAGCTTACCGATGAAACCGCTTCATGCAGTAAATGAAACTTGTTTATTTTTACTTATTTGCAATGAAATTTTACCAACATATTTGTCACATTATTCTGATTAAAATGATACCAAACAAGATATAATTTGGCCCATATTTATTGTACCCACATGTGAAGCATAATGTATGTTCATACCGTCAATTAAACTACTCAATACTGTTCAAATCCAGACACTATTTTTTGTGGCATCAAAGACCACGCCGAATGTAGAGCTGTGAAAGAATCTCTCGAAGGATTTTTCAATATCTTCAAGACTGTTGATTTTACAGACATGTGAAAAAATGTATAGGAAATTCTTTGAACTGTGCCGGCGCGGTGCAACGACGGCGATTGTCCGGGTCTCTTTCTTTTCCATACGCTGTCTTTCCTTGCGTCCGAAACTTCCATCGTCGATTAAACCACTAAATACAGTTGAAATTATATCGTGTTAAGTGCCATTTTAATCCGAAAAATGCCAGAAATAAGTTGGTGCAAGTTCCATAAAAAAATAATGAAAAATAAAGAAGTTTTGTAATTCGATTAGTAGTGGTTCATACCGATATACCCGAGCCGAGATTAGATTACTACAGTTGAGGGAAGATTTTTTCTGCCTTCAACGTGTACGACGTTTTTGTGACTATATAGCATTTATTTTATATTATACTTTCACAATAACATACATACAGTAAATCTTCGATCGGAGTCCCAACACCCGTGTGTTGAACGGACTTGGGTAGCGTAGAGAGGCTATTTTTTTATGACTCCGTCGACCGCGCCGAGACTTCAAACGACGAGCCGAACATAGAGAAGGACAGAATGAAATAGGATCGCGTGGCCGAAGCGTGTCGCTGTCGCCGGCACAGTTTAAAGGCCCGTGCGTCATCACAATGAAACACCAAAATCTTAACTTCTTTATTTTCTATGATATCATGATGGGACTTTAACTAGCTTATTCCTGGCGTTTCACTGATTAAAGTGGTACCAAGAACGATATAATTGGGCCAATATTTAGTGGTTTAATCGACGATGAAAGTTTCGAACGCAACGAAGATCAGCAACAATGCGGGCCTTTGAACTGTGCCGACGGCGGCTACTGTTCGCGTCTCTTTCTTTCCAATACGCTCTTCTTCGTTGCGTTCGAAACTTTCATCGTCGATTAAACCACTAAATATTGGCCCAATTATATCGTTCTTGGTACCATTTTAATCAGCGAAACGCCAGGAATAAGCTAGTTAAAGTCCCATAAACCGGTCATTAAAATTAAGAAGTTTGAGACTTCGATTCAGTCGAGTCAATGTGTGGTGTTCACACCGATATACCCGAGCCGAGATCAAACATCGCCGCCCTACAGCGCGGCGCAGCGTTGGCCGGCAGTGGAGTGAGTAGGCACTGGACTACGGTTAGATAGGCGACCCAGGACTCCGATTGAAGATTTACTGTACATATATGCCGCTGATTATATGAAAGTGAACTAATTGGAAGTCGTGTCTTCTTTCTTCGAGATGTTTAGACTTTTGCGTCTGATTTTATAAAAAAATATTTCACCATGCTAATATATTATACACGGTATTTCACCTAACTTGACATAGGTTGACCTTTTCGCATTAGGATTTTGTACATGCATTTGTGGGTATTTCGAGAACATAAGTTATATTTTTTTGTTTTTATAGAGTATGTTCTCAGAAAAATGTGTTATGATTTTTGCCATGATTCCGGTATTCCTATTGATCGATAACAAACAATTAAGCAAGTATTGTGATCTTGATTATTTACCAAATGTTGACATCATTTTTCCACCTTTAGCACGTTCAAAAAATATGGACGGTCGGTCACAAAAATATTGGGACACTCTTAGAAAGACGATAACTTTTTTAATATTGAACCATGCGATTTGGACTTTTTTAAAAAGCAAGAGCAACTAGTTTATTACAGGATGTGAAAAGAAATTTTTTCAAAAATTGCAATTGACCGGAATTGCAAAAAAATACTGAAAGTTGTATTTTCAACTTTTTCATGTGGGCCTGTATAGAAAATTTAAAAAGTACATTTTGTAGTTCTGTGTCAATTACATATATGCACTGTGAAAGTTTCATCGAAATCGATTGATGCAGGAAAAAACGACAGACATTGAAAGATGTAAGAATCCTTAGATTTATTGCAGTTACAGGCTGAAAATCGTGAAAAATAGCAATTTTCTCCATATTTAAACGTTTGTAACTCATTGCAACGTGGTGCCGATTTTGACGAAATTTTCAGAATATGTTTAATTCACACAGATCTACAATACGTATTTTTTAAATTTTCAATATGGGCCCACATAAAAAAGTTATGAAATGCAACTTTTAGTATTGTTTTCACAATTCCAATCTATTGCAATTTTGTTCCAATATTTTTGTGACCGATTGTAACTATAAAAATCGTCCGTTGTCCGAGGGTTAAACAATTCCGAACGTATGAAATTGGGTGGTCCTTATACAGGGTGTTTCGTCTAAAACGGGACACCAAAAATATCTCCTCTATCTCTAAAAATACAAAAAATGTTTCTAACGTAATCTAAATGGTTTCAGAAGATGAATCAGATGAAAGAATCGTTTTTTATAAATTGTAATTGTTTAATCGTTTTTTCAAGGTCACTCGTATTTTTTTACATATATACACACATTTTTTGTTGTTGTATGTTATAGCAAACATTATTGTGCATTCATCTATGTTTAATAGCACGACCTTGAAATGACCGTGAACTCTAAAATTTGCTGATTAATGCAGAACTTACTTTCAGCGACATTTCAGATTTCAACGGTAACAGAAATTCGAAAAAAAATTCTGTTACCGTTGAAATCTGAAATGTCTTTTTGATTTTCATGAAAAAATAATATGCACAAAATTTTACATCAGTCGAACGTCGAGACGATGTGGCGCATTGAATGCGAAGTTTTGAAATAGAAATTGCTGCACGTTAAATATAATAAGTACTCTGACAGTTTATGTTAAATACTTCATACCTCCAAAAATATCATAATTCCTTACACGCATTCAAGCACAAATGTACTTTGTACGAATTAAGAGTGTTTCACATTAACTGGCCTGTATAATATCTGTCCGCCACCTTCCCGCTAACAAGTCCGTTTTCGCGAAGCGTAATACCGGTGAGAACGATGCGTTCCAATTGGAGTAATAACTTGTTACGAGCCGAGGGCTGGCGGATATGACGTGACCAAGGTGTGTTCCTGTGAACAGGATTTGTCGTGAACTAGCCGGTGTCTGTTTCAACACCGGGTGTCGCAGGGTGGGTTGTCGTAGACTACCCAGTGTCTGTTGCACCACCGGTCGCCACTAGGTAGGAAAGAAAGGGTTGTCGTGAACTAGCTTCTTGACCTCTCGCGGGGTATCCCCCCCTCAGTGGAAGGGGTACACTAGGGTGGATCTTATTTTTCGACCATTCAATTTTGGGCACGCCTTCCCCACTATTCTTATATTTCATGAAAAAATGATATAATATCCAAAGTGTTAGATCAATCGGACGTCGGAAAGACGTGCCACATTAGGGTGGACCTTAGCAGAGTTGGCCAGTATTTAAATACTTCTCGCCTCGGCTCTACAATGGCTCGCTCGGCCGGGTAACCCTGGGTTGGTCGACAACTCATTTGACCGACACTGTTTTTATCAACGATTGGACCGACAGTAACTTTCGTCGACACTATGTTTTCATCTACACGGTCAAATCGTCGACAAATGTCGTCATCGACACGGTTTGGCCGACACTAACACGGTCAAATCGACAATGAAAACAGTGTTGGTCAAATGAGTTGTCGACCAACCCAAGGTAACCCCGCTCGGCCATCTGTGTACTACGATATGGTGTAACGAATAAACTATTAACCGACCATTAAAATTATTTAAATACCGATTGGAATAAAAGATACATAACTTTTATTCGTTATTCGACTTTTATTTAAATAATTTTGTATTCGCCGAGAATGTATTCGATGAATAATTGTTACAAATTGTATTCGAAGCTTCAAATACATCCACTTCGAATACAATTTGTAACTATTATTCATCGAATACAAGATTATTTAAATAAAAGTCGAATAAAAGATACTTTTATATTCGAACATTCGAATAACGAATACAAATTTTGTATTTTTTATTCGTTATTCGAAATTTGTATTTAAATGCAATTTTTGCCCAACACTGAACCTTAGCTATACCTGGTGAAATTTTTATTGTGAGATTTTTTCACGCCTCCTCCTAAAATTGTGCCATTGGGTAAGAAAATAATTCCCGCAAAAGATGAAGTTGATTGGATAAGGAGAAGACATGTCACATTGACGTTAAAATTGCGAAAAATATGAAATTTTATAGGAATGGGAATATTTGAAGAAAAGACTTTTGTTTATGACTAAACGTTCTTCTTGTTTAGTCATAATCAAAAGTCTTTCCTACAAATTTATTAAAAAGTATTTAAACTCAATTCCTCTATTTTCTTTTCGTCGCCTTTATTTGGTGTAGTATTCACCACATCCAGTAAAAAATATTTTGCTCTGATGAAACATAACATATTTATATCGAACGTTAATTTCTCTACTTTTTAGATTGTTATAAGAACACGACTAAAAGAATTGGTGCTTTCAGTAAAATACGTAAAATGTAACATATATGTATTTACTAAAATATGAGCATTAGTTAATTTTTATATTGAAAATATTACATTGTGCTACTAATTATCATAAATATTTTTGCATAAGAAGAATGATTCGTCATAATCAAAATTCTTTCCTTGATATATTCTCATTAATATAAAGCTTCATATTTATCGCAACTTTAATGTGAATGTGCCACGTCTTACTCTTATCCGATTCACTTCACATTCTGCAATAATATTTTTTTACTTGATGAAACAATTTTAGTGAGCGGCGTGAAAGAAATCTATCTCGCGCCCATAATATACAATGTTTCGAGTTGTGTAAGTTTTGAGGATGAATGACTATGAAAGTTCAAGAGAATATCGGAATGAAGCTTTTCATTAGTACGGTCTCTTGGGTTGGGACAAAACGTGTGAAGGAATGCACAATTCAAAGAGCATACACATTTTCGATTCACGTAGCAACTTGGCGGCGAAAGGGAAAGAAGCGTGATGGGAGAAATGAAACGAAATGTTTGGTCGTATGTAGATAAGTGAGAGTCAAAAGAGAGTATACAATACACATCGAGAACACGGCATTTATTTAACAATTATATTAGATATATGTTACATTAATGGAAAAGTTATTTGAAAAACATAAAGTGTAGATTGATAGTAATTAAATGTAAAAAACGTAATTCAATCTAATAAATCATATTTGAGATAGAACATAAAATAATAGTTGGGATCTGTAAAAATATGAATCAAAAGTGAGTATAGGGTAAAGTGCCCAAATATGGAAAAGTCGGCTATTATGGCACTACCTTACATATTTAATTTAATGATGCTTTCGGCGCTACCGTTTCGAACAATTAATAAATCTAGCAATTTTGCAAAAAACTTTTGCTTTTTCCTAACGTTTCGGTTCAGTTTTGAAACTTTTTCAAAGGTAGAATTTGCGTCTACTAGAAAGTATATACAGGGTGTCCAAAACCACCCGTCCATGAGTGTTAACTTCTCAGATAAGCATATTCGGTAAAAATGTTTGCAATAAAAGTTGCAGGGATTAATGGAGGACATATATCCATGACCTTGTATTTGACCTTCGGATCCATTTTCAAGGTTATTTGGAGGTCAGTACGTATCTTTTAATTGGAAACCCAGGCATTTTAATCTAGGACATAAGTAAATATCTGAACATGAAATCTGTAGACAAAAGTAGGGTTTTCCATTTAAAAAATACGTACTGACCTCCAAATAACCTTGAAAATGGATCCGAAGGTCAAATACAAGGTCATGGACATATGTTCTCCATTAATCCCTGCAACTTTTATTCCAAACATTTTTACCGAATATACTTATCTGAGAAGTTAACACCCCTGGACGGGTGGTTTTGGACACCCTGTATGTATAATACAGTAAATAGAATAGGTGAATTGAAATTGAGCAAAAATGATACTGATACGTACTTGCTATAATAACTTTAGTTATGTAAAATTCAGTTAGTACAAATCAAATTTCCAATGCTCAATTTTACATAACTAAATTATTATAGCAAGTATGTATCAGTATCATTTTTGCTGAATCTCAATTCACCTATTCTATTTACTGTACTATATACATATATATATTTTCTTGTAGACACAAATTCTACATTTAAAAAAGGTTCAAATCTGAACCGAAACGTTAGGAAAGAACAAAAGTTTTTTGCAAAATTGCTAGATTTATTAATTGATCGAAATGGTAGCGCCGAAAGCATCATTAAATTAAATATTGAACATTTACGTTCGATAATTGAGACTACCTTATATCTTGTAATGGAGAAGTTGCACTCTAGTGGGAAAATCCTCAAACAATAGTTTACCATGTTTACTCAACAATGTGCAGTACATTCGCACTATTCTATAGATTTTAGTATCGATCCTCCGCCAGTTGTATCTCCACGTGTTGAATATTTTTGTGATTAGATTTTCGATTGTATCTTTTTCGAGGAAGATAAGTGATTTTCAGTTTATTTATATTAATGTTTGCCAACTGTTGGTTTGGGCTGAAATTCATTTTCTCTTTGTCAGTAGCTAGTGTTATTAGTCTACGTGGAGTTTCCCATATGGCACTACCAAGGGTTCCCTAATATGGGTATAGCTATTGATATTTTTGGTGTGGGTGCCGAATATGGCACTAGGTGTCATATTAGGGACTCAAGGTGTACCATATTAAGAACCCCTTTCGCTAGAACCTGAAACTGACACACCACAAAAAAAAGAATATTTTTCCCAAACTGTATTAATTTTTTAACAAACTTGATCCCAGAATCTTATAGGGACGAAATGCATCTACAAACAATGACATCAACAAAAAGTAGTTCATATTGGGCACTTTACCACACACAACTAATTAAGAATGATTTATCTTCATTTATTAATAAAATTACGAGCATTTAATACTTTGATGGTCTACCATTAGCATTAATTACGGCAGTTAATCGTCTTGGCATGGATTCAACCAATTTACTTGTTGTTGAAACAGAAATATCATTCCATACTTTTAGTAGATCGATTTTAAGGTTTCCCTAGGTCGTAATTTTTATCATTCTATACTTTTAGTAGTTTGATTTTAAGGTTTTCCTTGTTTGTAATATTTATTTTGTGTAAGTTCAAATCTAATATTTCCCACAAATAATCTATTACATTAAGATCTGCAGATTGCAGTGGAGAATCGAGCTGATTTGGAGCATTTTATTGCAACCAATCCTTAATCTTCGCTGTGTGTTTAGGATCTAGATCTTGCTGAAAGGTCCACGAATCTAGCAACTGAACTCTTCTAACTTGCACTTGCAGCTTTTGTTCTAAAAAAAATTTTGATATTGAAATCTATCCATCGTATTGCTAATAAAAGCGAATTTCCCGACTCGAGAGACTGCCATGCTACCCCAAACCATTTCTCGGTTTTAATTCCGTATTTTCTTTCCTCCAAATTTTTAGTTGTCTTTTTCTTCCAAAAATTTCGAATTTACTTTCATTAGTGAATAATACGGTGTTCCAAAATTCAAGTGATCTGTTTATGAATTTTTCTGCGAATTGCAATCGTATAACGTTTTACACTTATTGTTAGTTTCTTGCGTGGTACACGGCCTGCGTACCTTGAAAATTTAATGATTTACGAATTGTACTCGCACTTATACATTTTTTTGTATTTCAAATATTTCTTGAGCTAATGACACTTTACTCGTAGTGGGATCTTTTTTCACTATTCGTGTAATTACACTTGTGTTTTTTACACTTTTTGTATATTTATACTTGTTATATTTATACTTATTCTTTGCACTTACCGCTGGTTTCTTGCGTGATACACGGTCATGCATACCTTGAGAATTTGGTGACGTACAAATTGTACTCGGACTGAAAGATTTTTGTTGTATTTCAGATATTTCTTGAGCTAATGAAACTGCACACGTAGTGGAATCTTCTTTCACTATTTTTGTCTACTTCATTAATCTTTCTCGGACGACCAAAACGAGGAAAGTTTTTTACACTTTTTGTATCTTTATAATATGGCGGCGCGAGCGGCAAAGATACGAGGTGGCAAAGTTGAAATTCGGAAAGAGCACATCGAAATCTATAAAATTACACATTTTTAAAAGTCCTGGAAAGTTTTCTGGGTAAAACTGCCAAATAACTATTATAGTTAGTAACATCAGATCGAACCAGTGGGCTGAAAACGTCAATATACTTTGTTCACTAAGATGGTTTAGATAGGATTGTGACAATAGTACTACAACATCACAACTTTGGTTTTTGCGAAATATGCTGTAAATATAATGTAGAATCCTATATGTATGGGGTGTATACTAATTTTTAACTCTCACTGTATATGGGTCATGGGTGCAGAGCGGCAAGTGGCGACGGCGCGTGCGATGACTCGACAAAAGAGATTCACCCGCATAAAATAATGGTAGCGAACGGTAGCGGCGCGGCGGCGGGATACGGTATCAGTCGGCCCGCTGGAAACGAGCGAATTCATTTCTGATTTAGCGTTCGACCGTGTTATTCCCGTATCTCCCCTTCGTTGTTTCGGTGTTGTATCGAGTGCGGACGAGTAGGCACGCGTGCTGCCGATCGACGTGACGGCTACAACTGGTAATAAAGTTTCTGCTAGTATGGAAACAGCGTTTAACACGGCTACAGCGCAGCGCAACGAGATGGAAGTGGTCTCCCCGACGCGACGCAATGGGCCTGCCTACCCTGCCTCGATGGATATTTCTTCCGTCTCGAGCGGAGATCACCTCTGCCTCCCCTGATTTATATATATAATTTGCTTTCGCGCAGATAAAAACAAAAAACCTGTAATTTGTCGACGCCACGATAAATTCGGCATATCGCGGAACATATCCCTGACTGAACTTTCCTCGGCGAACTTTCCTTGTTTTACACTTATACGGACTTTAATGACTTCAGTAACTTTGATTAGAATAAATTAAGTCTAAGGAATCTTTTGCTGTCATGATCAATTCAATATATTTTACAATAACATCACAATATTTGTTCAAAGTTTAAAAATAGGTCATTTTGTCAAACTCAAATTTCTCAAAAACTGTGTGTCTAGGAGAAAAATTAAGGACAGATTCGGAATGAGCGCAAAAAACTCTATAAAAATTGCATAGTGAGAATCGAAATCCCCAAAAAAGTTGAAATTTGTTGGACCGTGTAATTGCTATTGTTTAAAAAGTTGAACTTTTCAAAATTTGTCTTGGATAAAAGAATATAATTATACAATTTTATAATGATTACACGATAATAGCTTCGCTAAAAGTGAACGATTCGAATTAAGGATGTTCTGGAGGTACAATGGGAGACAAAAGTACAAGAAATTCGAAATCCATCAATATGTTGGCAATGAAAGCCATTAATGAGTATATTTTGCATTAAAAAATAGATTAATTTAAAAAGCTTTCATTTAATTAGTGAATTTCATGTTATATTTATTTTTTAATGAAATTATCTTCATATTATACAAAACTGTAAGTGACTTTTGCGAATAATTGTACCCTCTGATTGTAGCTACATTCAGTGGTCTACACAGTTGTCGCGTTTCCATGCTGTGAGAAGGACAACACGATAAATTTGGCATTTTGTCACAGTTTATAATTTTTTGCTCCATGTGTGTTTAGTGAATCCTAATAAATTTTGAACATAATTAATTACATAATGTTTACTACATATAAAAAAAACTGAAGTTTCTAGTTGCGTTTTTTCAAGGTTTAAATAAGGTTTGAAGTGGAATTTTATGAATTCTCCGTAAGAAGACATGTTGAAATGTGCAAACTTTAAGTTGCTATAACTCTTAAACGGTGCAGCGAATCGAACCCAAACTTTGGTAATTGCATTGATTTAGTAAGAATTATATCTTGTAAAATTTTCAAAAATTTTGTTGCGTTTTTATATACCTCCAGAAAAACCTTAATCTAATGGGATACTAAAATCATCTTATAATGCGAAGAATACAATGTTATAAAAAAAATTGATCTTGAAATTCAAGGACAATTTTGCGGCAATTGTTTTTTACAGATCTTCATCGATCCGAAGATGTGGAAGACACCTGTGACAGCCAAGACCCAAGACCAACATTTCTTTAAACCCTGTACATTGTTTGTGTAAAATATTTGACATTCGCTGACAAACGTTGACAATCCACCAGAATATTAAAATGATGTTATAGTAACGAGAATTAACACACCTACCTTTTTGGATACCGTAAACATCGCCGCGGGGGATCGTATTTATTTTCTTATGCCAGAAATCCAACAGAGAAATCTCGTTTCAACAAAAACAATCAGTGGACATAAGCATATTGGTAAAACCCACCCGTTTCGTTAAATACATTATCAGTTGTAAACATCGGAAATGTTTGTATACATATTTACTCACAGTAGCGCACATACGAAAAGGTTTGTTAGGTTGGAAGAGCTTCAACTAAGACTAAAACGATAGTGACATTCTAGGGTACACTTTGAGCTTCCTAATTAAATGGACATCAGCTTAGCTCAGGTTTAGAAGAACCGATAAGCTAGGTTTCATGTTCTTTCGTTGCCGAATTAATTAGCGATTACTATATGCGGTGTATACGCCCATACCGTTCCTTTCTGGCTTGCACGGTCACATGTGAAATTGCAATTAGCTGAAATAATTAAGCAATTAGCAACATTTCTTATCACCAGGCTGTAGATCTGTACATATCAGGTTACATTTTGCAAACTTTACAAGAACCAGGGTTAAATAGAGACATCAATTCTCTGTTATGCGTTTTACTTAGCTAGGAGAATAGACATTTCCTATTTTAGTATGAGATACGAAAGATGTTATGAAAACTTGACACACGAAGATGTGATTTATATGAGAACCGATAATAAAGATTCGAAGCAAAAGAGAAATTAAATTTTATTTTTAGTTACGTAATACTTGTGATACCCAGATAGCACACAGACGTCTTAAAGACGTATTTATGACGTCTGCATTTGGACATTCAGACGTCTTAAAGATGCCCCGAATGTCCTACGAACGTCTTTAGAACGTCTCCTGAACGTCTTGTGTTAGAAAACGGTACGTCTTAAAGACGTCTTTAAGACATCTCTTTGACGTCTAAAATACGAATAGGAGACGTTCGTAGGACATAACACACGAAGTCTTAAAGGTCCATAAATGTCAATTAAACCAAAAGAAGGGAAGAGTAAAAATAGATTTCGACAAAAACGAGTTTAAAGTTAAACTAATAAGTAGCTTTATTAGAAGAACGCATGTGGAATTGACATGAATAGTGTAATGAAAATAACAATTGCCATTAAAATCACAATAAAAATTGAAATTGATGCAAAAACACTAACTCGAACAAATAATACCAATGCTAATTATGCTTACTTACTGGTAGATTATGGCTATACAGGGTGTTCATTTGAAAACATTCCAGCCGAATATCTCGAAAAGTATGAAGGATATTACAAAAGTGTAAAACACTTGTCCAAGGATTTCGAGGGGGAAAGAGAGGGGCAATATCAGTTTTTTATTTGGGTGACGTTTTCAAGATCATTTGGAGGTCAACTTTGTTTTTTCAAATGGAAACCTATATTTTTTTATTATGGGATCTTATTGTACGTAAAAAGACCAGCAATTTTCGTAGGATACTTTTTTTATCCGCGTACCAGTTTCGGAGATATTTAAAGAGAAGTAGAGCGAAGCATATTATTGTGTAAAATTCTTCGACGTAAATCGTTAATGTTTTACCGTTGTACTAGCACGTACCGTTTGAAAACAAAATTATCCTCTATTGATCTCTTGTTTATGTTGTCTGTATTTCAATATAAGATTGTACTATTTAGTCAAGTGTGAATCATCATAATAAGAGATACTATATCGTAGTACAATTAATTGTATAAAATGGTGTATTCTTCAGAAGAACGAGTAGAACTAATTTTTATTTATGGAGCTGATGAGTGTGCTCGTCGAACTGCTGCTAACGTTCAATAAGAGACATCCTGATACACATGTTTCTAATACGTACGTGTTACAATTAGTTGCAAAGTGTAAGGAAACAGGATCGGAGACAAATTTAAAAAGAAACCAGCCAAAATTCATAAAAGAAGCTGATCAAATCGAAATTATAGGACAGTTTACTGTGTGAATCTTACTAGTTCAATCTGACAAGTTCCAATGATAACTGGTGTATCAGTAGGATCTGTGCACAAATTACTTAAACATAACAAGTTTCATCCTTATAAAATGCAGTTGCATCAAAAGTTATGGTAGATGACTTTGACTGGCGGATTGAGTTTTGTGAGGAATTAACAAATATGATCAATGTCACTCCTAATCTAATAAAAACATTTGTTTTAGTGACGAATGCACTTTTTTCTTAAATGATGCTGTAAATCGTCATAACTGTTATTATTGGATTGACGAAAATCCACATCTTATTAGAAAAAGTAATACTCAATGGCCGGAGAAAATAAATGTTTGAACAGACATTTTAGGAAATGCTATTGTAGGTCCTCTGTTTTTCCAAGAGAATTCGAATGGCAATCTGTATTTAAATTTACTAGATGACACCATTGATCCACTTATAACAGAAAGTCTTGAAAGCCAAAGGGATGAAAACGGCAATTTTTTGTTAAACGAAGAACTTTTGTACTTCCAACATGATGGTGCTCACACGTTACCAGTTCGCCAGTGGTTAAACAATCGATTCCCACTAAAATGGACCGGTAGAAGAGGTGTTAATGAATGGCCACCAAGATCACTAGATCTAAGTACAGTCGACTTCTTTTTGTGGCGACACTTAAAGTCTGTTGTTTATGAAACAACCAGAAAGCGTCAACGATTTGCGCTGCAGAATTTCAAACATGTTTGTTCAGAATTTGAGAATCGTCTGTATTATTATTTAGAAAACAACGGAGAATATTTTGAAAATTTGTTATAGTTATAAAGAAATTACAAACTTTCTCGCAGTATAAGTATGACTAGCTCTACTTCTCTTTAAATATCTCCGAAACCAGTGCGCGGATAAAATATAAGTATCCTACGATAATTTCTGGTCTTTTTACCTATAATAAGATCCCATAATAAAAAACCTTGAAAACGCCACCCAAATAAAAACTGATATTGCCCCCCTCTTTCCCCCTCGAAATCCTTGGACACGTGTTTTACGCTTTTATAATATCTTTCATATTTTTCGAGATACAGTAAATTCTCTATAAACGCGAAAATCTCTTCACGATAAACGCGAAAGAAATATCCCCTCCAACTTAGCACACAGATCTCGGCTCGGTATATCGGTGTGAACCACTACTAACGCGACGCGGAGAGTCGCAGTCGTCGGCACAGTTCAAACGCCCGTGAGTCATCATAACGTTACATCAACAGTCTATCTTCTTTATTTTCCATGATACTGTTATGGGACTTTCACTACCTTATTTCTGGAATTTTTCTGATTACAATGATACCAAACACGATCTAATTTGAACTGAATTTAGTGGTTTAATTGACAATGAAAGTTTCGGGCGCAAGGAAGGATAGCGCATGTGAAAGAAAGAGACGCAGAGTCGCAGCGCGCCGGCACAGTTCAAAGGCCCGTGAGACATCATAACGTTACACCAACAGTCTATCTTCCTTATTTTCCATGATACTGTTATGGGACATTCACTACCTTATTTCTGGCATTTTTCTGATTAAAATGATACCAAACACTACCTAATTTAAACTGAATTTAGTGGTTTAATTGACGGTATATACATATGAAGTAACTTTAGAACATAAGAGTACAGTGGTCGTGCGTCGCAAATATAAAGACGTGATGAACTATGACCGATCATGTCGCAAAACCGAACACCGTGTCAAGTCACACGCGTCGCTCGCTCCATTACAATTTTTTGATAAGAAACAAAATTAAATAAATCTTAAATAAATCTTAAGTATATTACTTAAAACAGTTCAAAAACTACAAAAAGTGTGTCTTTTCCTGACGGATGTAAACGCTTCAATTCGATAGTTTTCCTTCGATGGTATTTAAACTGTAGTGGTTTAAATGACGATGAACGTTTCGGGCGCAAGGAAGGATAGCGCGTATAGAAAAGAAAGAGACGCGGAGAGTCGGAGTCGCCGGCACAATTCAAAGCCCCGCGCGTGGTCTCGCTTTACACGCTCTGTCCTTCTCTACGTTCGGCTCGGCCTTTGAAGCTCGAAAAACGTAGGACCACGATCGAAAAATGCGAAGAAATCCCCCCGAGGCGTTCGCGTTTATAGAGAATTTACTGTATTCGGTTGGAAAGTTTTCAAATGAACACCCTGTATATATAAACCAATAAACCACACTGTTTATGGTCTTAAAAACGTCTTTTTAGGACGTAAAACCTTCAGACCTAAAATAGACGTAAACTGGACGTGTCCTTAAGACCTCGAGTGCTATCTGGGTATACCAATGTGGTGTTGAATTCATTTAACTTGTTAAAAGCTATAGTAATCTGAATATTTAACAAAAATTCAGAACTCGATATTTATGCTGTTGATGGACACGATAAAGTGCATTATAAGTGAAATAAATGTTTAAAAAAATCATGAAGAACGTAAAAAATTAATTTTTCATTCGTAAAAGTAGTCTACTTGAAAAACTTTGTAGGATACAACCTTGTTGGTCGCCAGCCGGCTCTGATTGAGGGATGTTTCGCTTGGAGAAGTTTTCAAAAGTAGCGAGAATAAAGTTTTCTAAAAAGAGGAGCAGAAGTCAGGACAAATACAGAAAGAATAATGGAAGAAGGATACGACAAAATATTAAAATACTAGACGCTGCCTGCTATCGAAATGCATTCTGTTGATTACGCATTTGTTAAATGAACGCTCGTCGTATTTCATTGCACAAACGACAGAATTTCGTAGATTATACAAGTTTCCTGCAGGGACCATAACTGTCATAACCAAAAAGAAAGAAGGTCATGGGATAATAAGTACTTCATTCACTAAAATCGTATTGGTTACAAGTAAGGATTACAAATGACTGAAAGTTTTTTCTTTGTTGGCAAATGTTATCGTTATTCATTTTGATTCTCATAACTAGATTACGGAACTTTATGCAAAATGAAAATGTTTTTCGTCGATTGTGGGAAGTAGGAATAACATAAAAATTGATTTCATCCCTTAACGACTTTTTTATATTAAAAGCAACAATACAACATTCTTGATTTTTTTACATCTTTTACTGTTTTATATGTCACCCAACCAATTTCTTCATAAATGCATAAAGATCCGCAGTCTACTCATAACATTATCAATGAGAGACATTTATTTCGGACGCTCATAACAGTTATCGTAGAGAGAAGTTTATTTTGATCGCCCATAACAGTTATCGACGTGAGAAATTTATTTCAATCACTTATAACAGTTATCGATGTGAGAAGTTTATTTCGATCGCTCATGACAGTTATCGATGAGAGAAATTTATTTCGATCACTTATAACTAGACTGCGGATCTTTATGCATTTATAATATGTCGAAATATGCAAAATATATGCAAGATGTACGCAAGGTATATACTGTATAGGGAATGCATGTACGGATCTGTAGAATAGTAATTATTTTATCGTTTTATTTATTATAATTTAAATTACAATATACAACAATAGTTTTTTCTATAGTGTCGATTGTAAATTGATGCCTCTTGTCTGTTAAAATTAATTTATACGCTGAAAAAGAGCGTTCTAGATCACATGATGTTATAGGGCCATATTTAAATTTACTCCAACGATGTGCCAGACCTCTCGTGGTCCTTCAACGTGTTCACCCTTAAAAATCTTGCTTATTTTTAATAATTCGTTTTAATACAAATTCCATTTTATGTGTAACCTTTTCTCCATAATCACCGTGTATAATTTTTTAATTTTCTATAACTGTAGTTACCAAATCTATAGATTCCGTTAGAGGTAATCCTATTGTTGTCAATTTCTTCATGGCCTCAGGTAACATTTGGAAATGGCTCTGAATAATATTTATACAAAATTTATGCATTTATGCAAAATTTATGCAAGAAATATGCACTTATGCAAAACATATGCAATATACAAAATATGCAAAATAAAAATTATATTTTTAAGATCCTCTAATGACAAAACAAATTTCTGTTTAGGTCCCAGTTTTTTAATCTATTTACGATAAAAATATGCATTTGCATAAACATCCGCAATCTACTTATAACAGTTCTCAAAAAGACAAGTTCATTTCGATCGCTTACACTAGTTATTGACGAAGGAAAATTTTAATAGTTACAGTAAAGTCGCGATATTTTTCCAGCGGCTGTGTTCTGCACGGAGACATATCGTGTAGAGACATTTTTTGGGTCCATGCAAATCACCGACAGATTTCTCCGACACGGTTTTCATCGACAACATTTCACCGGCTCCAGATTTGACCGACAATAGCTTTGGCCGACAACGAATTTCATCGACAACGAATTTGATCCACAACGATTTGAGACACAGTATGATAATATTGTATGATAATATTATATGATAATACATATGATAATACTGTATGATAATACATACTGTGGTCGTCTTAAATTGTTGTGGATCAAATTCGTTGTCGGTTAAAGGCGTTGTCGGCCAAAGCTATTGTCGATCAAATCTGGAGTCGGTGAAATGTTGTCGGCGACAACCATGTCGGAGAAATCTGTGTCGGTGATTTCCATGGGACCCCATTTTTTTATGACTGCGTCTACCGCGCCGACTGCGCCGAGAGTACAGCAGTGCTTCGATTGTGCACACCTTTTCTCGCGCATGCGCGGCGATTTCAGCCTCAGTAATGTAAGCTTCTCGATAAAATGGAGATCTTTGAGCACCCCGCAGAATTTTAAAAATTTATATGATTTTAATCTGAAAAATGAATGTATAACAAGTGTATTTGTGTATATTTTGTAACTCGTAGAACATGTCCTGGAGTCAGCCTGGAGAAGAGATGTGCACAATCGAAGCACTGGAGTACAGACGAGGCCGGACGTACACAGTTAGTTATTTTTTTATAGGACTTTCACCAACTTATTCTGGCTTTTTTCTGATTAAAATCACACTAAACACGATATAATTTCAAATGTATTTAATGGTTTCATCGACAATGTAAGTTTGGGAAATTCTCTGAACTGTGCCGGCGACGGCGACAGTCCGGGTCTCTATCATTCCCTTATGCTGTCCTTCCTTGCACCCGGAACTTTCATCATCTATAAACCACTAAATATAGTTGTAATTATATCGTGTTTGCTGTCATTTTTATCAGAAAAATGCCACGAATAAGTTGGCGGAGGTCGCGTAAAAAAATAATGAAAAATGAAGAAGTTTTGTAATTGGATTAGTAGTAGTTCACACCGATATATCCGAACCGAGATCAATCATCGCCGCCCTGTGGCGCGGCGTTGGCCGGCAGTGGAGTGGGTAGGCACTGGATAAATTCTGGGTAGAAAGTCGTGGAAAGATATTGCTACTTTACTGTACTATTAAATGGTACAACTGTCAAATAATAGACACTCAAATTATTTAATCGATTTTTATTCATGAAATTAATTGTTACAATCAAAAGTTAATATCATAAACATGAGTATTTAAAAATTTTCTCCTGACAATAATAAAATTTTTCCTCTAATCAATTGTACATTAACAAAGTACATAACCAAAGACAGTTAAAAAACAGATTTTGTGTTGTCCTTATGATCTATCAATTCGTCTTGTATGAAACCTTCTCAATGATTTCTACAGGCTTGCTATAGCCGAAAAAGAGTAGGCATTTCGATATAATTAAATAAGCAACCGAAATGAATGTTCTTATCAATAATTATTATGAACAAGTGAAAAAATTTGATCATAGATGACTGTTATTGTTATTAGCTATCGAAATAAATGTCTCTCATCGATAAGTGTTATGACCGGTCGAAATAGATTTCCCTCACTGATAACTGTTATGAGTGATCGAAATGAACTTCTCTCATCGATAACAGTTATCGAAGAGGATCTTTTTCGGACACTAACTGGACACTGGTACTGTAACCAAGGAGTTTAAAAATCGATATTTTATAATCATATTGTTCTTCGATTTCTTTCTTCGTATTTTGTGTTGATTATCTTTAAGTTCAATAATATTCAGCTGTTCATTTACGATTTGTACCGTAGAAAATTTTAGAATAACTGTCATTTTTGGTTCCTGGTTTCGTGAAAATATGTTCTTTCAAGTTCCTCTTACATATTTCGCAATTTATATTGTGCAAAGTCCATTTTCATTGTTATTGAAATCACCTTTCGATTTGTGTTCTAACTAAATATTTCTTATCGTTGTGGTAGAAAAGCACACGAATATAATAACTGTCAAACTTGGTTAATACCCACTCAATAAAGTGATTTTTTGTGCATTTACAGAACATTAATTGCCGTGCCGTGAATTTCCAAGATCTCACAATACGAATACTTACAGAGTCGAAACATTTGAAGAACCGCATTTTGTAGTTGGCCCCTGAAATTCATCAAATCATATCTACATTTTGATATTTGCCAACGCTTTTTTTATTATGGATTTTTTGTCCATACGTCGAGAAAGTGAATTATTAATCGAAGACAATCGACAACCTTCGATGCTGCTAGATTATCATCAAACTCAACAAATACTGTCAACATATTATTGATATTATACATATATTCTCACAGAGCACATATTGCGAAATATGAAAGACGAAGGTCGATCAGAAAATTGTATCTCCCACTTCGTTTTCATCGGCAAGTAGCTTTATTCGCATAAAGTAGGATTGCATAACTTATTTTAAAACGAAATTCTTCGTTTAAACTGAATTTTCCTACTTCAAAGTTCATTAAAGTTGGAAGGTCTTGTCGTTTTCTTGCCACGTTTTCATGATGAACAGAAAAAAATGTGGCGAAGTTTCCGTTTACGTCCATCGTCAGAATTAGATGAAATTTTGGAAATAGGGTCTTTTTTTACTAAAATGGTAATTGTAGGAAGGATTTTTGGCGACTCGAAAAATTTTTTTTTACCATTTCAATGTCACTCCCTACCTTACCGACTCCACTCCTGTATTTTCCTATGCGTGGACGGGCCGGCCCCTTCTCCGCCGCCTTTCCACCTAATCCTAACTATTTCTGATCGCATAATCTTCCCATTGTAGATATTCAATTAATTGGTTTAACAATTGGAATTTCGAAAACATTTTATATTAATTTCCAGAATATACATATTTAATATCTTCAACTAATTGCAAACATGGATCATCACCAGCTTTGTTGACCTCATAGTACCATAAAAATTCACACATGTGATCTATGATTGAATCATCCTTAACGCCACCTCTACTTAGACTCTAGATTGCACTGATATATATATAACATGGAAAAATTCGGATACCGTATCCATAGTATATATATACTATGGATACGGTATCCGAATTTTTCCATGTTACAAATTGGAAGTCCCGACTTCTATAAATCTATGGCACAATTGATGCCAGCGCCTTCGTGGTTCAACCGGTGTACTGAATCCCCCGTACTCCTCTTCACCACCGTGATCCTCTATACTTTGCCACGTGCTTGCGTCCCTTCAGGTAACGCTGCTTTCAATCGAGTTATTAGACGCCATCGACACCATTTTATTAAATAGAATTGTGATACCATTATGTATAAGATATTTATTTTTCTGTGTGTGCTTCCTTCAGCATGACTTACTTCAATCTTTCAAGCTTTAAAGTAGTATTACAGATTTAAGAAAAATTAATATTTCTTCTCTGTACAGTTATCAAAAGTGATGTAAGCAAGATAGCTGAATCTGCGGAATCTTCAGTATTTGCAATTATTCAAATTTTACATTACACAATATCATTATTCTAATGTATTTAATTGTATTATTTTTGTATAATTATATGCAACAATTAATTATAGTAATATAACATTTCATTGTATATAAATGTGTTTTATCGGTAATAAATGTATTTCAATATCATTATGAGTTTGATTTCATTTAATGCTTCTCTTAAAACGTAAGAAATACACACCTATTTACCTTTCCTTATCTATAACAATAAAGCAAACAACAAAAATGTTTACAAATATTTTTAATTCAATTTTGCGCTTTCTCTTCACATCATTAATCATTCTTAGTTTCTTTTATATTACATTTATTACACAAAGTTAGTTCACTTCTGTTTAATTTGTTATAACTTATGATTAACTTGTGATGTTATAACATACTATTATTTCAATCTTATAAACTTCATTTTTGAAACTCGCGCTATATCCCTTAGTACACCGGTTGAACTTCAGACAGCGCTGGCATCGAATTGTACGTTCAATTTGTAACATAAAGCTGTGCAGGCGGCTTATGGGAGATACCGTATCCATAGTATATATATCAGTGCTAGATTGACATTAGAATAGTAAAAGAAATTTGTCGGTATGGTAGGGACTGACATTAAAATGGTACACATTTTTTTCGAGTTGTCAAAAATCCTTCTGACAATCACCATTTTAGTCAAAAAAGAACCTATTTCCAAAATTTCATCCAATTCTGACGATGGACGTAAACGGAAACACAGCCAAAAATGTATACAATAATCATTAATGAAGATATAAAAAACGATGAGGAAGTTTACAATCGATTGGATCAAATATTTATACAAGGTGAGGCAGTAAAAATTTGGACCTGAAACTCGTTATATCATGGTGACCTTGAGTTTTTCAAATGACACTGTATATTTTTTTGTTGCTACATTGTAGTTCTTAAGAAGACGAATTCAAAGACCTCAAACAAAGTACAGTAATGTCCCATTCTAAGTCAATTCTCGGTTCTCGTGACATAGATCGGAACAGGACGCTATTTTTTTGTGGCTTCGTCGACCGTGCCGAACGTAGAAAAAGACAGCATGTAAACATGGACTGCGCGGCAGAAGACGCAACAAAAAATAGCGTATGGGTGAGACACTAATAGTGTAATACTGAAACTTATTTATTTTTGACTTATTATTTTTAATGAAATTTTACCAATATATTTGCGGCATTTCTCTGATTCATATGACACCAAAGAAGATACAATTTGACCCATATTTAAAGTACACGTGAAGCATAATTTATAATTCATCATATATGTAACATGCTATATATAGCATATTTTCATATGAATAATGAACATCTCAAAAATATGTTCTCAAGTAGACTAGAATTGTGCACATTAACGAAGCTAGAGCCCGATGAAGGTTTTTAAACGAATCGTTTTAATAAGAGAAATGTGGCAAATATCTTGAGAAAGGTTGTATAGGAAGAAAATTGAAAATAAAAAAATTAGCATCGCAATCGAAGGTATTTTAAATAATACAATAAGTTTTGAATTTTTGCCGCTCGTCACGGTTGCTGTTTCTTTTCTTTTCTCTTCCATGTCCTAAAGTTACTCCATACCGTCAATTAAACCACTAAATACAGTTGATATTATATCGTGTTTAGTGTGATTTTAATCAGAAAAATGCCACAAATAAGTTGGCGTCAGTCCCATAAAAGAATAATGAAAAATAAAGGAATTTTGTAATTGGATTAGTAGTGGTTCACACTGATATACCCGACCCGGTATCGGATTTCGCGACATGTTTACACTGCTCGGCGACCGAGGCAATTCGAGCTTCCCGGCCCCTCGCGCGGTATGCCCCACAGTGGCATGGCTAGGCAAAGGAACATAGACCGGTCTCCTCCGCCGTACTTAGAATGGGACATTACTGTGCCTTCAATTGTCCTTGAATCTCAACAGGAAAAATTGGAAATTAGTAATGCAGTTACATATAGCCTGAACAGCTTTTCGTTTCGATTTGAGGGTCAAGGTCAATTGAAGGTACTTTGATACAGGTCATTGAATTTATATTTTTGTTACATGGACTACAATACAGAGACAAAAAAGATACACAGTGTCACATGTAAATCTCAAGGTCACCTTGATATCTCAGAAAATATAAGGCATAAAAAATCAAACTTGTAGCTCCCTCGGATACAATACATTTTTTTTAGTATAATAATAATATAATATACATGGTGTCCCGAATTTAAATGGCAAAACTTCAGGAGCGTGTAGGGGTCCGAAAAGCTAATTGTAAGACAAAAAGTCTTTTAGAGATTTGCTCGTTTTTGCTTCGTTTTAGAGAATACCGCAAAGAAAGAAACAAAACAAGTTTTCATTTTTGTACTTATTTATTTACATTTTATTTACGTTATTATCTATTTAATGTAGATTTTGTTCAATATGTTGCCCTCATGCAGTAATGCAAGCATTACGATGAATTACAGCTGAACATTATTTTGGTGATATTTGGTGCACTGCATCTATGATTCGGTCTCTTAATTTCTCTCTTGAATTGATTGGCACCGAATAAACTTTCTACTTCAAGGTTCCCCATACGAACATAGATAGATGAAAACGTAAATAAAATGTAACTAAATAAGTATAAAAATGAAAACTTGTTTTGTTTCTCTTTTTGCGATTTTTTTCAAAACGAAGCAAAAACGAGCAAATCTCTAAAAGACTTTTTGTCTTAGTTTTTCGGTCCCCTACACGCTCCTGAAGTTTTGCCATTTAAATTCGGGACACCCTGTATAATAAATTTAATTTCAAACATTTCTTGATACAGTCAATAAATAATGAGTTATTCTAGGTGGAAATTTTTACTGCCACTCTCTGTATTCGTAACAAAGTTATTACAGAAAACACCAAAACTTTGAACAATGTAAATATTTGATAAGTTATTCTTGAATAATATCCTTTGCAAACCGCGAAACTATGAATTGTGTATGCTACAGGAATTTGAACTAATAGTACAATACGGAAGATCCAAATACACTGAAAGTAGATGCATTTATTATGTTGGTTCGTTCTGCATTTGAATGATGTATTAATGAAACGTATAAGGTGATTTTCCATGTTTTATGCGTACATATACCCATTGGAGTATTAATTAAAAAATCAGCTGATATAAAAATATACATAATTGTAAGCGAAGAAATTGACAAATACACTGAACGAATGTGCAAACATATTTATGCAATGTTGTGTTTCATATTGAGCATTGATTTCACTGTACCAATTCGGTATTTTTAAATCTGTCGTAACAATCGATACAATCATTTTAAATAAAACTAAATTGAGAAAACCTTTATCGAAGTGTCAAGGATAGTCGACTTTATAAGCACATCGAAAAAATATCATATGATCTTATTTGGTTGTCATTTCTTGTTTTGTAACTCTCGCACAATTAATTTGTCAATCCCACTATCAACAATGCACTGCATTTTGGAGTTTATTCTGTAAATTAGAAGTGCTGAAAACAATAATTCATTTGTCAAAGTAATTTAATATTTTAGTATTTTCGAAATTTTACGTAGACGTAAGACTGAAAAGTATTGCTGGAGAACTACAGTTACCAGCATAACTGTTTCCACATACATTAAATCAGAATAACTTTGTTTGTGAATGGACCAACCAACTTCAATTTCTATGTAAGGCTGGAAACAGGGACTTAATACCGGTAAAATTTGTATACCGGTATCACGACAGGGACTCAATACCGGTAAAATTTTTATACCGGTATTATGAATACCGGTAAAATTTTCATACCGGTATTACGTCACACGGCGTAATACCGGTATAATCTTGGTAACGGTATTGGGCCAACAGAATATACCGGTAACCGATATGAAATACCGGTATTTTTCGGTTATTTTGGGAAGGGGAAACAGGACAAGAGGGATATTCCGCACGCTTCGCCCGATCCCCACTTTTCGACTCACGCGTAGCTCCTGCCGTTCATAGGAGTAGGAACAGATGTCGCTACTACATACAATGTATTTCTACGCCGACTACGCCAATGGATTCCCGTTCACCGCATCGCTCGCTCTGTCTCGCTTGTTTTTATATAATAATAAAATATATTTATCAAATGTAAGTTTTTATATGAATTTTATAATATGAATTTGGTAAAATTTTAGATAATGTTAACGAGATTTCCCGCTTACAGTCGCGAAATAATTAAGATTTATAGCTGACACTGGAAAACTGCACATAAACCAATAAAACTAGTAATATATTAATTATACATTTACCGGTAATTTTTTTCGGTTCCGTATTTCATTATTTACAACTTTTTAGTATCTAATTTATATTTCTAATTGTAAGATATTCTTATTTGCATTATCCAGTGCCGTAACGAGGGTATGAAGCGTCTGTGGCAAGTGTCTAACTTGCGCCCCCCGTAACCCAATAATGACAAAAAATAAAAAATTTTAATGTAACAAGTTCAATTTTACTAAATGCAATATATTAAATACTATTAACCTCATCAAAATCAGTTGCCCTGTATATATAATAATGTATTTGTCAAGGTATTTGTATGAATAAACAATCTATAATCTGAATAAGAACAAATTTTTGTTCATATTCAATGACGACAAAATAAAGGAAATACAAAACATAGGTATATGTTAAAATAATATAATAGAAATATAAAACAATTCAGCATATTTTATCAAGTAATTGTTCTCGTTCTTTCATTTGCAAACGCATCTATTATATCGTCATAATTTAATGTTTTGGCAACATCTTTATCAATTGTTATTATATAGACATGTTTGTTAATCGTTCTTGTCCAATAGAATAACGTAGGTACGATTGTACAATTTTTAATTTGCTAAACGAACGTTTGCAGGAAGCTGTTGTTACAGGCATTGTTATGAAAATCCTTAATTCTACGTCTAGATTTGGATACGTGTTTTGTAATGAGAGTTCATAATTTTTTTGCAAGATTTGAAAAGCATCCAAGCGACCCTCAACCGGGTCGGTATTCTTTGTTTTGCGCCCCAAACCTAGTTTTTTCGGCACGCCCTCGTTACGGCACTGGATAATGCAAATAAGAATATCTTACAATTAGAAATATAAATTAGATACTAAAAAGTTGTAAATAATGAAATACGGAACCGAAAAAAATTACCGGTAAATGTATAATTAATATATTACTAGTTTTATTGGTTTATGTGCAGTTTTCCAGTGTCAGCTATAAATCTTAATTATTTCGCGACTGTAAGCGGGAAATCTCGTTAACATTATCTAAAATTTTACCAAATTCATATTATAAAATTCATATAAAAACTTACATTTGATAAATATATTTTATTATTATATAAAAACAAGCGAGACAGAGCGAGCGATGCGGTGAACGGGAATCCATTGGCGTAGTCGGCGTAGAAATACATTGTATGTAGTAGCGACATCTGTTCCTACTCCTATGAACGGCAGGAGCTACGCGTGAGTCGAAAAGTGGGGATCGGGCGAAGCATGCGGAATATCCCTCTTGTCCCTTTTCCCCTTCCCAAATAACCGAAAAATACCGGTATTACACCGGCATCGTACCGGTATTTTACGTACCGGTATTGTACGTACCGGTATGAATTCGAGAATGCAACTATACCGGTATACGTCATACCGGTATATGAAAATACCGGTATGACGTCATACCGGTATTCCGATATTTCGGTTCTATAACGGTTAGGAAGAAATAACCGAAAAATACCGGTATCATACCGGTATTTTACGTACCGGTATAAGTCCCTGGCTGGAAACAATAGTGAAATAGATAAACAATAGTTAAAATTGATGTCTACAACTTTTTTAGCTGGGCCAATAACGAAAATTTAAAATATGTGTTTTGTAAACACATTCTGAATTATATGCTGTATGAATTATATACGTTCTGAAAATTTCATTAAAATTGGTTAATTGGTTTACGAATTATACACGATTAAAAGTGGTAGAAATTGCAATTTTTCATGATTTTCTGCCTTTTAACCACTTTTGGTCGTTTATAATTCGTAAACCATTTAACCAATTTCAATGAAATTTTCTGAACGTATATAATTCATACGAGTTTAAAAAACACATCTTTTAAGTTGTTGTTATTGGCCCAGCTAAAAAAGTTGTAAAAATCAATTTTTGCTAACTGTTTATCACAATTCCGACCAAATGCATTTTTTCAACTTATTTATTAGACATTATTTACTAAACTAATTCTTCTAGCCTTACAGAGAAATTGAAGTCATTTGGTCTATTCATAAAAAAAGTTATTCTGATTTAAAGTGTATGGAAACAGATATGCTGCTTACTGTAAATTGTTGTCATACAAAAAGACTGATTTAAATGAACGTTGTACCAAGTTGAAAAGATCGGCGCAATCGCTGCACAGTGAGGTTGATACTAGGGATTGCAATCCCGCAATACCGCAGGATCCCGCGTCATTTTTTGGTCCCGCATTTCTTAAATAGGTGATGCGGAATCCCGGAAATTTTGCGGGACTATGCGCCCCAAAATTTCGCGAATTACGATGCGTACGTAGAACTATTTCGATGGTCTGTCATGAAGATATCGACAAAAATTTAAAAAAAAGAGATGATTTCCGTTGAGAGCGACGGCAAATATGTACGTATGGCTTACGAATATTTTTTAATTATTCGACCATTCAAGTGTAGAGGCTTAACGAGCTTTTTCCGCTGCAGGATATCTTTTTGTAATGACTTGAGGACCTAACTAGAAGATACAACAATTAATAGACTTTGCTTTTTACGATCATATTTTCAAAGTTCTACAAATTAAAATTTGTTTTCATAATTTTAACATTTTTCAGATTTTAATCTAATTAAAATTATATTCACAGACAGGTCGATAACAAACTTATTTTTAAGTTTTAACCAACATTTTGGTAAAGGAAAAAATTCTTCCGATTCACCTCAGCAATTAATATGTAATATCGTAGCTCCGTTATTGATATAATAATTTCTTATTTAAATACCTTCTCATAAGTATTAGATGTAACGAATTATTATATTATATATTTTGTACAATTAGACACGTATGTGTATGTATACCGGGTGATTCACGACAAACAGGCCACCTAAATAGCTCCATTAGGATTAGAGATAGAAGAAAATGTTAGAGAGAAAAATTGTACTGTTGAAGGGGGCAAATATGGTGATATAAAAAAATGTTCCGATTGTAGTCGTATTCAAGGTCTTTTGAAGGTCATCGATGATTTTTAAATAGCACCATATATTTTTAACATCACAGTGTTGTAGCTGATGTCAAGACGAGTTCAATGATGTGGTACACTATGACCTCCAAGTGACCTCGATCTTCGAAAATTGGCGTTTCTTTGCGCGGTCCATCTCTTCCGGCTATGGAGATACAACAAAATTTGTTACGTGGTGTGCATATCATCAATGGACTAAATATCTGGCAAGAATATTTTTTTCCAAAGGTCACTTTTTTCGGAGTTATCAAGGTCATCGATGTTTTATGATACATAACTACATTTTTATTTTATTGCATCGGGTAACTGATCGAAAAATACATTCAGATATGTATAATAACATGACCTTGAAATGACCTTGATCTTCGAAAATTAAAGTTTTACCTTCAGATCAAGCTCAAGGTCATGTTATTATACATATCTGAATGTATTTTTCGATCAGTTACCCGATGCAATAAAATAAAAATGTAGTTATGTATCATAAAACATCGATGACCTTGATAACTCCGAAAAAAGTGACCTTTGGAAAAAAATATTCTTGCCAGATATTTAGTTACGAAAATGTAGGAGTAGTTTTTTAAAACTGAAAGCTAACCCTATATATGTATGGTCAGAGTGAGAACCTGTGTTTTCTCTCTTCTCCGCAGCGTGTTTACAAGCAAAATGTAAACAAACGCCGCGCCGGGACAGGCTTACGTTGCCGCAGAGCGTGCAGGAATACGGAAAATTCAATTCAATACATATTTCGAAAACTAAAATCGAACGGCGGTAACATGTATAGGAAAAAGTTGTTCAAAATGCAGAAATGTATAACATATTTAAATTTCATCAAAATCGGTGAGGATACCCTGAATGTAAATAATTACCGATAATTTTACCGCGGCCCGCTCACGGGAGGAGGGGGGGTTGATTGTTTATATTTTAGATTGTTTTGATTTAATAATTTTAATTTAATTGTATTTAATGTTCCTTGGGCGGCCCGATAACATTTGATCCACGGACCGGTACCGGTCCGCGGCCCGGGTGTTGGGGACCACTGTTATAGAGTACAACTGCAGCATAACAGATTTTATCTGCCACAGTACGGTCTAACACGGTCACGTATGACAACAAATCGTACTCCAGCTCTAGAAACATTAGGATTGTTATTCAAACGGCCAAAGCAAACAAAATTGTACGACTACTCGTACGGTAAATCGTAGCGTATATGATCCCCTTAACGTCTTTTAACACGTTCACCGTGCAGCCTATTACACCTAACATCACGTTCGCACTGCCTGTATTTCTACGCCGACAAACTACGCTGTACTGTGTCCAAGTAATTCGTTGTAAAGTTCAGCAAATGTCGTCATTTACCGCTCTTTTCATATACTTGTTTATTACCGATAAAATTGCGTCTATTTATGTGAGAAAAAGATCATTCCCCGACTGTTGACGTTTATGCAAAATATAGGATGGTGTTCTTGATGAAGGGACTTCCCACAACGTTTCGGTAATAATGTGATTATTACAGTAATTTTTATATAGTCGCAAAAAGGTTGTACACGTTGAAGGTAAAAAGAATATCCCCTCCACTATAGCAATTTGATCTCGGCTCGGGTATATCGGTGTGAACCACTACTAATGCGACGCGGAGAGTCGCAGTCGTTTCGGCTGCACGCGGTCTTTGCTTACACGCGCTGTCCTCTACGTTCGGCTCAGCCTTTAAAGCTCAAAAAAATAATGTCCCTCTACGATCGATGCAAACGAACCTCCCCGAGGCTTTTGCGTCGATAGAGGATTTGTTGTATATTGGTATAGCAACGGACTATATTTGGGCGGGAGTTTGTTATAGATCTTCGTTTGTTTTATCAGTCAGGCATTGACCTCACCAGCTGTCTTGAATCAGTGTGCATACGAACGCAAGCGTGTACGGACGATTCCTCTTGCGCAAATACATTTTCTTAAAACGTTGAATCAAGGTGTCTTTTATGTAGGTACACTCAAAGACTTCGCATTAATGACTAGACTGTGGATTTTATGCATTTATGACAAAAATAGGTACGTACAATTTGAAGCAGTGAACATATTAAAAAGATTTAAGGACATCAGTGTATTAGTTTGAATTGTATAAGATAATTAGAAAAAGAACAAATTTTCTAGGTGGCCCCTGTTTTTTTGCAATTCATGTAGAAATTATTTGTTTTGCTTAATCCGCAGTCTATTAATTACAATAACATTTTACTCGCAAATAAGTTATGGTAAATAATAATTTTGGACATGCAATTAACGTTTAAGTATCAGTTATCCAAATAGCATTTACATAATTACATATCTAAGTTGCGGTAGCCTAGTCGGTACAACTGTCGATTTCCCGAGCACAACGATATTAAGGACACTTTACTCTTGTCCCAGCCCTTCGCTTTTGATTTCACAGGGTGTCCCAAACTTCCTTCAACAGTCGGAAATGGGAGGTTCCTGAGATCATTTGAAGGAACATTTTCATTTGCAAAAATGTTATCTGCGGCTTTGTTTAGGAATTATTAACGAAAAACACAGACCAATCAGAGTGCGACCGAGACGCGAGTTGGCACAGTCGGCCAATAGACAGTTGGCGCGCCGCACAATGGTCCACGCGTTCGATCTAGCTGTTCATTTGGTAAAAAAGTAACTTGCCCAAATCGATGTTTATTGAATGTATATTGCTTCCTAAATGTCCATGATATTCGAAAACGACGAAATTAATGAGATTTATTAAAAATTGTGATCAGAAGAAGCATTTAAAAATCAACATTTTATGAATCCTATTTGTCACCGAAAAATTACCACTTCTTATTGATACCCTGGAGAATCTATTTAATATTATGTGTCCTTTTTGTTGCGAATGAATAATATTTGTCTGTATTTAGAGTATATATCTTGTACTAAGATTTAATATTTATAATTTATTGAAATAACAGTGCTCAATAAACTAAAGAGAATCTTCAAAGTTTTCAATCTTTGGTAAAGGTATCTTTCGAGTCCCCCATGGGTCCTCATTGTATCAAAGTGCATTATTATCAGCGTTCTTTTCTCTATGAAATCGTACAAAAATCACATCTCGTTCGGTCCCGGTACACAAGTTATTATTGTTTAAAGAGTATGAGTCACCTGAATTGCGGCCGAACCTCTGACATTTTGATGATGCAGTCGAACAATTAATATTGAAAGATGTTGAAGAAGAAAGTGATGACAATAACGATTTGTCAATATAATATAATATAATGTCAATTGTTATTGTTGTTTATACAATAAAAATTATATTTTTGTTTTTTATAATTAATATTATGTTTTTCGCACAGTTTTCAATAAAATATTTTTAATTATGTTTATAAAATCCATTACTTCAAAAATGATTGATTATTGTGTTTATTTAAAACCTGAATCTAATTTATCAGACACTTCCGATAATCTGAGAACAAAATGTTTTAAACAATACTTAATCAACGTTCGGCAGTCTACAAATTTCAATCCAAAAAATTAAAAAAGAAATTTTTAATGCATAAATAATTAGTCACCTCGAATTTTTAAAAGCCAATATGTATTTTTAAGTTCATAATATTGTAGCTGATATCAAAACGAATCCAGCGACCTAAATTACTATGCCTTTAAACTTTCAAATAGTGCTAAAATATTAATGAACAGCTAGATCGAGCGCGTGGACCATTGTGAGCCGGGCCGACCGTGCCAGTTCGCGTCTAGGTCGCGCTCTGATTGGTCCGTGTTTTTCGTTAATAACTCCTAAACAAAGCCGCGGATAACATTTTTGCAAAGGAAAATGTCGCTTCAGATGGTCTCAGAAACCTCCCATTTCCTGGATGTTCAGGACTTTTGGGACACCCTGTATTACTATGGATGCAGAATCCGGGTTCTGTCCCGAATTGAACGTAGATTTGGATGCCAGCGCCGCTATCATTCGACCGGTGTACTGTACCCCCGTACCCCCCGATCTTCTTTACTTTGCCATGTGTTTGCGTTCTTTCGTCCAGGTGTCGATGGCGTCCAATCAACTCGATTGAAATCAGCGCCACCTGAAGAGACGCAAACACATGGCAAAGTTTAGAGGATCACGGAGGTGAAGAGGACCACGGGGAATACAGTACACCGGTCGAACGATAGCGGCGCTGACATTGGATACTACGATCAATTCGGGACAAAAAACTGTGTAGCTGGCTTATGGGGGTCTTTTTCACCAGACGACGCTCGCGCGTGAACACTCACACACCGCTAGCGTACACTTACACACCGCTAGACCACGTATACGTACGCGAGGATTGCAAGGGTCCGGGATTCCACTTCCGATTTCTCGATAATATAAAGACGGGGTTTTTTAGTAGTCGAAATCGCTAGATGAAAGATCAATCTAGTGCGCTGTTTGACTCAAAAGTCCTTCTTTTACGTTTCCGAGCAATGGTTTTGCAATATTTGGCTGCATGTTGCCCGTCGGAAAGGCTAGTACGCCAGCGCGACTGCAGTGCCATCTGACTGGCAACATACGACTGGTAACCACACCCTTCTGGGGTGTGCGTAATGGCATTTCCCCCTCGTCCGTAAAAAAAAAGTATAATGCCCGTTACCTGCTCGCTAGGCTGGGCTCGATTATTGCTTGAGGCAGGCCTGGCTGACTGTTATTTCCACGTTTATAACGTTAATAACCGTTGTTATTTCCACGATTTACGTAAAGAACAAAATATTTTATGCAGTCGACAATTCGGTGGTGGTGGAGTAATGATGTGGGCGGGGATTGGGTTCTACGGAAAGACGAAAATTAAGTTTGAAAGTGGAAAAATGAATAGTGCCAAAGTACATTAGTTTAATCGACGAACAATTGAAGAGACATGCTTTAAAAATTGCGGGCACAAGCTTTATTTATCAGCAAGATACTGCAAGTGTTCGTAACGCGAAGATTGTAAAAGAATATTTTACACGGGAGAATAGTCAAATTTTGGACTGACCAGCCAGGTCTCCAGATTTAAATATTATAGAAAATTGTGACCATTTAGCCAAATCGGTATATGCCGGCGGAAGACAATTTCGAACCCTCGACGAATTAAAAACCTGTATTGAACGAAACTGGCTATCGTTAAGCAGAAACGTGGTTATAAAATTATATAAATTTATACCGAAACGTTTATTCCAAGTTATACAAACAAAAGACGGAGTTACAAAATATTAAGAGATTATTTTTTTATACATATATTCAGCGCCCGCGTCGCCCCGGACAAAAAGACAAATTACCGCCCCTTAAGAATATCTATATATTTTAAAAAAATAAAAGTACATATTTTTTATCCTCAATAAAAATCAAATCCTTTTATTTAAATTTTAATAAAAGCAAATTTTCTATTAATTGAGTATTTAACACATCAATATTTTTCTCACAGTTACAAATGTTCGGGTTGCCCCCCCCCCCTAGAGCGGGCCCTGATGTACTTTATTTTTTAGCTCATTTTAGAAATGTGTGTTGTCTTTTTGACGCACTGATTTTTCGTTGAATGTTAGATACTTTATAATAAAATTGTTTCTTCTCATACTAAATGCACAGAAACATATTAAAATAATTTTTTATTTTTATTACCCAGTATCCAGGTCACAAACGATGTAATATACTTTTAGCTAAAAAAAATAGCTAAAAAACCATTTATCTGTATAATGTGCTATTTTTTTGTCGCGGAGTGTATGCCTCCTATGCCTCGTTTCCATCTTTTATCCTGAAGCCTGCTGTCACCGTGTGATACGCAGAAGTATACATCGGGCACAAGCCCAACTTCACGTCCGGTGTCGCGCCTCCAGGTCACGTAGCAACGTGTCGACCCCGACATGCATAATGGAAAAATTGTTTTATTCGTCCAGAAGCGTTACGACGGTTGGCAAGGTTTTTGTTGCCGCGCCAGCTTAAAATATCTGTAAAGGCTCTAATATCTTCACCAAGCGGTCCTCGCAGGCTCGAACAGGACAATAAACGTCGACCGTTACCAGCTAACACATGGCACCTTACCCGTTTCATACTCGCGACTTCTAAGTATCCGTTGTCGCTTTGTCCAACCTCGCTAACTGTCTTTAAACTTATTCCCTGTAGTTGCACCACTTTGGTCTTAACACAAAGTAACTATAACTTACCACCAACCAGCTTCTAAATCAAGTTATAATTCTTACAATTTAACACGTTCTTAAACAACTACCAATTACCTTCCGAGATGGCGGTGCTGGAGATGAGTTAAGTGGTTAGGACACAGTAACAAATGGGGAAAACATAAGATTTTTAAACAACAGTACAGAAAAATATGAACGATCGATTAATGTAAGATTTTGTATTTCAGTGTACTATATTATGAACTATTAACAAATGTTTGTAATATTTTTAAAAAAAGGGAAACTTCCTGCAGTCTAGTAATGTTTAGAAGTAAATTAAGATTGGAAATGATAAATAATCCTAATGAAGCGACAACAAGATCAGAAACAACTCTTGATGCAGTATTTACAAGACATTTAGACAAAATTGAATCAAGAATATTTATATCATATTTTAGCTATCACAAACCAATTGTTTCAATGATAGAATCATAGAAAATCATAGAAAAAATAATGAACGATCAAAATTTGCGACTCAAAGAAGGAAAGCGTATGGGAAAGAAAGAGACATAGTTCATAGCATTTCTCATAGCAGCTCTCCTTTGCGTCGCAAATTTTGATCGTTCATTATTTTTTCTATGATTTTCTATGATTCTATCATTGAAACAATTGACTTGTGATAGCTAAAATATAATATAAATATTCTTGATTCAATTTTGTCTAAATGTCTTGCAAATACTGCATCGAGAGATGTTGCTGATCTTGTTGTCTCTTCATTAGGATTATTTACCATTTCCAATCTTAATTTACTTCTAAGCATTACTAGACTGCAAGAAGTTTCACTTCTGCCGCGCGTGGTTTTCCACGTGCATGTTTTTTTACTTACTTGACACCTGTCAAAATTTTCAGGTTAGTTTAGAACAAGGGTTTGGATAATTCTTTATAAATCTTTCAGTCGGAACAAAATCCGATGAGAAACTGCATGTGAAAGTAGCTGGAGGTTGATTCTATGTATGTTATCCAATTGCAAATGTTCACAAATTAAGTCTGGTTAATTAGTTATTAACAATTGTTGCGCGGGCTGATTATTTCGGAAGTTCCCATAATGCGTAAGACAAGGAAAGTCGAACTGTGCGACAAGGACAGACATACATAACATACCACTTCTCCAAAAGTTAATAACTAACAATTTAAGCATCAAACCTGCATAAAACTGAAATGGGAATGTAGCCAAGGCTTCATTTTACATTCTACAATCTTAAAAGTTCACCAATGAAGTCTTTAAAGTTAGTAAATTAATTATGAAAATGTTACTGGTCAAACTATTCGTGGTTATTCGCGAAATTTCGTCACTTCCCTAACGCTCAACCGCGTCACTTCCGTAACGCTAGAAAATTGTAGCCCCCTGAGCAAAGAAGTTTCACTTCAATAATTTTTCTTATACCTTTCGTCGTCTTTGCTCGGAATATCGTTTCTTCCAAATGGCCAACTGGTGTACAGGATTCCTACAAATCGAATTAACTATATCAAAAATCCCAAAAAGTCATAAACTGTGATTCATTCTCTAGACATTGACGATCCCACATTTCAATTTTTGTGAAAATTAACAAAATGGCAGATATTTTAAATTTAATGACTGAATTTCGGTAGAAAATTTGTTAATTTTTTACTTATATTTAACAAAATGGGAAAATAAAGAAAAATCGATCGTCAATGCCTAATAGATATCATAATGAAGATAACTGTAAAATTTTAATGTAATTGCTAAGGTAGAACTCGAGATATCTTGTACACCGTTTTGAAGAACGCAACTCGGAGAGAAAGGCGTTTAAAGTTTATGAACGTATGTAAAACCTTTTGCATTCTGTTTTCAAGGCTTGAAACTACTATTTATAAATATCACAGCGTCCTAACCCCTTTAGTTAAAAATTGAAAAGGCTAACTATGTAAAGAGTTTTTCAAAATTATATTATATGTCGCGATCGGTATAGCATGAATCTGCACCTCTAAATAGGTGGAGATTTGTCACAATAATGAACCGCAAAATTGACTTTAACATTGAAGCCCAAGGTCAAAATTGTTTTTTATTGCATGTTATAGGTAGTACTCGTCGCAACGATCAAAAGTCTCAAACGAACTATAGGTCTCAATTCAACCGTTCTCTTTAAAAAACGATTAAAGATTCGCCAACTATTTTATTTCATATGTCTACAGGGTATCTTGAAATGTTATAAATGTAGAGCAGATGATTCTACACGGGAAAATAAGCCGAAAATATACAATAAATTTTTTCACTTGACGCGTCGTTATTGAGAAAATTTACCAACAATCCGTCAAGTTCGCATGCTTAGCATTCTTAACCTCTTGCCGTAGCATTTTCTTTACAGTTACAGTGATTAAAACGTCTTTATCCCCAAAAATTGTGCAGAAGAGAAAAGAAAATTTATATTTTTCGCATGGCTACATTTAATTTAATGCTTAAATATTGATTACAAACGAATCAAATTTTATTTCATTTAAGAAGAAAGGCGTAACATTCGTATTTGTTAGACTTTGTTTGAAATCTTCATGACGAGTGTGACTCGTTAAAATGCGGCAAGGGGTTAAGAAGTAGAATGAGTCGGTTATAAGCAGACGCGGCAAATGATTCTTATTCAATAGCACGCGTGTTCGTCGAATTTCAAACTGCAATTTCTCGGAAAGGAGGAGATAAATGAAAAAAATTTGTTCTATATTTTCTTATGTAGAATCATCCCCTCCACGTTTATACCATCTCGGGACACCCTATAGTCATCTATCTATCTTTCTATATAAATAAAAATGTAAATGTTTGTTTGTTCATAATGTAAGATCTCCGAAACGGCTGAACGTAGAAAGCTGGTAACGAAGGTATAATTAAAAAATATCGATTTTTATACTTTGCGGTTACAAGTAACATTTATTAGTGTCCAAAAAATTGGATCCTCTTCGATAACTGTTATAGATGAGGAAAAACTGTTTCAATTGCTCAAAGCAGTTATCGATGAGAGAAGTTTATTTCGATCGCTCATAAGAGTTATTGATAGGAAAAGTTTATTTCGGTCGTTTATAACAGTTGTCGATGAGAGGAATTTATTTCGATCGCTCATAACAGTTATCGATAATCGAATTTCTTTTCACTAGTTCATAATCGATTGATGAGAAAATTCATTTCGGTTGCTTATTTAATTATTGGGCTGTTGTCTACTCTTTTTCGGATGGAGCAAGCCTGTGAAATTCATAGACAAGGTTTCGTACAACAATAAGACGAATCAACAACCCATAAGAACGACACAAAACCTGTTTGTTGACTGTCTTTGTCTACTCGGGAAGAACGTATCGAAAATATTATAGATTACTGGGAAAATCAGAAATATAGACTCCCGTATTTATCAGAACTAGCGTGCATAATTCACGCTGTGCCCGCAACTTAGATTAGCGTTGAATGAGCCTTTTCTGCTGTAAAATTAACGTTAGATGATTTACGATGTAATTTGTCAGTAGAAAATTTCGAAAAACTCATGTTTGTTACATTACATTTTCATTGTAGCAATTAATTTTATGAATAAAAAATGTATGAAAGAATTACAAATTTCTTTCATCAATAACTGTTATGAATAATCGAAATGAACTTCTCTCATTGATAACTGTTACAAGCGATCAATAAATTTGTCTCGTCGATAATTGTTATGAGCGACCGATATAAACATCAAAACATCTCCCATCGATAACTGTTATGAGCGACCGGAATAAATTTCTCTCGTTGCTAACTGTTATAAGTGATCGAAATGAATTTCTCTCGACGATAACATTTGTCAACAAAAAAAATGTTCGGTTACTTATAATCATTATTTGTAACCAATACAATTTTAGTTGATGAAGTACTTGTTATTCCATGACTATTTTTCTTTTTGGTTATAACAGTTAGGGTCCCTGAACAAAATTGAAAGCTCATCTTATATACAAGGTGCGGCGCAAATTAGTCCACGATTTTTCAGCCTTTTCGGGTGGTCGGACAGAAAAGTGTTTCGTACCAAAGTTAATCAGTATTTAACCAACAAGAAATTGCAATTTTTTTAATTTAAAGAAAATTGATGTTCAACAAAAAAATCAAGGTCGCTGTCATCTTTTAATGGAACTGGGTATTTTTAATTTCATAATATTGTAGGCAACGTCGAAACGAATTCAACGACCTGCTATACGATGACTTTCAGATGACCTTGAAAGAAAATATCGCCATGAATCAATTGCCAGAATATTTGAAATATTTCGACGGTACGTAATAGCAATGCCTCGCATTTAGAGGTAAACAAATAAATGTAAACATTGCTTCAGAACTTAACTCACAAAAAACCAAATTTATACGGAGACAGATTGATAACACAAATGTCAAACGTGTACATGTAATTAAATATTAAAATATTAATACTAATATAATGAAAATAATAATAATAATATTATTTAATATTTAATATTAAATATTTCAAATATTCTGGCAATTGATTCATGGCGATATTATCTTTCAAGGTCATCTCAAAGTCATTGTATAGCAGGTCGTTGAATTCGTTCCGATGTCGCCTACAATATTATGAAGTTAAAAATACCCAGTTCCATTAAAAGATATGATAACGACATTGATTTTTTGTTGAAAATCGATTTTTTTTAAAATTTAAAATATTGCAATTTCTTGACGGTTAAATACTGATTAACTTTGGTACGAAACATTTTTCTGTCTGGCCATCCGAAGGGGCTGAAAAAACGTGGGGACTAATTTGTGCCGCACCCTGTATAACCTGAGTCAGATCATGTTTTCTTTCTGAAGTCCACAACGTGGTTTACAAAAACAGTAAACAGACGCCGCGTCGGAGTAGGCTTACGTTGCCACGGAGCGTGCACGAATACGGACAATTCAATTCAATACTACCAATAGTTTTTTGCGAATATCTCGAAAACTAAAAGAGACCCCCCTAAATGTGAATGTTGTTCAAAATGTCGAAGTCTGTAACATATCTAAATTTTATCAAAATTGGAGAGAAGTACCTCTTTCTAAATAATTACCAAAATAACTGCTATATTTTGGAAACTTCTTTTGTTTTTTACTTTTTAATAAATAACGAGTACCGGCTAAAACTTTTTGGGGGTTACCCAGAAAGGTGACCTTGATAACATATGTCAATACAGTATATCGTTTTAGCCTTCAATACGTAAAATAGCTGCTATATTTGCAATACTTCTTTTGTTTATGAGTTTTTAATAAACAACAAGCGCCGGCTAAAACTTATTGGGGATTACCCAGGAAGGTGACCTTGACAACATATATATGTATAAAGGTCAAGGTCATCCGAGGTGCCTTCCCTAAACGTAATATTTACCCTTTGTTCTTTTATTGTATTATTTTCTACGTTCTATCCTGAGTTGAAAAGTGACAAAGGAACCATGAGTCAACACTCGATAGTTCTAACAAAAAATAACAGCGGAGTCTTAGTTGTTAGAACTACTTATTTTCTTAAAAATTGTCTGCAGTTAGGAGCAAAACTGATCACGCTACTGTATGTACAAATATTATAGCATATAAATATATTTATAATCCTCAGTTATTGTTAAACGTTTCTTATCAAAATTTTGAACCTTTAGCCCTAAAATCCTTATTTTTGTATGTGCGTTTAAACGAATTTCGGTCACTGTGTGTGCCCCCACTTCGAAAAATCTGAAAAAATTATGTCATCGACCATAACGAGATGCTGGAACCGTTTAGCAGTTACTTTTACAGTTAAACAGATAACATTACAGATAAACTTAGTATTTCATAAGTTCTACAAGGGGAATCGGCATTTCAAAATTTTTTTAAAATGCATAGATGTGCATTCTAATAGATAAAATATGTCCGATTTTCTTCAGAATTTTCTATTGAAGAGGATAAGAGAAATTACGCAAAAAACCTGATTTTCTTTGTCACCCCATTACTACCTCTCATGTCGACATATATGATAGAAAATTCGAACAAAATATTTTCTTTGGATAAGCTATCGAATTAGGATAAGCTACTGCAAATTCAATTTGGTTTAGGAGCACTTTTGACCTCCTTATCCGGCTATACCAACGTGGGGCCACGTCCCACAGAGGGGCAATTCGATCATCTGAAAATTCTATTTATAGTTACACTTGTTATTTTCGGTCTTCTGAAAATTCTATCGACTGGCATAAAATGAAAGATTTTCTGATTTGAAACTAATTGATTTTTCTACTTGAATGATGCAACCAATATTAGTGGGTTTGTGTGATATTTCAAATGTGCAGTACCAAGAATAACTCGCAGAAATTTGTTTAGTATAAAGGGAGCGATGGCATGGCTTTATGAGGAAACAGAAATCAAATATCCAAATGAGACCAAATGTGCAAGAAAACTATTGTTACCATTTCCATCTTCATATTTAGCTGAATGTAGATTTAGTGCCATAAATGATTTGCTGCTAAAATATAAATCGGCTGGATAGAATACAACGGGGAGACTTGAGACTGAGGCCAGTGTTGGGCAAATTTTATTTTAAATAATAAATAAACGTGTGATTTTAATTGCAAATAATAACTAAACTTTTTATTTAAATAAAAGTAATTTAAATAATTCCAAAAGTGATCTATTTATTAATTCTTATTTGTAAGTAAAAGATTATTTATGATTTGGATCGAGGTGGAAATCAAATAAATAGTTTTTGGTCTTCTTTTGTTTTTTTGTTGTCTGCAATAGCAACCTTTTCAGGTATACCGCCAGTGCAGTGGCCTATAAAAAATAAAATTTAATTTATTATTTGTCAATACAAATAATAATTGAAATTGTATTTGTAAATAACAATTAATTTTATTATTTCTAATAATTCTATTTAGACTTACTCAAATAATAAATAATTATTTTTGCTTTTTATTTGAATATCCAAATAACAAATCACTTGTTATTTAAATTTTGACTTAAATAAATTTATTTATTGCCCAACACTGACTGAGGGTAACTAAATTGGAACTCTTTGCAGCAACCATCGATGTAAGCATCAAGCGAAAGGATGTCACTAAAAGTACATAAAAAATAATTGCTAATAATTAAAATATAATGATATAGAAAAATCTTACATTAAAATTATTCCGTACTTGAATTTCAGTTCTCCATTATGTATATGTTTTGAAAATTTACTTACTGTGTTTCCCCAACAATTTCCTAGTGATTTCTCCCTAAAACCTATCATTTAAGTTTCTTCAGTGAACAATTCAATTTTACAATATAAAAAATATGTTACGTAGAGGTCATAAAAATGTTAGAAAGGCTTAGCGGGGCATGGCACGCAAAAGGTTGGGAAACACTGCTTTAAATCAATCAGGTAGGAACAAATTACCGTAAGATACGTATACTGTGATATTTGTGTAATTACCAAATTATCTTATTATATTCTTGCGTGAACTTTTCTTTCGTTCTATGTGATCGTCAGACGTGTCGAGATCACCGAGTTGTAAAGACGTTAATATTAACAAAGACGTTAAAATCCACTGGCCAATTAATCTCAATAACAGGCTCGTTGATTTTATAAAAATCACCTATTGTTTATCGGAACGCAGAATAGGCGTCAGATAGTGTTATCAGTAGTTTTAGTGGTTGGCAACCGCGTGTCGGTCAAGGATTCTTTTCTCAAAGAAAAGTGTAAGATAAGACCACGACATTTTGACACGGGTTCTAGACAATACGAGGTCCCAAAGTTTAGTAAGTAAACTGTCACTACGCGATGAGCCCGGCCAAGCAGATCCTTAGGCACGCACGCGAGCACACGGTTAAGTGGTTTCTATCTCATTAAGGTGTGGACCACAGCATCCCTATCCCAAGTGGAGCCAGTGCATAGAACATTGCGGCTATAAAGAGCCTACGCCATTACACGCAGCCAGACATTGTTTCACGTCGACTTAACGTAATAATACGAGCCGACAAAGATATGATACGGTAACGCCAACAACATTGGTCCCGTACTTTCTTCCATTTCACTTTCTCTACGATCAGTGGAGATCGAGGCTAGTTGACTAACTTTTAACATATTTCATGTTTACCAATGAACGATTAAATAGTATTTTGCTGACTTGTTGTACACCAAAAGTTTGGACATTCACTTGGGTATACAGATTTAATGTTGATAACACTGTCCAACAAATTTCAACTTTTTTTATGTTCCCTAATTACTGTTGTTCTTCTTATAGAGTTTTTTGCGCTGATTCCGAATCTGTCCTTAATTTTTCTTCTATACGCACAGTTTTTGAGGAACATGGCTTTGAAAAGAAAACATATTTTTCAACTTTAAACAAATATTGTGATGTTATTATAAAAGATATGGAATTGTTCTTTGCAGCAAAAGATTCTGTAGACTTTCCCGAATACAGTGACACTCAATATTAATACATTAAGATTGTTTAAACATATTTAAACAATGATTAAAGACGGAGATACACCACTTTTGCACCAATTTTAAGGATATTTTTGAATTTATCTCGAAAAATCGAACTATACCACGCGATAGAGCGGAAAATTTTTATCTTGAGAATCCACCATTTCAAGTTTGCATGGTCGACGTTTTTTTCGAACCAGAAAGCAAAATATCTTCACACGACATAAGTTGCCGCTAGTGGCGCTTGGGACGGAATACGAAGCGGCGAACGACCGTTCTAGTGGTGAGCACCACTGGTGGCAACTCATGTCGGGCGAAGATATTTTGCTTTCTGGTTCGAAAAAAACGTCGACGATCCAAACTTCTCAAGATAAAAGTCTGCTCTATCGAGTGGTATAGTTCGATTACCGCTGGACCCTTATTTTTTGAGAGAAATTGAAAAATATCCTCAAAAATTGATGCAAAAGTGGTGTCCCTCCATCTTTAATCATTGTTTAAACATGTTTAAACAATCATAATGTATTAATATTGGATATCACTGTATTCGGAAAAGTCTACAGAATCTTTTGTTGTAAAAAACAATTCAATATCTTCTATAATAACATCACAATATTTGTTTAGGGTTGAAAAATATGTCTTTTTTTCAAAACCATGTTCCTCAGAAACTGTTCGTATATGAAACAAATTAAAAACAGATTCGGAATCAGCGGAAAAAACTCTATAAGAAGGACCTAACAGTAATTAGGGGAGAAATTTGGTATTGGACAGTATAATCGCTTTGATTGTACCTAGTTGTAGTTTTAATCAAATTTAGATTAGTGAGAGCAATAAGTCAACAGACCCCGGTTGTGGGGTTAGTTGACATATCTGATGGGGTTAGTTGACTTAGCAGTTACTTTTAAATGTTTAAGAAAAAATAATAGTATTAACAATAGTTATATTTTTATTTGTTCATACCTATCTACTGTAGTGAATCAGATGATGATTTGTAGGCAAAAGTAAGCCAGATTAGGCTTACAATTCATCATCCGAGTCACAGTTAATACACACATATGATGCATTTTTCGCGAGCCCATTTGCTGCAACGTGTGCACTGCACTCAGTTTTCACCACAAACGCTATCAGTGTAAGATCCATTGCAGATCAAACATTCTGAATCATCTTCTGATTCTGAGGACAAGGAAACTTTCTTGATTGACGTAAATCCTATGCTTAGTCATGTAGCCACGTTCGACATTTTTATCATTGTAAGGGCCACGCGTGCATAACCTCGATGCACCGGATAAAATAAAATACCTCAAATTAGAGTTAATGTATCATATTTCCATAAACTAATCATGAAAAAATATCAAGCAGTACTTAATGGACAAAAATTGATAAATAGCCGAAACAAAAATATTTACTTGCCGCCGATCTTTTTAGATTTTTTATTCGTGTTGGTATAACATGCAAGTTTTAGTCACGACAACACATAACATCAGGCATGTCAAACTCTTTTACCACCAAGGGCCTCATTAAGTATTATCAATTAATTCGAGGGCCGCACATTGTTTTATTAACATATAATTGCCCTAGCTTCCCAAAATAGTTAAAATCATATAGTACAATATTAAAAATGTCATCGACTTTTTTAGAGCGTCCGAATATCAATTCGGGTCACTGTATACAGATTTTATCGTTCACAAAAACGTAACTAAATACTTTAAATATATATATTTTTTTCTCTCTGTGACAGAAAGCTTCCAGTCATGAGCAGTTCGTGAAATGTAATACTTTCATCCTTAACACGTTCTGTGCCACCAGTGGTACACGCGGCCTGAATGGATATAACGTGTAGCATCGGTGGCACGGAACGTGTTAATATAAAATGTATATCAATTTATTGAAACAACTAGAGGGCTATTGTTGCTCGCGGGCAAGACTGCTCTTGCGAGAATGTTAGTGGTACGCATGGCTAGTAGGGCCCACAGCTATTAATGTCTTTCATTTTGTGTGTGACTCTCCACGAGCAACACAAAGAACTTCCCGATTCGTTAGTTGCTGTATATTATTATTATTATTTATTAAGTGTACGTTTTAAGAAGATTATACGTTTTCAGGGAAATTCAATAGTTTCTACTTATCAAAATGTTTGCTATATGGCGTCGCATTAAACGAACATCGCAGGCTCGTTGCTCGCTTGGTTCCTTGTTATAGTATACTAATGTTGCGAAATAAATTGTCTTAATTAGTTTTTCGCAAACGATACAACTCCTCATTATCCGGGGTTGCAGTATTGATCTTGGTTTTCTTCGATACTGTTAATTTAAATTGTCCCGAAATATATAAACCGCGCTCAATTTTGAAACTCTGCTCAGTGCTACATACAACATTTGTAAAGTTCGTATTTCTGATGTTTTAAAATCCATACATACTTTCTCGTATGTTTGTCCCTGACTTTTATGAATCGTAATCGCTTCAGCAGGAACCACTGGAAATTGACTACGTGTGATTTCTTATTTTTCTTCACTCGAAATATTTACTTGATTCGATATTTTGTTATTATTGGTGTTAAATTTTGATTTATATTTGCGTTTTTCATATAATCACGATAACGAGTTCTTACTTTCACTCCTACTATGACCAATTGAAAATCTAACCACAATATAGACGGAATTTTAGTATTTTCTTGAAAAGTAATAAATTTTAATATTCCGCATGCTCCATTAACCAATTCGTCTTCAACGTCAATGTTATTAATTATCATATATTTTATATTAATTTTCAATTTAATCTCAGTTAACAATTCGTTTTGAACTCATTGTTTATTTAAAGATTGTAATATAAATGTTTTTGTACTTTCATCGATATTCTTTGAAAATGTATTCTCGGCGATGATTAACTCACTCTTGCATTGGAATAATTTTCGATTATTGTAAGCGGTTACATTAGCATTAGTTGCATAATTGGAAAAAACATTTTTTTTAATTAAAAAAAAACAAGAAAAATTTTTTTTTTTAATTTTATAAAAATTTTTTTTTTAATTTTATAAAAAAAATTTTTTTATAAATATATATATATAGTTACGTTTACTTCTTCGGTGGATACGCCTTTCGTATAAATTGCAATGTTTAATCAACTCCTTTCGAAAAAAACTAAAAAACTACTTGACCAAAATGGACCAAAATCTAATCAGCTCTAAGTTACAGCGGGGCACATCGATTGCATCATTCATCATTCCGATCGCGTTGTTACTTTTTCTGAAAACGTTAACGAAAAATTTGATACCATAGAAACGGACATACGCACACACACACACACACACACACACACACACACACACACACACACACACACACACACACATACCGACATTTTGATAAAAATAGTCTAAAATGAATCCAATGACCATGAAACGTGAAGATCTGCTAAAAATTCGATTTTCGATTTTCGGGGTAATTACAGTAACTTCCCTATGAATCGGGAAGTTAAAAATACGCGAATTGATTGGCAATAAGTCAAATTTTGCATATACAGTCAGTGTAAATAGTATTCGTACACTCTTTAACCCTTTTAGTGCCGGGCGAAATAGAGGTGCCTATGCGAGAAAAACCGGCCGAATTTCACAGTTTTACAAGGGTTCGGGAAAATGCTTATAAAAACCAAACGAGAAACGATATTTACATGATTCAAAAAGCTACGTATTATAGATGAAATACAGAACTAAACAATGACACTAGTTTTTTTGTTAGTTTTTTTTTTCTCCCGCAATGCGAATAGTAAAGCGCTACGAGGCGCGGGCCGATATATCGGCTCTGGCACTTCTCGCCAGTGTAGCAGGAGCCGATATATCGGCTCCCGGCACTCAAAGGGTTAAACACGGATAACTTATTTTTGAAAACTGGACCAAACGGCTTGAGTTTTTTTGAGATGTTAGAAGGAATAATTTACTGTGTAATACGTAAATAATTTTTTTTAAACTGATATTGATCGCAACTGCGCAGAAAAAGTAAAAGTTACGATTTTTAAGTATTTATCTGTGTCTCTGTAGTGAAAATTTAGAATTATTAACTACTTAATTTTGAAATTTTCAGAATATATATAGCTATGTACAGAACGTACTTTTTAAACTTCGATATAGGGCCAGATGAAAAAGTTGTAAAAAGCAGCTGTTAGTATTTTCTTTGCAATTCCGACCAATTGCAATTTTTCAACTATTTATTCAAGTCATGTAGTAAACTAATTGTTATAACTTTTCAACAAAATCCAAGTCATAGGTCCAACATTAAAAAAGTTATCGTCTTTTCGATAGTGTCCAAATATGAATACCAGTGACCGTATGTACGAAATTATTATAAACAGTAGCGAAGAAAATATTCTGATATTTTAGTTTATTAACAGTGTAGACATATAACAAAAAGAGATATACATACAAAAGTTTTACAGATATTTCTTTGAATAAACGCTACATCTATCCCAATTAGCACAGGGATATCCTATGTACGCCCAGAGAACGTCCGTTTCGGACATTCGGGACATTCGGAGAACTTCCAGGGAATGGACATTCCTAGAACGTCAAAAATTCACGTCCTAAGGACATTCGTAAAACCTAAGAAACGGACATTCCAAGAACGTCCAAAACTTAAGTCCTAGGGACATTTTTCGAATGTACAGAATGGACGTAGGACGTTTGGACATAAACTGGACCTAAAACGTACGTTCCATGGACGTACGGTGCTACTTGGTATTGTTTCTGTTAATGAAGTTTCTGATTTATTTATCACGAACTGGCACCATAATTAAGTTACACATTTCATATCATTTATAAAAAAAAGTGGGTAGGTGAAACAGTGAACGAAACGGTAAAAACATCAAAGAATTTAAGTATATCGTCGTATTATTATTAACTTTTTTCCTAGTATGATTGAGAAAAAATAACTTTCTATTGAACTCTCGTTTCAGGCAATCGTTGTAGAAAACTTCTTATAATTGAACACTGGAATTGAAAAAGGCTATAAATGCCAAAATGAAAATTCCCAGGAAAATCCATGCAAAATTTGTAAGATCATCTTGTAACCAATCGTCAGGAAACGTTGGCGTTGAAACATATATCCTTTTTTGAAAAAAAACAATTTTTGAAAAAATGACACTTCATTCCAGCCTTTTTTAATTCCAGTCTTCAATTATAGTTGTACTATTAGACTATTGTAGAATGAAAAAAGCATGACTTTATGGAAATTTCGTGTTCTTTGTCACGTGTTTCTAAGTAGGTATATACAATACAGTCAGTGTAAAAAGTATTCGTACACCCTCCAAAACGGATAATTTTTTAAAGTGTGTACCAAACGGCTTGAGTTTTTGTTAGATGTTAGGAGGATTAGATTACTAGCTAATGTGTAAATAATTGTTTTGTGTGTTTAATGTGTAAATAAAGTAAAACTCACAATTTAAAAAAATTTTTAATAAATTAAAGCTAATAAATTCATCCTTCTAATATCTAGAAAAAATTCCAGTCGTTTGATTCAATTTTGAAAAAAGTCGTTCGTTATTAAATGGTGTATGAATACTTTTTACACTGACTGTAGTAATCCTGATCCTATCGCTAATGGTACTTCGATCATGACGTATTGGGGGTAGTATAATATTATATGTATATCTTTGTATTCGTGTCATCTCCTGTCAAGAACTCGATTCGTAGGGGTATCCGAGGTCACTCTATAAAATATTACATTAATAATATAACAAGTTTCAGTCTACAAATATTGTCAAAAAGGTTGGTTTACTCGTTCGGTGCGTTGTGGGGTGAATCACAAGAACAGGCGTATATAAAAGATAACACGATACATGAGAAACGCCAATGTGATGGCATTACTCGGAAAAGGACTTGAAATTACCCTGATCGAAGACTGTATCTCCCTCTCTATTGCAACCACGCAGAGCAACGGACAAAGGACACATGCATCTTTCCCCTCTTCCCCGGTTGCGTTTCCCTCCTGTATGTTTCACTACTACTTAGCGAATTACGAAAACAAAGTACACCGTGACATTCGATGCTTTTAATTTGATTAAAGTAGACTTGACGCGTCCGTAAATTATTGGGCCTAATGAATTGGTACGCGGCACCGGGAATTATTCTCGATGTGGTTGTTAATTGATTAACGATGATGCACGTGTGTCGAACGACAAACTCGTTGTATTGTGAAATCCAATTTTTCTGCAAAGCAGCCGTTAAAAAATGATCGAAGAACACACTTCATTAAGTCCCTTTTGTGTTGGACCAAACTCGTCGCAGTCGCTATTCGTGCATGAAATGCATTAGAGTTAGCAGCATGGATAAACACAAATGATTTTACGATCGGAACACATGTAAAATATTGAATACTCACATTGAATATATTAAATGACGTGTAACGTGGCATTGTGTATTCTATTATATGATAAACAAGTGATCTAAATTATTTGTATTACGCATACATATGTACATGCACGTATGTATATAGCGATGCTGTGAATTTTGATATATTCACGCAATTTGAACATGTTGGATCGTCGCAACTTTATTTTAGTACATCCAGTTCAATATACAGGGTCAATTCGATAAAGCAGGACACATAAAATTTTTCGGTTACTTTTCGTTGTACAGAAAAACTTCGTAGGACAAAGTTACACTGTTTGAAGGGCCACATATAACGGTGTAAGGGAAAAAAATTTCAAAGTCATTTTTATGAGATTTCAAGGTTATCAATATTTTTTTAATTGGAGTGAGGTATTTTTTAATACATCAATGTTACACAAGTAAGTAAACACTAACGTCTTAGTACGACAGTAATGGTATTTTAGTGTTATTTAAATTGAAATATCTCGTGAACTACTAACTTTTCGACATACATAGGTTAGTACTTTTTTATAACGAATGTCCAGCTGCATCGATTGATATATTAAAAAATACCTCATTCCATTTAAAAAAACATCGATAACCTTGAAATCTCATAAAAATGACCTTGAAATTTTTTTTTCCCTTACACCGTTATATGTGGCCCTTCAAACAGTGTAACTTTGTCCTACGAAGTTTTTTTGTACAACGAAAAGTAACGGAGATATTTAGGTGTCCTGCTTTATCGAATTGACCCTGTGTAATTGATTAAACAGGAACTGCTTATATTCGGAACCTTGAAAGATAATTTTATTAATTAATTTAAACAAGTGGCATATATTAGGTGTACAAATAAGTGTAAAAATAGGTGTAAAAATCGAAATCCTAAACATACAGCAAAGATTGTTAAGAATTAATTGGTTGCAACAAAATGCCCCAAAACAACTGAATTCTCAACCGTAATCCCCAGATCTCCATGTAATAGAAAATTTGTGGGAAATAATAGATTTGAACTTACGCAAAATAAAAATTACGAGCTAGGAAAACCTTAAAATCGAACTACTAAAAGTATGGAATGATATTTCTGTTTCAACAAGACGTAAGTTTGTTGCATCCATGCCAAGACGATTAGCTGCCGTAATTAAAGCTAAAGATAGACCAACAAAGTATTAAATGTACGTAATTTTATTAATAAATGAAGATAAATCATTCTTAATTAGTTGTGTATACTCACTTTTGATTCATATTTTTACAGATCTTCAACTACACTCCTCAAAAGAATTAAGGGATCACTTGTGCGAACCCGAAAAATTGCTCCCACTTTACGTGATCATAACTCCGTCAAAAATTGCTGTATCGATATCGTTAAACAATGGTTTGAAAGCCTGAAACCTCTAGTTTCAGATGCTCTGTTTCAAATTCTTGCTATATTGGTTTCTTACAAAGTTATAGCGAGATGAAGACAACATGAGATGTCAGGCAGCCGCTGTACGTGGCACGCTAATTTCTGCGAAGCACTAACTTCAAACACAGCTGCTATAGGTAAAGTATTGTCGCAGCGAGTTCATAGGGTGCCCAATCGAATCGGCACGATCTCTGCTTCAATCTGACGTTCGGATCATGGTATTAAGATCATTTCTCGCCGAGATACAGCGAGTTAAAGGAAAAATGGAAATTGTACATTTTTTAAGCATACATATTTTTAGAAACTCCTGGAATATCGAAATGTTACTGAAATTGAAAAAAAAGGAGTACCTTGAAGAGAAAGAAACGCTCTTTGTATTACTTTTTCGCACAAGATTATACGATAACTTTTCCGCTTTCTGGAGCCACTTAAAGTTAAAAAGCCCATATTTACTTCAATGTTGAATAACTCGACTAAAAAAAATCGCATAATAATCATCAACCACACATTTTACACAGGAAAGATAGCCCTTCCAAATAATATTATGAAGATTTATCAAAAAAATTAGTTTTTCCCCGTGTGATGTTCCAAAATTGCACAAAATTTTTGTTAACCGTCAATGTTATCTTCATCTCGCTATAACTTTGTAAAAAACCAACATAGCAACAATTTGAAACAGAGCATCTGAAACTAGAGGTTTCAGGCTTCCAAGCCATTGTTTAATGATATCAATACAACAATTTTTGACGGAGTTATGATCACGTAAATTTGGAGCAATTTTTCGGGTTCGCAGAAGTGATCCCTTAATTCTTTTGAGGAGTGTATTTTATGCTGTATCTCAAATATTATTTATTAGATTGTATTAAGTTTTCTATATTTAATTACCATCAATCTACACTTTATGTTTTTCAAATAAATTTTCCAATAATGTAACATACATTATCTAATAATTGTTAAATAAATTCTGTGTTCTCGAGATGCATATTCTTTTTTATAGATAGATAGAATATTATACACATACATATGTATAATAGCAAAGTCCATCAGCTAAAACTATGTATGAAGTATACGGGGTGTACCAGATAAAGTGTTACAAGCTGTTTTCTCGGAATCTAATGTTGATATCGAATTAATTTTTTTTTATTAAATGGTTAAGGAGAGTTACTATTTTCGTGTGTATGTAAATGGAAAGTATTATTGATTTTTTGTTATTGTGATACCTCTCATTATACTCAATTGCATTTACTTGAACTTTTTTTATTGTACATAGCCACACAGTTATAGTGAACAATTGAAATTGATTTTGCGAATATTGAAAGTGCTTCGAAGTCCAAGGACATTATTTTGTGATAATATTATATTTTTCGTTTTTTTGTTTCTTCAACGTTCCAATTCACAACAAATTGTTCGTCATAACTCTGTAACTATGCGCAATAAAAAGAAGTTTAAGTAAATGCTAGTGAGATTCATGAGAGGTATCACGATAACAAAAAATCAATAATACTTTCTATTTAGAAAAACGTTGGGGGCTCCCTTTCTCCCCAAAAAATTAGCCCAGAAAAATGTAATACATACTAAAATATTAGCCCTCCTTAACCATTTAATTAAACAAAAAAACAATCAATTCGAAATCTTCATTAGATTCTGAGAAAATAGCTTGTAACACTTTAGCAGGTACACCCTGTATACAGGGTATTTCACCTAACATGATCATCTTAAATATCTCGCTCATTTTTCATGATAGGAAAGAAGGTTAGAGAAAAAGAGTTCAAATGGGCAAATATGGTGATAAGCAAAAAAATTTTTTCAAACCATATGGTGATTTCAAAGTCACTTTTCTCGAGATTTTAAAGTTATCGAAGTTTTTTAAATGGGACTACATATTTTCATTACAACAGACTCATAGCTCATAGAAACAGAAATTCAACGATGTGCGATACGTTGACATTCAGGTGACCTTCAACGAGAAAATCATATTTGTATGGGAACAAGTTGAAGATAATATTTGTATGTTTCGATGCAAGATATTGCCTGCTAACATAATAACTTTGATATGATGCTTGTAAATATACCTCGAACGATGAAAGGAGAATACGAACGTCTGTTGACAAGCATCAGAACAATTACACGACAATGTGTTCCAATGAAATTGAGATTCCTTCATTTACCATCCCCAAACGAGTATTGAAATTAATGGCAAACATTTCGTGAATTTCTCGTTGGAGGTCACGTGGAGGTCAACATGTTGTAGATAGTTCAATCTGTTTTTTTTATGAGCTATGAGACTGTTATAATGAAAAGATTGTAGTCCCATTTAAAAAAAGCTTTGGTGAATCTGAAATCTCGAAAAAAGTGACCTTGAAAAATTTGTTTGTCTATCACCATCTAACTCACTCTTAACTTTTTTTCTATCATAAAAAATAGGCGAAATATTTAAGATGATCAAGTTACGTGAAATACCCTGTATAGTCGGGATTCGGTCGTAAATAAAATTATAAATTGTCAACGATATTTATATAATATGAAGCCTTTGTTAAATAAAACTCGTTGTTAACAAATTTCGCAGAAACACAATTTCATTCCGTTCTTTTCCTGGCGCACTAATCGCATTAAAAGTTGTTTGGAGTTTTAAGTATATGATGCGTTTCAATTGCATTTTTGTAGTAATGTATCCTGAAAAGGAGATGAGTGGGGCTCTCGTAATCGCTTTTAGTGGCTGCGCTTGCTGCCGGAAGTTTTACGTTCTTTTTCTGGTCATCACACTCGAGTGAAATTTATTTTCCCTCGAGCTATTAAGCAATGAAAAAACTTTTTCATGTATCCAAATGTTACAATTCACGTCCATTTTTCATTTGTACTGAATGCGTAATGCCATTGAAAATGTATTAATTGACACTTATATTTTGATTGAAATTCTTAAAAAATTGTTTGTTAATAAGTTAGATGTAAACAAAACATTGGTAATAATCACATTCAAGTGTTCTAGAGTGCTATAAGGGGGCTTCTCGTCTCGTTAATCTCATTTTGTTACAATAATCATTAACTGTACCACAGTAGTATCGAAACAAATACAAACTGAAAATACGGGGAATGAGAGAAATACGACGAAATTGGATAAAATGAGTTGCATGTTGACAATAATACCATTTTTGGTGAATTTGGAGAAATGGTTCCTCCTCTTCAATTTTAATAACCTTTAAATATGTTCTCAAGGTCACTATTCTGAACAATATTTCCCTTTAAACTTTCTGTCGGTTGATTTTAGTTTACAAGATACAGTCAGCGGCAATAATAAGTGGACACCCTTAAAAATCGCATAACTTTTTAGAAATTGGTCCAAAGACTTGAATTTTTTTAAGATGTTAGACCGGCTAGTTCGCTAGAGAATAAGTAAACAAAAATTTATTACGATTGCAATTGATAGAAATCATACTAAATTTCAAAAAATGATGTTTTGTCAACTTTTTTATCTGGGCCTGTAACTATAATTAAAAAAAATGCGTTTTATAGATTTCAGTAACTTGTATGCATACTGGAAATTTCATCGAAATCGGTCAACATTGCAATGAGCTACATATGTTTAAAGATGAGAGCTTAAGGGTGAAAGTCGCAGATTTCAGTAACTCATTGCAATGTTCACCGATTTCGATGAAATTTTCAGTATGCATATAAGTTACCGTAATCTATAAAACGCATTTTTTAAATTATCGTTACACCCAGATAAAAAAGTTGACAAAACATCATTTTTTAAAATTTAGTATAATTTCTATCAATTGCAATCGTAATAAATTTTTGTTTACTTATTCTCACGCGAACTAGCCGATCTAACATCTTAAAAAAATTGAAGTCCTTTGGACCAATTTCTAAAAAGTTATGCGATTTTTAAGGGTGTCCACTTATTATTGCCGCTGACTGCAACTGCAAAAAACTTTACTTGTACATATGGTGACCGTGACAACATATTTGAAGGTCATTTAAAAGGGATAGGAGGAGTCCATCGACGAATGGATTTATAAGTTTTTTTTGCAAATATCTCTCGTAAACTAAAGTCGACCGACAAAAACTTGAAAGGGACATGTTATTCAAAATTATGACCTTGACTACACATCTAAACGTCATCGAAATCTGAGAAAGGACCCTTTTCTACAAGTCCACCCCATTGTTTAAATAAATAAGTGGTTTCCTAACATCTAGAAATTTTGATTGCTACAGTTTGGTTTGATTATCGCAGATGTTTAATTCATCTCCTTATTCCTAACATTTCTTTAAACTCATACATAATTGAAATAACTGTTACAGTTTACAGTCTTCTTCTTACTCATTTGTAAATGGTGGATGTTGCACGAAAATTAATAGCGTACTTAAAATCATTACAAAAATATTACAGAATGTTAGTAAAATTCTCATTCACGTCTAAAGCATTATTCAAATTTCTAAAAATTGACAAACACTAGAGTCGTTGAAGCAAGTTCAAATACCGGATAACATTTAATGTCACTTTCGACAATCCTAGGCCATGAACAAAGGGAGTACAATCGAACAACGTTTCAATTGAGGTTGCGCCTGAATTACATTCAATGACCACAATACTTCTCATTCAATTTGAACACAGCATTGTAATTAAAACGTCTATGATGATTCACGAGAGTGATATCTAACAATAAGCAAGCAATGCTTCGATCCTTTCTGAATTGTAATTTGCGACATTTTCGGTTAATGATCCTTAGAATATACATATAATATGTTGCGCTAGTTAAAGTACGTAACGTTTTTGCTCATACAGATTAGTATTAGATAGAGACCAAAAATAACAGTTATTCTATTTTTCTACGATAAAATCATTAATAAAAACCATGCGCGGCAGAAGTAAAACTTCTTGCAGTCTAGTAATGCTTAGGAGTAAATTAAGATTGGAAATGGTAAATAATCCTAATGAAGCGACAACAAGATCAGGAACAACTCTCGATGCAGTATTTGCAAGACATTTAGACAAAATTGAATCAAGCCAATTGTTTCAATGATAGAATCATAGAAAATCATAGAAAAAATAATGAACGATCAAAATTTGCGACGCAAAGTAGGAGAGCGTATGGGAAAGAAAGAGACATAGTTCATAGCATTTCCCATACGCTCACCTCCTTTGCGTCGCAAATCTTGATCGTTCATTATTTTTTTCTATGATTTTCTATGATTCTATCACTGAAACAATCGGCCTGATTCAATTTTGTCTAAATGTCTTGCAAATGCTGCATCGAGAATTGTTCCTCATCTCGTTGTCGCTTCATTAGGATTATTTACTATTTCCAATCTTAATTTGCTTCTAAACATTATTAGACTGCAAGAAGTTTTACTTCTGCCGCGGGTGGTCTTCATTAATGATTTTATCGTATCGTACCTTCGGATTTGGTGGACATATTTTATAAGAATTCTTTAATTCAAACGGATATATAACTAAGAACTCGGTCACTGGGTCAGGAAAACGGCTAGGTTACTCGGAATGCGAACGACATTTGACATGATGAAGGATATTCTCTACGGATATTTGAGATGGGGACGACTGACGGGTATTATAAAGATATTTGAAGACCAGCTTCATGTTCATAGCCGTTTGAATCTTGCTATTTTAAAGTAGCTTTCTACAAGCGGTACTTTTCAATAGACGAAAAATATATTTTGACACAGACCATTGAAGCCGTTTCATTACTGCACAGTTTTTCTATAACCACACCCCTCGTAACATTTATGATTGGTATTTTGTTGGGCCTTCGTTGAAGTATTGATTGGGCAACCGTTAGAAATGTCGCCTTTTCATTAGGGGTCTGCGAGTACCCGAAATTTCGGGTTCAAGTTGGGTCGGAAAATTTTTTCGGGTTCGGGACGGGATCCCGAAAGTTTATATAGTTCGGGTACCCGAAATGGCAGTCAGGTCGGGTCGAGTTGGGGTCCCGAAAGTTTGGAATATTCGGGTATTCGAAGTTAACGTTGGGGCAAGTCTGTGATTAAAGCAACAATAAATAACTCGGTGCATATTAACCCTTTGCACTCCGTTTTCGCCGACAATACGATATTGAAATATGAACTATAAATCCACTGTCGCTGCTACGGCAACACGACTGTTTTGCTTACTAATATAGTGCTGGAGTTGTTGGTGTACTATATGAATCACTAGGCTGGAATGCTAAGGGTTAAGGTGTCCACTCACCCGTTATAATAATATTACTTTCGATTTGTAGTAAACACTGTTAAGATACACAGATTTGATCGCAAACTTGACCCAACTTTAACTTACTTAGGGTACCCGAATATTGCACACTTGGACCGCACAGTGGTCCAAACGGCCGGTTTAGGAGTCCAAAAGTCATAAACCAAACATGAAATAGGCATTTAATACTGTTTCTTACATCAATACACATGTCTGTAGAAGCTAAAATCGACAATTTTACTCCTTAAATCAATTATTGTTAAGTGTGGCATAGATTGTGTTCGGGATTCGAATTGTGAATTTGTCGGTCGTTACGCCAAAAATCGAGCTTTGTTCGCTCTGCTCTTTTTTAAGCATGTTTAGAGTCGCGTAGCGATCACGCGTAACCGTAGCGCGAGGCCACGGTGTGTTTGTCAGCGCTCATCACCGGTAAATCTCCACGATTCGAATCTCGAACTGACGTCTACCCGGATCATGAGATCGATCCGGAACCAATCGCGTACGACAACGTCTGCCGTTTCGGAGAATATTTAAAGGCCTTCCCTTGGCGGAGCGACTCTCTTCCGTTTTCAGTTCTTCGATTCACTACGACAATCCATTCTCACGTTCTATTTTTCTTTGTTCGCGACAATCATTGCACTTTATTTTATTATATTCATTCGACGTTTCTTGCGAGTCGCAGACGACTCTATTCTGTCGCGTCGCGATCCGGGTGCCCGCGTCAAAATTTCCGACGAACGTGGTGAAGATATCCGTCCGCGGCGGCCCTCGTCAAGGTGTCGTACAAGATCTCCGTCGCGCTACAAGGCAGAATCTCGCACGCGCAAGATTTCCGTTCCTCCATCCGTCGGTGATTATATTCAAAGATACAGTTTCAATAAAGTGCAGTGTGAAACCAATCTGAAATCAATCTCTGTCCCTCATTCTCGCGATCCTTGTCATTGCCTTCCTCGCGCGCTCAATTCTGAGCGGTTCCAGCGTCAGGCGCCTTCGACCGTCGCGTCGGTCGACTCCGAACAGGTTGAAAGTAGTAGTATGAAAAGTACATCGATATAAAGGACATCCTTTTCACCTATTGTTTAGAACGTTAATATTGATTCTAATTATAATAGCCGTGTTCAGAAGCATTAGGAAGATATGAAAAAAATGAAACAATTTTTCGGAAATGTTTAAATAATGTTTCTCAAGGACGTATTAAGAAATTTATTTTTTAAGTTTGTTGTAGGAAATATTAATGATATTCGCCCGTATTCGCGTTAATTTTTGCATGGATATTAGGAATGAAATATGTTGTTTATGGTTTCATCAAATTTATTTGCAGAAAAATGCAGATTAGCAAGTTATTTTATTTTGTCTGGTACAGTTTGATGACGAGTACACGTGGGACGTACATATACATATACAGGGTGAGGCGCCAGAAACAGGCCACCTAAATAACTCGGCTGCTATTAGTGTTAGGAAAAAAGGCATCAGATGAAACTTGCTTGGTTTCGAGGGGGTATTAATCAGATGTTAGTAACTCTTTTGTAGGTGGACGCGTAAAGGACATATGAAGGTCAACTTCATTTTTGTAAATGGTATGTGGTATTTTTTAATACATCCATCGATGCAGTTGGACATTCGTTATAAAAAAGTACTAACCTATCTATGTCGAAAAGTTAATAGTTCAGGAGATATTTCAATTTAAATAACTCTAAAATACCATTACTGTGGTACTAAGACGTTAGTGTTTACTTACTTGTGTAACGTCTTAGTACGGCAGTAATGGTATTTTAGAGTTATTTAAATTGAAATATCACCTTAACTATTAACTTTTCGACATGCATAGGTTAGTACTTATTTATAACGAATGTCCAGCTACATCGATTGATGTATTAAAAAATACCTCATTACATTTAAAAAAATGAAGTTGACCTTCATATGTCCTTTACGCATCCACCTACAAAAAAGTTACTAACATCTGATTAATACCCCCTCGAAACCAAGCAAGTTCCATCTCATGCCTTTTTTCCTACCACCAATAGCAGCGGAGTTATTCAGGTGGCCTGTTTCTGGCGCCTCACCCTGTATAGACGATTAATAGACGTATTAGGCAATAATGGGCAAAGAATGTTGTGACATTGTTGTTGGAGCGTCGATTGGCAGTTATTTTCGCGAGTCGTAGAGAGCGTAAACAAAACGAGATTGATTTTTTATTGTTATGGGCCAGTGCTCCAAAACCTTTCTATCGCCGCGGACCGGTCAACATTTGATAATTTTACCGCGGCCCACTGAGGGGGGGGGGGGGTCGATTGTTAACTTCCCGATTCATAGGGAAGTTACTGTAATTACCTCGAAAATCGAAAATCGATTTTTTAGCAGATCTTCACGTTTCATGGTCATTGGAGTCATTTTAGACTATTTTTATCAAAATGTTTGTGTGTGTGTGTGTGTGTGTGTGTGTGTGTGTGTGTGTGTGTGTGTGTGTGTGTGTCCGTTTGTATGGTATCAAATTTTTCGTTAACGTTTTCAGAAAAAGTAACAACGCGATCAGGATGATGAATGATGCAATCGATGTGCCCCGCTGTAACTTAGAGCTGATTAGATTTTGGTCCATATTGGTCAAGTAGTTTTTTAGATTTTTAGTTTTTTTTCGAAAAGAGTTGATTCCACAATGCAATTTATAAGGGAGGACGAAAATTTTCCACCAAAGAACCAAACGCAATTACATAAAAAAAAATTTTTTTCTTAATTTTTTTTTGATTTAAAAAAAAATTTTTTTTTAGATTTAAAAAAAATTTTTTTTTTACTGATGCTAATGTTACTGAATTTATCATCTCTACTCCCAAGAATACATTTTGGTGAATATCGATGAAAGTACAAAAAAAAAACGATGTTAGCGATGTTGGCGAAGGAGTAACGAATCGGGAAGTTCTTTGTGTGACTCTTGGAGAGTCACACACCAAATAAAAAACATTAATATCAGTAGGCCCTATTAGCCATGCGTATCACTAACCCTCTCGCGAGTGAGCAAAAACAACCCTACTCGCGAGCGAGCGAAGCGAGCGAGCAACAATAGCCCTCTAGTTTATATTTTAGATTGTTTTGATTTAATAATTTTAATTTAATTGTATTTAATGTTCCTTGGGCGGCCCGGTACCATTTGATCCACGGACCGGGGGTTGGGGACCACTATTATGGGCCACCCACATAAATGTTTCCCATTCTTACTTAATTTCTGAAAATTATTCTTTTGTAAAAAAAGAAGAATTGTGTACAAGTTTCTCTTTTCTGCCACTGTAAATTGAAACTGGCATTATAAATTGAAATACGTTGCTTTATCTGCTATATTAAAAAAAAAAATATTTCAATAAACTTACGGAACTTTATTAGTTTATTAGTTAATAGTTAATAGTTTATTAGTTTATTAGTTTAGACTTTTGCACTCCTAAATCGCCCGTTTGGACCACTGTGCCCCGACTCAACCCGACCCGATTACCATTTCGGAAACCCAAAATTTCGAGTATCCGCACACACCTACTTTTTATGCAGTTGGGCCATCGATCATACCCAACTTAGGCCAACGTTACTATAGGATGAATGGTCAAAAGGGTCCACTAACATGTTATTCTAATTTTCTCTTTCATAGTTATTTTTACGGTATATCATAAATACTATACTTACTAACAATGTATTTCCACGATAAAAATTGGGAAAAATGGAAAAAACTTAATACCCACGTCGGGTTTGAGCCCAACACGTCGGACCGCTTGCGTAGTAAGTATAATATGTAGTAAGCTGATGCCCTACCGCTGAACCTACCTAAGTGTTTTGTAAGTAGATTCTATGACCTCAGATACTAGATAGGTCAACAAATTTGAATCAAAGTATCTAAAATAGGAAGGCCCATTTTGAAGAAACCCAAACGGGTTTTACTTATACTACATACTATACTTATACTACAAAATGGAAAAACTAAAGAAACGAGAAAATTCCAAGGTTGCTCACAATAAAACTTTGATGGATCATCTATCGCGCAAAAATTACAAAAAGTAAGTAAGACATTTAGAAATACGAAAAAATAATCAATTTGTAATATAACATATTTTTGGTTGCAGCAACATTTCTGGCGTCTGTTAGACGATATATTTAAATGTTGGCAGATTTTCATTTATTATCGTCGTAAATATCACGTTAGTTAACCGACTATAATAACTGCAGGCCCAACGTTGGATATTCGTTGGCAAATTGATATAATTTTTCGTCGTAGGCCCTATGTTGGGGATTTGTAGGCAACACCACTAACCACATCTCAACTAACTTCCAACCGTTGCGTTGGTCACCGTTGACCAACCATAAATGCTACTAGGGACACTCATCCATTCGGGTCGTAGAAGGAGACAATTTTGTCACAGCTATCACATTAACTAGTGCAGTCGACCCGCCATGTCCGTGGTATCAGTATCCGCAATTCCAGTTGCTACGTTTCGATGCATCCAGGTCACCATAGGTCAGAAAATTGAAATATCCTGTACGATCTTTACTGAAAAATGTATAAAAATAATGCTCTAGACATAAATACTGGAGAATTAATTAATTATTCTGCCATTCTTTGACGACAAAGAACAAAAGCAAAAATTGATAATAGTAACTGCTATACTTGTAATTTTTGATTTTTAAGTCTTTCTTGAATGCAGATTAAAGTAGATATCCTTATTTAAGGGAAGTCCGGTGCACGCCAATTTTGATGCAACTTTACACAAATGTTCATTAAACATACCTCACAATTCAACCACAATTCGTTCGTTCCCGTTTTTTTTTATTAAAAAAAATTATTTTTTCAAAAAAATTTTCGCACTCATTTATAGGCTGAAAGAGATGAGATGTACCTTTTACTTCAACTATGTCTTCATATCTATTGCCGTCTGCGATTTATGAGCGTTTACGTAGAAGGACCAGATCGAATACACAGGTTGATTTCTCCCTTAAAATAAAAAACGAGCCCGAACGAAATGTGACTAAATTCTCAGGTCGAACACGTCGCTTAATGTCAAACTTGAAAATATTATTGTAACCTGTCATTCGTGGAACCTAATGGAATATACAGTAAAGTCGCGATATTTCTCAGCGACCTTCTACCCAGAATTTGTCAAGTACCTACCCACTCCACTGCCGGCCAACGACGCAGGGCGGCGATGATTGATCTCGGCTAGGATATATCGGTGTGAACAACTACTAATCTAATTACAAAATTTCTTTATTTTTCATTATTTTTTTATTGGTCTCTCACTAACTGATTTGTGAAATATTTCTGATTAAAATGACACCAAACACGATATAATTTCATCTGTATTTGGTGGTTTGATCGACGATGAAAGGATGGAAAGGGCGCAAGCGTATGGGAAATTTTAAAACGCACTAAAAAGTATAAAATAAAATTTTTAAATACGCCACGTTTAAAAAACGGACTAAAAAGTATAAAATAATTTTTTCTAGCCCCATACAGATTCCTAACCCCTTAAAATTTGTGATTGTGAATTTTTAATAGCTAAGAAAATACTTGTAAGATTTAAAACGAAAAACGCGGGACGCATGCAATAGATAATTGGTGCATGAACACTAAATCACTAACAACTTTATTGAACTGCAAATGTTATGAAGTGTTGTACGAGATTTCTCAGCGGCAGCTACTCTCTACACTCCTTACTATGTATTATCTTGCGCTCCACGTTTTTCGTTTTAAATCTTACAAGTATTTTCTTAGCTATTAAAAATTCATAATCACAAATTTTAAGGAGTTAGGAATCTGTATGGGGCTAGAAAAAATTATTTTATACTTTTTAGTCCGTTTTTTAAACGTGGCGTATTTAAAAATTTTATTTTATACTTTTTAGTGCGTTTTAAAAACGTGGTATTTTTAAAAAATTTATTTTTATTTAAATAATTATTTTCTGCTTTTTAGTCTTGTATGTGTGAAATTTTACAATCGATTTTGAACATTTTGATGAGATTATAACAGAGACATGTAGTAAATTTCAGACGGTATTGCGACGCGTCATATCGAAAACGAACGCCGTGGTAAAATGTCAAAGATAAAGGTCGTCGCTTACTAGAACGCCCCAGCGCCCACCCGGCACCGCGCGGCCTCAGCTGTTTTGGATTTCTTCTATGTATTTTAATTGATGTGCGCACATCCATTTAAAATACATAGAAGAAATCCAAAACAGCTGAGGCCGCGCGGTGCCGGGTGGGCGCTGGGGCGTTCTAGTGAGCGACGACCTTAAAGGTTCGACGGAGAATTTCGGTGTAACTGTTCTTTCGCTTGGTAAACAAACATTATAGTATACTAATACGCAGTAACTTTGTAAACACCGAACGGAGCTCGAACGCACACTGAGCTCCTTCGGTGCGAAGCAGGTCAGTGGAGTGGGCATGAGTCAGAGTGGGAACAGAGTGGGCACTACCGGTCGTCGCGCGGGGACGTGTAACGATTAAATTTTTAATAATTTATATCTCCTAAACGCGTAGGCTGTTGTAAATTAAAAAAATTTTTTTTTAAATATTGCATTGTCATGTAGTACTGAGCTATGTTTAAAATTTCAAGTCTCTAGCTCATCGAGAAGTTAGTTTAAAATCAGTTGTATAATTTGTACCGAACAGACAAACAGACATACAAGAAAGCGACCTAATAAAAACGTGGTAAAATATTTAATGGCATACCTGGTGATTTGGCGACTTCTCTGTGAAAATCATCATTAACGAACTGCTCCTTTTTTGTAGACATTATTTCGAGATTATAACAGAGATATGTAGTAAATTTCAGACGGTATTGGGACCGCATCATATCGAAACGCCGTGGTAATATGTCAAAGATAAAGGTTCGACCGATAATCTCGGTGTAACTGTCCCTTCGATTGGTAAACAAACATTGTAGTATAATAATACGTAGTGACTTTGTAAACACCGCACGGAACTCAAACGCACACTGACGCACACTGACGCGCACTGAGCTCCTTCGGTGCGAAGCGGGTCAGTGGAGTGGGGATGAGTGAGAGAGGGAACGGGTAGTGGAGTAGGGAGCGCTGTCGCGCGGCGTGGCGATCGTTGAACGCGATGACGTAGGTTTCGCGGGGGGGGGGGGTGAACAGGTAAATATTTAATTGTTATATCTCCGAAACGGATAGACTTTTAAAAAATTTTTTTTTTGAATAATGCATTATCATCCAGTTCTGAGCCATGTAACCGATTTCAAGTCTCTAGCTCATCAGGAAGTTAGTTTAAAATCAATTGCAAAATTTGCCACCGAACAAACAAACAGACAAACAAGAAAGCGAGCTAATAAAAACGTGGTAAAAAGAAACGCGGACAATCGCCGTCGCCGGAACAGTTCAAAGGCCCGTGTGTTCTCACAATGTAATGCCAATAAAAAACTTTCATCGTTGGTTAAAACACTAAATACAGTTGAAATTATACCGTGTTTGATGTCATTTGAATCAGATAAATTCCAGAAACAAGTTGGTGAAAATTCCCTAAAAAAATAAGGAAAAATAGAGAAGTTTTGTAATTGGATTAGTAGTGGTTCACACCGATACGCTTCGGCCGCGCGATTCGTATTTACATGCTGTCCTTTTCTACGTTTGGCTTCGATTGTACTCTCGGCGCGGTTGCCGCGGTAGACGCAGTCACAAAGAATAGTGTCCCTACGCGTTACTTCTCCGTGCAGAACGTACAGTCGTTTGCAAAATATCGCGACTTTACTGTATCGTGTAAGGAATTCAGTAGAACCTCGATCTTTCTTTGTAGTCCAGTCGCCAGGTACTGTTACCTGGAAAGTATTCCGAACTTAATGCAATTTTGACACGTCATTTAGGGGTACTCTGGGGATTCGAATCTGAGTTTTCGACCTAGAGGACCCTATGCTAACTTGGGGAGGGGGAAAGAACCACGATTTTTGTTACCTGTTTTTGGTATTTCGCCTATAACTCAAAACCTATAGGTCCTACGAACTTTTTTTTTCATTTTTGTAGAGAGAATTAAATTTCACTGGTCAAACGTATTTTTTGACCCAATAGCTACCGAGAGACAGGCGTTCAGAATTAGGAAATGTTTCTCAAAATGACATTTTGAGCCACACATTGTGACATTTAGCAGGAAATTGCAAGTTTTTGGCTCATAACTTTAGTTTTTCAACATATCTACATATGATCTACATAGTATGTATACTCCTTACATTTTCACACACCCTAGGACCCCCCGTCCCCCGAAAAAAGACGAATTTGAGAAATACGTAAAAAAACTTTCTCTCTCCAGAAACCTTAACATTGTACTCTTACCAATCTGGCTTCACATGGTTGGGGGGGGGGCGCTGACAAGTGCCTAATGTTATAATTGCAGTTTATTCCCTATTTAGGTGCCTGGTCATCACTTTATGACTTTATATTTTCCCATTGACCCCTAATCTCAAAGTTCCTGTTGGGATAAACTATCAAAGCATCGAAGCAGCAGATCGACATCGGCGGTCATTGCTGCATTCCTCTACAAAGTTTGTCTTTACAGAGGACAACATCTGTCAGTACAATTTCACAGGTGAAATTTTTCTCCAACGACACCAAAAAGAAGAACTTTATTATCGCCTTGCTGATGACTGAAATGCAGGCCAAGGGGATCCAAGTAAAGCAGGCAATAGAAGATGCTGATGTAATGATTGTTGAGACAGCTCTTTCAGAAGCAAACAATTTTAACAGCGTCATCATAACAGGCGAAGACATAGATCTCCTTGTTTTTCTCACTGCAATAGATTATTCCAAACAGAATGTATATTTCCAGTAGACTGGAAAAGGTAACACCGCCACTATTCTGTATTCATCCCATTCTTTCAAGCATGAAACACGTCTATGTCTTCGATCATATGTAGATATGTTGAAAAACTAAAGTTATGATTCAAAAACTTGCAATTTCCTGCTAAATGTCACAATGTGTGGCTCAAAATGTCATTTTGAGAAACATTTCCTAATTTTGAACGCCTGTCTCTCGGTACCTATTGGGTCAAAAAATACGTTTGACCAGTGAAATTTAATTCTCTCTACAAAAATGAAAAAAAAAGTTCGTAGGACCCATAGTTTTTGAGTTATAGGCGAAATACCAAAAACAGGTAACAAGAATCGTGGTTCTTTCCCCCTCCCCAAGTTAGCATAGGGTCCTCGAGGTCGAAAACTCAGATTCGACTCCCCAGAGTACCCCTAAATGACGTGTCAAAATTGCATTAAGTTCGGAATACTTTCCAGGTAGACGCCCTTTTTTCGACCTGGCGACTGGACTATTGTTTCTACGTAACCACCACAATCCCCATCCCGAGTACTAGAACTTTAAACACCTCGTGGTGATAGTCGCTGACGGGTAACGAATGAGGGTAGAATAAACGAGGTTACAACCAGGGAGATTTTACTTATTGTATAATTGTTCTGTAGGTGTCACATCTGAGAATCCAATAATTGCAACAACCGTGCGAAACATGACAACATTATCATCCTACGGGGATGACAATACCATCGGCATTGGTTTTATAATAATATAGCATGTATCTAACAAAGTTACTCACGAAGTGTTGTACGCCATTAAACATGTCTACATGTCGAAATATTACACACAACGATATTTCGTTTTTCGGAAAAACTTTTACAACTACAGAATAGAAATAGATTCCCCATATGCAACACGATATTTCTTAATCATCCTATAGCAAGAAATTACGCACGGTCACGCTAGTAGCATATATGGTTGGCCAACAGTGATTGGGATATATGTAGTTGGTGGTTTTGTCCACAAATCCCCAACGCCTACGATGAAAATTTACCAACGAATATCCAACGTTAGGGATACAATTATTATAGGTGGTTAATTAACAAGAATTTTACGTATCATAATATTACATTGACCCAACTAATGTTTACCAATATTTAAATATCGTACTAGAAACGTTGCTACAACTAGAAACGTGTTAATTATCATCCAAATTCATATTTTTGTTTTCTTATTTATGGATATACGCAATTTGTTACAGTCGCGCCATGGTTGGCCCACTAAAAATTTAATGTACGCAGCCTTGAAATTTATTAATTTCTTTAATTTTTCCATTTTCCAAGGGGAAGGTAAGGGGTAGTGGTCATGTGGTACAAGAAAACCCTTTTGGGTTTCTTCAGAATGGGCCTTCGTTTTTTAGATATTCCTTTAGACCACAGCATCTACGTGTAAGACACGTCTGTAGGCTCGACGGTAAGATTAGCTTATTACGTAGGCAGTCCGCGTTCAAGTCCGACGCGGCTGTTAAGTTTTCTCCTTTTTTCCCCAATTTCTACCGTGGATATGCATGTTTATAAGTGTATTATTTATGATATACAAAAATAAAAAAGCATTTTTTAAAACTTTTTTATTTGGGCCCTTAATGAAAATTTATAATATATGTTTTGTAGTTGTATGTTAGCTATACACATGCTAAAAATTTCATCGAAATCGGTTGACGCAGAAAAAAACGGCACGCATCGAAAGATGTATGGTTCTGTGGATTTTAAGCAGGAACTGACTCAAAGTCGTGTAAAACTACGATTTTTACCATTTTTAACCGCTTGTAGCTCGTGTGTATGTTAATCGATTTCGATGAAATTTTCAGCAGGTGTGTAACTACTATAGATCTGCAAAAAATATATGTTAAATCTTCTTTAAGGGCCTAAATAAAAAAGTTTTTACAAATAACTTTTTTTTTTGCATGTAACCTTGTAAATTATAATTTTTGGAAAATCTTTTTTGCATATAATTTCGTAAACCAATGCTTCTAATTGATTATAAAAAATAAGGTCGTTTGGTACAATTATAAAAAAGTTATTCTATTTTAAAGGGCGTACGAATACTTTTTACTCCCACTGTATATGTATATTTAACAGTAGCTCATAGAAATACTATTGTGAAGTATGTATTTCATTGAAGTATAAGAAAATAATATTTCATCAAATAGTGCAATAATACTTTACAGAATAGTACTAGAATAATGGGCTGAATTTCCGAGAACGTCCATGCTCATAATTAGATGAAATTTTGGGAATACGTTCCTTTTTTACTAAAATGATGATTGTCAGAAGGATTTTTGGCGACTCGAAAAAAATTTTTTACCATTTTAATGTCACTCTCAGGTGACGTCAGTCATCTGAGCATGGACGTCTTCGGAAGTTTAGCCGAATATAGATACTGCAAATAAGAGGTTTTTATCTTTTAACTTTTTAAAGTTACTGCGTACTTTCATAGATAATATAAAACATTAATTTTATTTATGAGTGACTGAAAATAGCATTGATATCATCCGTTGTAGCTTTAGGTACCGCTAATGATAATGATGTACAAAAGATTAGTAATTAATTCAAATAATATAAACAAGTACGTAGCTAACAACGAACGTCAATTTCTCTACTTTTGAAATTGTTATAAGAACACGTCTCAAAGAATTGGTGCTTTCAATAAAATACGTGAAATGTAACGTATGTATTTACAAAAATATGAGCATTAGTTAATTGTTATATTGAAAACATTAAATTGTACTACTATTATCATAAATATTTTTGACTGTTTTTAAAATTGTTGCCGTGTATATTTTAAAAAGTATTTAAACTCAATACCTCTATTTTCTTTTCTTTGCCTTTATGTCGTGTAGTATTCACCGCATCCAGTCAAAAATATTATGCTCTGATTAAATATAGCTTATTTATGTCGAAGGTTAATTTCTCTACTTTTTAAATTAGATAAGAATATTTTTACACGAGAAGAACGTTTAGTAATAATCAAAAGTCTTTCCTCCGTATATTTCAACTTTAATAATCCAATGGAACAATTTTAGGTGGTGGCGTGAAAAAATCTCGCAAAAAAATTTCAGTAAGATAGCTAAGGTCTACCCTATTGTACCTACATTCTGTCAAAAAAGTACCGGGAATTGGTCAATGAAACACAAAATATGTATATCGTCTTCAAAGTAGGCCTCTTTCGAAATAATACACTTATGCCAACGAATAACCCAATCATCAAAACATTTTTTAAACGAATTTTTTTGGAATCGTCTTCAGTACTCGCCGCGAATTCTCTTTTATGTCATCTATCGACTGAAAATGGGTGCCTCAAAGTGGTAATTTGAGTTTTGGAAAAAGAAAAAAGTCGGCCGGAGCCATATCAGGGGAATACGGTGGCTGCTCGATAGGATTTGTTGAGTTTTTAACCAGAAATTTGTTCACAATGATAGTTCAGTTGACGACGTTGATGACCGACCAAAGCGAGGCAAATCTTCCACCACATCTCGACCGCTTTTAAATGCACTGTACCACTCATATGCACGTATTTTTGATAAAGTCGATTCACCGTAAGCCTTATGTAACATTTTCAGCGCTTCGACACACGAAATTCGATTTGCAATGCAAAATTTAAGACAGATTCTTTGTTCTATATTTTTATCCATTGTAAAAATCGCAAAACACACTTGAGATGAACTGACAAAATGGCGCAATGTAAACGAACTAAATGACAAGTGACGCTCAAACTCCGCGTGAGTATAGAGGACAGTTGTACCAACTTAGCGACAAAAAGAATTTCAACAATCCCTTTAAGTGGACTTTTTAAATGATCGATTCCTGGTACTTTTTTGACAGAATGTACATCGCAGACTGATATAACTAATATTTTCTAAGTGCATAAATCTGCTAAATTAGGTAATAAAAGCTAAACACAGTACAGTCAATCGAACTAGAATGTGAAAACAAATTCACTTTAAAAAGCGGAGAGGAGAATACAAACAACGGACGTGTTGGGTATTCTAGCCTTCGCCGAAAAAGAACAAATTGTCAGTCCAATTGGTGAAAAAATGCCGCGTGTCGCGGCTACTTTTAATCTCGTAAATTGGTTTCGGCGAACAGCGCGTCAATTTCAACGGTGAAGCTCTTCTACGTAATAGCTACTATCTAGTTTGCACCGGCATGTCACCACGTTTCTTCATTAAATGCCGCACTAACGAGGCTTCTCGTGAAGATAGAGCGGTTTTTCTGGTGTCTACGGAAAACCGACCCTTCTGACGGCCATTTTAACATTAAAACCGGACGTAGTAAAGTTGCTAACACACAGTACAGTATTGAGCCGTTCACAGGCCAAGAGTCGATTAACTCCACTCTCTGAAATATTTTTAATTTAAGTGTCAAAGCACTTGATTCAGTCGTAACTTTTTCTATTCATAATAAATTTCCCAAATAATACAGATTAACACCATTAAACGAAGAAATTTGTTTGGTCGCCGAATAATAAATAATCTATTTCAGAAGCCATTCCGTACTCTACTGTAAATCGAGTCACATGCGAAAAAAATTCAAAACATTTTTTCAACAGATGATTGGCACAATATTATCAAATCCAGCAAAAAGAAAGGAGGACCATTTAATGTAATTCAAATGACTCATAAGGATTTTGTCTCAACAAAGCCTTTAGAGGATTCTACCATTAACAAAAATCAATTAATGAGTTACCAGTAAATTGGCATAAAATGCACTGAATAAAATTAGAAAGGTCAAAACCCCACGTTATACAATTCAAATATGACTTTAATCAAGATTCAGAATTTAGTGCCATAATTATAAAAAAATCTGGAGCAGATACACCACTAGGTCTGAAAATATAGACCAATCTTGCTATATCCTAGATACTAGTAGACCTGTGATCAGAGAAAAGAGGAAAGATACGATGGATCTGTCAAAATTCATTCCTCCTATTAAACCTAATTATTACAAAAACATAAGAGCAAATCGATATGACGGGCCCTAAATACAGCTGACGAAGAAGACATCATTTATATTCTTGATGAACCAATAACAAATAATAATTTATTGTAAGAGAACAGTTATTTTTTATTTTTGCGAAAAATCTGTTAGAAAATTTAAAATAATGAACATTTTCTGCAATAATAAATATAATTTAAAGACTGATTATGATGTTATTACTTTTTCTCACTTATCAAAGCGATTAACTCCCTTAGTCACCTAAAAGTTGTGGCATTAATAACGATTACACCGAGGCTATTCTATCTTATTCATTCTACATGTCTTTATATGAAAGCTATATTTTTGTATTTTTGTATATGTTTATTTCAATTTTTATTTCAAAGGGAATTTTGTAAAAACTATGTATATTATTTCATTGCATTTCTCCACATCCTGTTTTATGGAGTTAACGAATTTGGCCTGTGAACGGCTCATATATGTACAGGGGGGCCAACCTAACTACGGTCACCTAAACATCTCCTCCAATTGTGGTGGTACAAAAGTGTTTTGTGTACTATTTGAATGGTTTGAAGGAACCATTCTATTGCAAATAATATTTTTTTCCGAAGGTAATTTTTTTCGGACTTATCAAGGTCATCGATGATTTTTGATACATAACTACATTTTTATTTTATTGCATCGTGTAACTGATCGAAAAGTATATTCAGATATGTATAATAACATGACCTTGAAATGACCTTGATCTTCGGAAATGAAAGTTTTACCTTCAGATCAAGGCCAATGTCATGATATTACACATTTCTGAATGTATTTTTCGATCAGTTACACGATGCAATAAAAAAAATGTAGTTACGTATCAAAAAACATCGTTGACCTTGATAACTTCGGAAAAAAATATTGTTTGCAATATAATGGTTCCACTAAACCATTCAAATAGTACAGAACATATTTTTTCTAGCCCCACAATTGGAGGAGATATTTAGATCGCCGTATTTAGGTGGACCACCCTGTAGATAATACTGATCACTGGTCACACATACAATATTTGTAGTTGTTTTTCTTTTTTAATTGATTAGCGGAATGGTGCAACCATTTGAAAATTGGGCTAGGTCGCTGAATAAAAATGTACCATCTAGTGTCAATATTATCGTCATGCGTCAATGATACTTTCAGTGTCAAAACAATGTTAACTCTTAAATAGAAAACAAATTATTAGACGTGTAATGATTATACATGTAAAATCTGAAACTACCGCTCATTTTTATTAACATGGAATAAAACACTTGATGAGAATTGTTTTATTTATTATATGTTAACATAAATTATGTATTCCCTGTATACATATGTGTGTAATGGGTAATAAATAAATGAGAATAAAAATATAATATTCTACTATGTTATACATTTTACATATCATCAAGAGTCTTCAAAAGCTACTTCTTTGTTCTCATTGGAAATTTAACTATTATATTAGTAATGATCTAGATTTTCAAACTACAATTTCCAAAATGACTTTCGTTTTAAAGTTGTTTCCAGTAAGGAAACGAAATGCTTTTATACATGGTGGCAATTATAAACCGTTACAGGCGAATATCTCAAAAAATATTAATTATACGCAAAAATGTTTCAGATGAAAGTTGTTCAGTACCGAGGAAGACATCATGTGATAGGACTTTTATTTTTCCCGGTGGACACTCCAAGGTGTGGTGAAGGTCATTTTTCTTTTTTTAAATGGAATGATATGTTTTTTTATCCACCATCATCGAGTGTGTTTTAAGATGAGTTCAATGACCTATGACTCAAGGTGATTCGAGGTCAAAATGCAGAAAAGGTGTGATCGTTTTGTTTGTACTTTAGTATGTGTTCAAAATGGTTACCTATTACTTCAATGCAGTTAACATTCCTTTGTTTAAATGATTGTCTAACTTTGCGCAACATTTCAACATTTATCCAAGCACAAGCTTTGCGTATTCTGACTTTCATGTCTTCACGCGTCGTAGGAAAACGCTGTTCTAGTCTTTTAAATGCTATATGCGACTTTGATGGTCGATCTGGGTAACGTTGTGCATACAATTTAGCAGCCATTCTGTAATTTTTCCTGCATTCTCATAGTACGATAAACATATCCAAACAATTTTGATACATTTCCATTTTCACCACTTATTTAAGTACTATCGTTCAGCGAAGGATACCTTAGCATAAATAGTAATGGGCGAAGTTTCCGTTTTGGTCCATCATCAGAATTGGATGAAATTTTGGAAATAGGTTCTTTTTTTACTAAAATGATGATCGTCAGAAGGATTTTTGGCGACTCGAAAAAAAATTTGTTACCATTTCAATGTCACTCCCTACCTTACCGACTCACCGACTCTCTCTTTTGTAGGCAATTAAAAAAAATAAAATAAAATACTACCGCTGGATTACCGTATCCCTGGTCGGGCCGGCTGTCAGGCCGTCCCTCTCCGCCCCATCACCACCTAATCCTAACTAATTCTGATCGCATAATCTTCCCATTGTAGATATTCAATTAATTGGTTTAACAATTGGAGGACGGACATAAGATAGAAAGTCGGTGAGTCGGTAAGGTAGAGACCGACATCGAAATGATAAAAAAATTTTTTTCGAGTCGCCAGAAATCCGTCTGACAATCATCATTTTAGTGAAAAAAGAACCTATTTGCAAAATTTTATCCAATTCTGATGATGGACCTAGACGGAAACACAGCCTAGTAATGAAACTAAACTGACTATCTTGCTGAAGAGCACAGTAATACATAAATACGATTGTTTTCATTTCAGCGATAATGGTTTTGGTGTGAAAGTTCGAAGGCACGAACTAAAGTATAAATATAACGATCACACCTTTTCTGCATTTCCCTGCAAGTTTGACCTTGAATGACCTTGAGTCATAGGTCACTGAACTCATCTTAAAACACATTCGATGATCTTGGATAAAAAAAACATATCATTCCATTTAAAAAAAAGAAAGATGTCCTTCACCTCATCTTGGAGTGTCCACCGAGAAAAATAAAAGTCTTGGAGATATTCGTCTGTAACGCTTTATAATTGCCACCCTGTATATTTTACACGTATTTGGAGCAGAATGTAGAGATTGGACATTATACTAAAGAAGTCTTGAAATGTTTTCAAGGAAGTAACTGATACGGAACGTAAAAATGCCTTGATGAAAAGCTTTTATAGTATAGAAAGTGGCAGACGTGTAATGTACCGAGTTGGAGTAAGGTTTGAATTATGCATTGTATGAACTATGGATACGCGTCTTTCATATCATGTGACACTAATCCATAATCCACGGTAATCCCATTTCAATCTTTCCTCCTTTTCAAATTACTATAACTTGCTTATGTAGCAACAAGCTTTCACAATGTTGTTGTCTCAATTCTTTCAAAGAAGACAATTTTTCCTCAAAATTAAACAGATATAATATGTATGACATAGGGGCTTCGTTAATACGAAGAAATCATAGCTGTAGCATTATATTATTGTATTCCGTCTATGTGTACACTTTCAAAGACTTCAGAAAGTACTCTGTCTTGAGTCATCTTTCTACCAAACCACAAATAAGAAAAATATTTTCACTTTCCTCTGTAGAAAACATATTCCGATAAGGTCCTATGCCAGGACAGCATTTTTTTCTACCTTTAATTGTATCAGTTTAGATAAACAACAATAATTTTTGAAGAGTTTTAACATAAAATTCAGATTTTGTAAAGTAATTGAAAATCCCAAAATCATTAGATGAATATTTTAACTGTACATATTAACAAGAATAATTCTGACCTGTAGTTGGACATATCAAATCCAATTTAAGCTAGTACCTGGACAGAAGTAAAGCCTATACTGGGACAAATTGAATTTACATATAATTATGTGCATAACATCGAACTTTATTAAATCTTTAACGATTTACATATCAAAATATTGTTACATTAAATTCTATCCTGTTTAATTTTCATTTATTGTTGTAAAGCAAGCATTTCAAGAGACAATACTTCTTTCTCCATATTTTCTAATTGAGTGCATAATTTTGTTTTCTTCTTTTGTTTTTCGTTTTCTTTTGTCTTTTTTAATTTCATCTTTATTTTCATTGGTTGCTTTAAATCTTATTTTTTTAGATTTATCATTGATTTCTCACTTAATATCATTAATATGTTGTATAGTTACGTCTTTTTTCTTTCGTGTAAATTTCTATTGATTTCTTGTTCTTTTTCTTTTTTAATTTTGTTTCTATCTTTTTACAAGCTAATAGAAGACTAATTATACGTACATTTAGTTAAATAATTTGACATTTAAGTGTAAAAACAACGAGTTGATTTTAGTAGCAAACACGAGTCCGGCTTAAGGCATATGCAAATCGAGTATAAGCTTATAATTGGACAGCTACTGCCATCGCGTCCCAGTATAGAGTACTTATGCATATTTCAAAACAGTTCTAAACTTGGACATCTAATATTTGAATTAATGATTATTATTTAAGCTACGTCTAATTCCCAATTTATTTAAAAATATCATGCACATGATTCTGTTTTCAGTTAAACTTTGAATTTATTTTTAAATTTCTATTGATCTCTTAATCAAATACCTACTTGTAACTAAGCCCTCAGAATGTATAAAATAATCATTTACACTCTAAATTATTGGTTTTACTATAAAAATTCAATTGTCCAGACTTAGGAATCACTTTTGGCTTGTCCACACTTAGGGCAATTTACCTTACAGGCAGAATGTCCCAAAAATGTTACATTTCCTTGAGAGGGGTATTAGTTAAGTGATTTAAAGTAACTTTTTTCTTTGCGAAAATGTTCTCCGCGGTTTTGTTAAGGAGTTATTAACGAAAAACACGGACCAGGCACGGAGAGACAATCCGTTCGCTGTATCCGTGCTCTAATTGGTCCGTGCTTTTTTGTTAATAACTCCTTAATGAAGCTGCGGAGAACATTTTCATACAGGAAAAAGTTACTTCAAATGACCTCAGGAATCACCTCTTTCAAGGAGATGAAACAACACTTTTGAGACATCCTGTATAGCCAACGTTCATCTAAACACACTTAACATTACATATTTGAAGTTTTCTAACGTCTCTACAAAAGGGGACAAAAAAAGAAGAAAGAGAATATGTTAAAACGAGACAACTGGTGGAACCGTTGATAAGAAAAATTAATATGGAGTTTGAGGACCGTAGCAAAGTCATAAAGACGCAAAGTATGGAGGTTCACAAGATAGGACAAAAAAAGATAGGACACTATCCAATTTTGTAAATTTCCGCAAATATAGTTGAATAACTACAGTTCTCGTAGTATATATCATTGCTCAGTTAGTAATAGGTTGTATCTGTACAGGGTAAATTCTTGTTTCCTGTCTATAAGTTTACGGTTAAGTCGAGAACGTAAACAGTAGTAGTAATCACCAACCAATCAACTACCACGTAGCGGCACTGCTCGGTAAGCGGCGCGTCACACTACAAACTAATATTACCTGTCAAAAACACTGAAAAATGCACAACTTTAAGCAAGCATAACTCCTGAACCATTGATCCTACAGGATCGAAACTTTGATCTGCAGGTTCCTCGGGTACAAATCTACTGGATTGCATGTGAAATACATCATAATTTATAGAAGAAAGGCAAAAATTTTGAGTCCGGTAAAGTAAAGAGCAGCCTTGACTCGTCCTAAAATATTAACAATTCAAAATTTGCGTAAAGAAAATTGTTCCATTGCTAAAATTGCGAAACTGTTGAATCGTAGTCGCAAAGTTATTTACAATTTCTTAAAAAATGTAGACGAATATGGAAAAAAGAGAGCGCAGGTGAACCAAGAGTGACAACTGACCGTCGCCGGCGCGGCACGGCATTCAATTTTAAGAACTGCATCAAATTCTGCTTCTACTGCAAGGGAAATTGCAGCAGAATCTGGAGTAAATACTAGAGTTAACTAGTCAAATAATGATCGTGTGTGTGCCGCGAGACAGACGAAATTTAAAGGAGCCTAACGACGAATGCGCCTTTAAATTTCGTCTGTCTCGCGGCACGCACACGATCATCTTCTGTCTCATCGATACGGACGTGTGGACTGTAGTTGTAGGTTTTTGTCTATACGTATAATTCCACACAATCAAATTTTGCAAAAACTTTAACAGCTTATATCTCAATAACTATTTGTTTGTCACATATGGCTCCATTCAAACTTTTTCTCTTCTCGATGAGTAGAATGCGTCGATGCAAAAAAAAACTTTAACACTAATTTTCTGTGTTATAAACAATTTTGCGGCAAGTTTCTCTTACAAATGTCCACCGATCCAGAGGTGTAGATTCACCCCTAGGACGGATGACCATTACTTTTTTTACACCCTGTACACATTCGGAAATCTTCATGAACCGCGGTATGTATCGATCAATTACGCGGATAATTACCTACATCTACGCTACGTATTTTCAAGACAGACTCCAATATACAAGATATTCGATGATCAATTACTAAGGCATTTGAAGGGCAGATTGATTAGAGACCCCCCGCCCCCTCCAAAGGAATTTAAGTATAGCTTTACTATTGTACAGGGTGTAAAAAAATGTTTGGTCTTGGCTGCCATAGGCGTATTATACATGTTCGGATCGATGAAGATGTCAAATTTGTTTCTTGCAAAGAAACAGAAACTTTTCAAAAAAGTTTCTTTTCTTGAGAAGTTTCAAAGGAAGGTCGAAACAATAAAAGAGTGTAGTAAAAAAATTTGACCATGAAATTCAAAGTCAAGGCAATTTTGCGGTAAATTTGTTGTACAGATTTTCATTGACCCGAACATGTAGATTACGCCTATGGCAGCCAAGCCATTTATGGAACATTTCTTATAAAGGCTTCAATTATAACAATTGATGTATTCTGAACTCGAAACTGCATTGCGGCAAACTTTTCTATAGCCTTCGCAATAGCAAATATTACTTTCATCGCGATAGGTACAAAATGGTTAGGAACATATCGTATGTATGTCGAAAACTCTTCGAATATTCTAATATTTAATACTTTGCCTACCGATAATAGCCGGGAATCTTTGATAGAATTAAAGATGGAAAGTTGATTGATTAAGAATAACAAATTATTGAGGAATTATTTACAATTTTATAATACTTAGCACACAATAAAATTTCATAATGCTCAGTAATTATAATATTTATAAGTCCTTAAAACAACGAAGTTATCGAAAGGAACGTAGTTTGATCAATCATTTTGGAATTGTTATATAGACAAAAATTATTAACCCTCGCCTGTCTCTTGTATCAGTTGGATGCATTTTTTCACTGCTTCTGGAAAAGTTATATTAACTGGTAAAGTTTCATAAATCCTTTTAATTTAAACGAATTATGGCATACTTGAAGGTGTCATACAGAGAAAATATTGAAATGTTATTGTCTAAGAAGACATTAAAATGTATCTCTTTATCCACTTGACTGTTTAAGACAGAGCTGGGCATGGTTGGGACCTCTAAAATGCTTGCTTGCCCCACTAACCTTTCTTCCGTGCAGCGTGCAACTTTGTAGCTACTCGTGATCAGTGTCGCCAGGTAGCTACCCAAACGGATACCTTTTCCTTTCCTTCTTTTCCCCTCCAACTATCTCATTCGAGCACCGTGCGCAAGCGCACTCTCCACGGTCCCCATCGCGCACGTAAAACGTGTCTCCCATTCGCCCCACTCATTCCCCATCATCAGAGAGGGGGTACATCCTTTCACCGTGACTCCCCGCATCTGGCATCACTGGAAGTGACGAAGATCGTACAGCTTCGCCCGGCTTGGATCAAGACAAGAACAGGTGTGGATTGAGTCTGGCGCGAAGAAATCCGGGAGAAATGCGGACAGCAGGGCACCGGATTTCCATTATCTCGGGTATAGCGAGATGAGTAGAGGGGCAGTCTATTGACTGTCCCGAGTGAGTGGTCGTTTTAGGTGGGTAGTGGGGGAATCGACCACCTGTTCCCTTGAGTGCCACACTACTCCCTTTTGGAGTGTATATAATCGTATTTTTTTCCAACCGTTCCTTTAAAAAAAGAAAAAGACGAGCAAGACTTTACTGTAATATGAAATTGTCTTATGTTAAACAAGCACGATTGTTACATTATTCAAGTTCTACACACATTACGATAGGCGGTAAAACTAAATTTTCTACGACTTTCAGTTTTCCTCGAAAATTTTCACCTGTTCTCTACACAGAAATAGATACTGCGCTGAATTGTGACAACATTTTTACCGATTCTCCGTTGCCATTGTGTCGCACTTTCAGCCCGCAACTTCCAACCGCTGTCCAATCTCACTCGAGATCCACGGCATGTGTTGGCTCGTTGCCGAATATATGTAGGTACATATATACATCTGGCGTGTGTGTGATGTGCGTCTCCTGTGACCGCCACTTGAAGCAGCGAATAAGCAGGTGCCTCTTTTTGCTCATAGAAATTTCACCACATAATGTTTTGCCACAGAGTGCTATCCGTCTACCCTTCTCCTGTCTTCCTGTTCTTCTTTCCGTCTTTTCTCTTTGGTCATTGTGTATCCCTTAACTTGAACCCTTCTGCTACCCTCCAACTAAAAGCTTGTTGATGTCCCATGCTCCAATATCACACAATATCAATTCGCTTCTAGATCTCATGTTCCAAGTATACATGATCTGGTATCCAAGTGCATGATTGCACTGTCCCGAGCATGGTTTTCACTACGAGTTTTCGAACATTTCAGGCTCAAGCTACGCGACTAATCAGCGCTAACGCTCTAACTTGCACTAACCAATTTCTAATCAGTTCAACGTACTACAATAATTCTTCAATCGAAGTCCCAACACCCGTGTTTTGAACGGACTTCAATAGTGCAGAGAGGCTATTTTTTAATGACTGCGTCTACGGCGCCGACCGCGCCGAAACTTCAATCGACGAGCCGAACATAGAGAAGGACAGAATGAAATACATAGGATCGTGTAGCCGAAGCGTGTCGCCGTCGCCGGCACAGTTTAAAGGCCCGTGCGTCATCACCACAAAGTTGTATCTTCTTTATTTTCCATTATTTTTTAATGGAACTTTCATCAACATATTCGTGGCATTCTTCTAATGCAAAATGACACCAAACACGATATAATTTCAACTGTATTTAGTGGTTTAATCGACGATGAAAGTTTCGAACGCAAGGAAGGACAGCGTATGGGAAAGAAAGAGACGCGGACAGTCGACGTCGCCGGCACAGTTCAAAGGACCGCGTTTGTCGCTGTCCTTCCTTGCTCTCGAAACTTTCACCGTCGATTAAACCACTAAATACAGTTGAAATTATATCGTGTTTGGTGTCATTTTAATCAGAGAAATGCCAGGAATAAGGTAGTAAAAGTCCCATAGAACAATAATGGAAATTAAGAAGTTTGAGAATTCGATTCACTCGAGTCAATGTTGTGGTGTTCACACCGATATACCCGAACCGAGATCAATCATCGCCGCCCTACGGCGCACAGTAGGTAAATTTGACCTAACTCGATTCAAAATCGAAGAACTTTTAATAGAAATGAGGTAGAGCTGATGAATCTTTAAAAAAATTTTTATAAAATTAAAGCTGGAACTTTGCAGAATATGGCAAAAATAGGGACATTACGGTACGAACGGTTTTTAACCTTGATAAAATTCGTTAAACTTGCACAATTTCAAGAAAATGTGGTTTCTCCGTTACCACGGGCGGAAAATCTTTTTTTTAAACATGCTATATATCATTTCCCGTAGATTTTTTCACGCTGATTTCAAATCTGGTCTCAAAAATCATCTATGACCTCAGGATTTTGCAAGAAATCGATTTTTGTGAACAGAATTAATGTAATCATTTTTCGTTGAAATGATTTGATAACCCACTAGTTTGAAGGTATATTGTATTCTCATATATAAAACAGAATAAAATTAAACATAATGAAGTATTTGAACGTTCATTTGTCGTATATCACTTGACGAACGATCACCCGATGTACCGCTGCGATTATTCTATCGAAAGTTCTTTGATTTTGAATCGAGTTAGGTCAAGTTTACCCACTGTGCGACGCACAGTTCATGGCTAGCTGTTCATGGAACAAAAAATCAAAGTCCATATATCGATTTTTAACGAATGTACAATGTTTCTTAAATGTCCACTACATTCGAAAACGATAATATTAATTAAAGTTATTAAAAACTCTCGTCACAATAAGCGTTCAAAGATCAAACTTTTTCTGATACGATTTTTCACAGAAAAATTCCTTTTCTTCATAACGGTGGAAAACGTACTGAAGATTAAGTGGCCAATTTTTTTTTATAAGAAGTATGTATATCTATGTTGAGAACGCACCAGGAACTAAACATTATTGTTCATAATTTATTATTGTCACGTCGGTTACTTTCCTGCGGACAGAAAAGCAACCGAACTCGGGAAACTATGGCCTTGCGACCGGGCCACGCTCGGTCGCGCGACACGTGGTCCTCCCGGGACAAAAGATCTCTCGCAGATTCGAATCGAAGATCGTTATTCTTCCTAAGCGGAATCGGGCGCCAGGCACGGTGCCGTGCCACGCGAAATTATCGAACGCCTCGTTCGAATTTCAACCCGACTTCGAATCTGCGATGATCGTTTTGACCTGCGACAGCCGTGAGCGATGCCAGGGTACCACGCGAGGAAAGGAATGGGGCATTCCCCGCGACGGGAACGTTTCTCACAGGAGAGTAAACCACACGAGATGTTGAGGCAAACTACGGTCGTTTATTAAAACGAGGTGTCGTACAATCCACCGGTCGAAACCGGCGGCAGTCAATAGATTTGCCGGCGCGAACGCGGAAGAAATGGCGGCTGTTCGGCCAATCGCGCGGACTCTATGTCAGTGTTCCGATTGAACCCACCGTTTTTCGCGCATGTGCGGCAATTTCAGCCTCAGTAACGTAACCACTTCGATGAAATCAGGTAGCTTGAGCACACCGCAGACTTTTAAAAAATTGGTAAGATTTTATTCTGAAAAATTAATGTATAACATGTGTATTTCTGTATATTTTGTATCTCGTAGGAAACGTCCTAAAGTCTTTTTGTCCGGAACAGATTGTTTAGGTACATTCCTGCCAATATAACTGCCGCAAGGCGTCAGGGCCCTGGCCGCTCTGCTGCGGCATTGTAGATACGCTACTGTCTTGGCCGCGCATGCGCGAAAAACGTTGGGTTCAATCGGAACACTGCTCTATAATACTCTATCGCGTTGAGCTCGGTCGTCACAGGACTTCGCGTGATATCACAAGCCTCGATGGCACGAATTCGACCGAGTTCCGGTAACGTACGCGTTACTCTCGTGACTGGGCGAAGCTGCACGACGGCGAAAGATCTGAAACGGACACGTCGCGTCGTCCCACCATGGAACGCTCCGAGGGCAGCCAGAAAATTCAATCGGACGAATATCGTGCGTCCCGGGTATCCTGTGCACGGATAACCGGCGGCGACACGACCCGCGGCCTCGCGTACCTCGCAGGAGAGCGACTCCTGGTCCTCGGAAAACGCCGGCGGATCCGCAGTATACAGCGATTGGGAATTTACGCGAACTCGAATCACGTCCCCGAACTAACACGAACTGGTCACAAAATAGATAGTAATTAGGGCCTGACCGGCACTTGCCTCTGTTCCAATTAGGGGCAGCCGACGCAAAATACTTTCGACAAGAATCGCGGGAATAGTTTCGCACGTGTTATACGATTACAGTCTTTCGACCAGGGGGTATAAGCTGCCGTGTTAAAAATGTGTCCAGTATTTTAGCGCTCCCTGTGTCCCGGGCCGAACTAATGACAGTATATATAGATATAAACGCTACTCACTTACACACAGATACTCGCGTGACTCACACAACTCTATATACCGTAGCTATATGTACTTTAATGTACACGCGTACAATTAATCTTTTAAGTGGAAAGGGTAGAAATTTAAACAGCTTGAAATAAAAATAAATATTTATTATAAATCTAATAATTAATTATAAATATAATAATTCTTCGTTCCCAGTCGCAGAGAGCCACTTAGAAATCCTTTTCTCATATTTCCTGTCCTTAGGAAATTTGTATAATTTGCTATAATTGCCGGGGCAATTAAGAACAACGCACAGTTTCGCAACCGTAGCTATTTATTTTTCACTTCGACCAACTTCGACTCGCTTTGAACAATTCAGAACAATTCCAGTATGGCGTGGGTCAGCTGGACAACGTAAGTCAGCATGGATACAGAGTAAAGCAAGCGTTCTGCGCATGCGCCCCCATCACGTGATGGGGAACACCAACGCCGCCTGTGTCCCGGGGCCGAAACATAGTGGTTGAATTATTTGCATTTCAGCTTATACCCCCTGCTTTCGACCCAGTGACCCAAATCGAGCCGGTTCGGTTTCGGTAACGCGGAAGCGAGGCATTCCCCTACTCCTTCACTCATCTCCGCTGAGACGACGCTCGGACCAATCGCATTGTCCCTCGACGCAGGGACGCATCGATTGCATGCGGTCCCGGGCCTACGGTATTTTATATTTTCCGGGGCACGGCCGATACAGGGCGGGTAGACGGTATTCATGGATCCGAGCCGTTCCGGCGTTGCTCTCGTGGCATTTTCCGGATGAGACGTCGACGAGGGTGGGCCAATGGTCACCCTGAGTCACGATAGTCTCGTCGATTTCTCCGGGTTGACAGATCCGGGCTCGGTCCAATCCTCGCCGTCTTCCTCTCCAGCGGCGTCCTGCGATAGGTGAACCGAGCGCCTCTGCTTACTCCCTTCCGCCAATCAGCCGCCGGAGATGGGTGGCGGGCTCCTCGCTGCTTCGGTACTTTCTGAAAACTCTCGCCGCGCCCAGTGGCGAGACATTCAAGTGCGATAATTCCGTTCTTCTGGTGCTCGGACGTCCCAGGGAGAGCGATCGCTATTGCCGTTTCGTTTCGGTACTGCCTAAAAGTGACTCGGTCTTTTGTGGAAGATTCGGCTTGACGTAGGCAGAATCTGCCACGTCACATTATAAAAAAAAATATTTAGTCTACTAAGGAAAATCATCAAAGTTTTTCACATTTGACAAGGGATAAAGTTGTCGTGTGTTCTAACAAAGTGGAACATTTCCGGCAAGATCTCCTCTAAAAGATCGTGCAAAATTCAGATCCTAACTAATCCTGCTTCCGAAGTTATGATAGTTTAAAGCGTCGCGTGACACGCAATTCGCGGCGAGTCGGGTTGCACGAGTCGCATTGACAACCATTTAGCGGCTCTTAAGAGAGTAAAGATCTAACCCAGACCTATGCATTTTTTAGATTATATGACCATTGATAAACATTCCAATTTCTTGCTAGCTTAGTTAAATCATTTGTATTTGAGAGATCATAGTAATATCATAGAGAGATCATAGTATAGCATCACAGCAGTTTTTCCATATTTAAAACCTGTATTTTACCTTTTGTTAGGAGATCGAATACTAAATTCGGAGATGGTCGTGGGTGAATGACACAATAATGCACGTTGGTTAACAAACACTTTAATACGTGTACTTAACAAAACGATACGCTGAATTGCACTAAACGTTACACGATTTGCGGTGCTACGAATGTAGAGTGTGCAACGAATAGCGGTTAAACGAGAGGTATATCAGCGGTAAACAGTAACGAAGTAAGCGGTGACCGTTAACAGACAACAGTCTTAGGTCTCGATCAGCCGGTGCGTAACCGAAAATCCATGCGTTCAGTGGATCGCAAAGTGGGGGGCCGCGCGGCTGACGTGACGTCATCCGTTCGGCTACGCGACGCACATTGGGGTATTTGCCAGATTTCAGCGGTCAAAATTAAATTTTAAAAATTTGTCATAAATTGTAAAATTTTTACAATTATTATTATTATTATTATTATCATTATTACTATTAATTGGGTATTCAACACACTAAATTTTCGCGCCTCGGACAAATGGAAGGGTTGCCCACCCCCAGAGCGGGCCCTGGGTGGCGGCCTTACCTGTTAAAAACACTGTAAATTACTCAACTTTAAGCAACCATAACTCTTAAACCATTGATCCTACAGGATCGAAACTTTGGTCTGCAGCCGCCCCGGGTACAGATCTACTGGATTACATACCAAATACATAATAATTTATAGGAGAAAGGCACTTTTGAGTTCGGTAAAGTAAAGTTTACCCCAGCACTGTACCGAATTCATCAATGTGTCTTCTCATTCTTGTGTTGAGTAAAAATGGCCCGAGATAATAGTAAAGTACTATTAAAACAATCAAGAATGTTAATTTTCATGGCAGCAAATATTGGATTTGGTAGAAGTAAGTTCATCATTAGGATATCAAACAAGACAGAGAGATTGATCTTATGTTACGATTAGAATGGCTTAGAGGACTGGTCGCCTATGTGTAGAAAGTTCCACAGTATGTCGCGGTATAACGGTAAGTAAATTCTGAGGAAAGAGCAAACGTCTTTGCGGCTTTCAGGGAGGTAGAGTAAATAGCGAAGGTCTCAAACCGGGTGCGCTCGTGTTCGTTCTGGCAGAAACGAACAGACAAAACATTCCACCGCGCCGCGCCGCGCCAAGCCGACGATAAGCGAAGATTCACGGAAAGGGGAGAGGGCCATACGTGTCTCTGTTCTTGCAAGAATCTACCGGAAATCCTGCTTCACCGGCACAATTCTCAAGATACGGTTGCGTTCTTATCGTGCGAATAAATGATGCGGGAATAACTCCTGCTATTACATCAAGTATTTGTTTACGGAATTTAAGTCGCGTGATTTTTGCTCGAGAATCATCTGTCAGAAGAAGAATGTATCACGAGCACTTTGAACATTTCTGTCGTCGAGCAACTTCTATAATTCACAGTAGTACTAGCAATAATAAATAATATTCTCGTAGGAATGAAGCGTGCAACGACTAAATACAGCTTGCTATAATTATTGTGAACTTTTTAGAAATGTTTATGCATTTAAAAAATCAACACCACGTCGTTCAAGATTTTGGTAACCTCGTTTGTTAGTTCGGTTGGCTCCCTGGTACAAATAATATGGAGGGAACTTTAAAATATTGTTAAGGGGGATCTATACCCTCGGATTTTGGGGTATTTATCAATGTTATCAACCTCTGTGCAGAAAAAAAGTTTGGTAACATTGATAAACACGCAACTGCATAATGAACACGAGATGGAGTTGCTTGCTATTTCCATATTCTATTCATCTCGTCGCGAATGCCGTTATACAGGGCAGGTCGCACTAATATTAGTGCCACCGATGAGAATATGTACCTCGTCTGTGTCAGTTTTGCTATGATTCCACATTGACAGCAGTGAAATGTTGCACAATATCGCAGCACTGATTGACAGTCCTTCTGACTAGGCACCATCTCGTGTAAACTAACTGAAATGAAATTGGCTCTAGATTGGCTCTACATCAGAGATAACCTCTGTCTTCATGAACGTAATATGGGGAAATCTCTGCTAATGTGAATGAAATCACGCGCGGCGATTTTTTGTCCTTATACGAGCATATTTTGAGCTACACAAAGGCTCATTTGATAGAGGAAGGTTCATCACGGCGCGCTCTGCTCATCATATCAGTCAGAAAAATCTCTTTGAGACAGGAAAATACATTGAAATCTGCGGTTATTTTTCTAGATTTTTTCTCTACTTTGGGCACTCATATTATTAGATATAAACATAATCTCGTTAAATCAATAGCAGAGCGCGCCGGATTTAACCTTCCTCTATAGAATGAGTCCTCACCTAGTCCAAAATCCGCTCAAATAAGGACAAAAAATCGCCGCGCGTAAACCCATGTTTCGACCCAAAATCTAATAAGATTCTAGTTCCTTTCTAGTTACTTCATTGGGTATAGATCCCCCTTAAGGGGAAACATGGGTTTACGCGCGGCGATTTTTTGTCCTTATTTGAGCGGATTTTGGACTGGGTGAGGACTCATTCTATAGAGGAAGGTTAAATCCGGCGCGCTCTGCTATTGATTTAACGAGATTATGTTTATATCTAATAATATGAGTGCCCAAAGTAGAGAAAAAATCTAGAAAAATAACCGCAGATTTCAATGTATTTTCCTGTCTCAAAGAGATTTTTCTGACTGATATGATGAGCAGAGCGCGCCGTGATGAACCTTCCTCTATCAAATGAGCCTTTGTGTAGCTCAAAATATGCTCGTATAAGGACAAAAAATCGCCGCGCGTGATTTCATTCACATTAGCAGAGATTTCCCCATATTACGTTCATGAAGACAGAGGTTATCTCTGATGTAGAGCCAATCTAGAGCCAATTTCATTTCAGTTAGTTTACACGAGATGGTGCCTAGTCAGAAGGACTGTCAATCAGTGCTACGATATTGTGCAACATTTCACTGCTGCACTGCTGTCAATGTGGAATCATAGCAAAACTGACACAGACGAGGTACATATTCTCATCGGTGGCACTAATATTAGTGTGACCTGCCCTGTATAACGGCATTCGCGACGAGATGAATAGAATATGGAAATAGCAAGCAACTCCATCTCGTGTTCATTATGCAGTTGCGTGTTTATCAATGTTACCAAACTTTTTTTCTGCACAGAGGTTGATAACATTGATAAATACCCCAAAATCCGAGGGTACAGATCCCCCTTAAAAACGTGTGAAACTATAAAATGATTTTCGATAGTGTGACGTTCGTCACCACAGTCCGCCTTGACCTTCACAGCGGTGCGTTCCTGTTTTCCATCTGGTCGATCTGCGCCACAGTGCATAGTAGTGCCGATGCGGCCAAAAATCGATTTTATAAATTTTCGATTTAAAAAAAAAATATTATTTTTGTATTACCAAATAGTGAACGTACAATGTGCCAATTCCGATTTAAAAAAAACAATTTTTTTACGAAGATATAGGCATGGCAACTAACCTATTTTTCTCTCTTGGGAATTCATCAGTTTTCAGCGCCATAGTTATTTAATTATTGTGTTGATAATTGGATACTTACAGCTCTGCAATTTATAGGGGTTATTATGCATGCTTTAAACTATTAACTGGCACAAATAATTTTTCAATAAAGTTGTTTAACATTAATTAATATGGAAAATCGGAAGCCTCTTTGCGTTACGCTCATTGTTTATTTATGGAAGCAAATCTTAAAAGTGTTAAGGAGCTTCGGTATGGCACTACTTGTATTGGTAAGGTGTTGTATTGAAGTAACTTTGTGTAAAAAATCTCGGGCAACTTCGGACAACCTTGGCCGCAAATTTAAGTTTAAATATCAACTTTTAGGATTTCCAAGAATGAATCGTGCGGAAATTACGATTAAAATGAATTGTGTAAATTAATTATTTTTAATAAATTGTTTAAATAAAAAAAGTTAATAATAATTTTTCATGCTAAATAAACAAAGTTTTCGTTCGTTAGATCTCAGTTTTTCCAAAAGGTGGCAAAAAATCCGTAAAGATGAAACTAACTAACAAATTTGTTACCGTTTTATCATACATTGAAAGCGAACTGGCAAGTGGTCACGGTAATACTGTTAAGGCCTTCTAAAATGTCTCGGAATATAAGCATTGAAAAGTGGCAGAAAACAGGGGTGGCACAACTAATTGTGGGAAAAACCACATTACTCATACCGTAGAACCATCACTGGGATTTCCCCGCAATCTTCTCTAACAATACTTGGAAATCCAAAATAACGGGATTCTTGAATGTATCACTTTCAGGGAGTAAAAATTCATCTTTTAGGTGAAATTTTTAAGGGGCATATCGTAAATAATAAAAAGAATTTTGAAATTCATAATTAAAAGAATATTTATTATTTCTTTTTTTAAAATTGTTATCACAATTTTTTGTTAAATAAACAAAGTTCTCGTTCAAGTAGCGACCACTGTCACAAAAATTCAATAGGCATTTTTCTGACAACATATAGTGAACTCTATAAAAATAATTTATGTAATATAAAAAAATTGTTATTAACATTTTTTATACAAAAAGGATTAATAAATCATATACATTTCACATTTTTCTTTATTATTTAAAACATATTCCTTAAAAATTTTCACATTAAACCCCAAATAATCGTAAGTTCCGCGCGATTCATTCTTGGAAATTCTAAAAGTTGATATTTAAACTTAAATTGCGGCCAAGGTTGTTCGAAGTCGCCCGAGATTTTTTACACAAAGTTAGTTCAATATTATACCTTGCCAAAACGATTAGTGCCAGACCGAAAATGCTTAACACTTTTAAGATTTGCTAACATTAATAAAAAATGAGCCAAAAAGAGAGATTTCCAATTAGCCCATATTGCTTAATGTTTAATAATTTAAAAAAAATTTTTTTTGCCATTTAAGCGTTGTACCCAGTGGCAACCTGTCCACAAAATTTTAAACAAATTCGTTGGATAGTTTCAGTTTTACGGATTTTTGACCGCTTTTTGGCCATTTTGCACAACTGTGCAGTGCCCCCACAGCAGATCGGAACGAATCAATAGTGATCAACACTTCTAAGAGACAAAATCGCTCCAGCCAGCGAATTATTTCACAAAATTCGATAAGGACTTTAGTCGCAGAATCGAATTAATTCACACAATTGGGTAACGGACTTAGTTTCATGAAACATCGATCAACCAGCAGTGATCCAGAACCCCGTCCACTGGAACAACTCCGGCATCTGATGGGGACTACCCCTACCAATGGTAACAGACTATCAGTCGGACACCAACACTAGGCAGTCAAGCTACAAAAATCTATTGAATATACTTAGATGTTGGAACAATTTAATTCACGAAATTCGATAACAGACTCAGACGTTGAATCGATTTAATTTACGAAATTTGATAAGGGACTTAAACACGTTAGATCGAATTAATTCACGAAATTCGATAACGAACATGGTTTCAAAGGACAACTATAGTTCACAAAATCCGTTAATGGACTAGATCTTCGAAGGAGTCCCAACGCTACAAGTTCAATTCAAATTGAACCATCAACGCGGTCGGATCAGCAGCAGTGCAGGAAGTACGACTGTGTGCACTCACCTTCCTAAATCCAAACCTCTTGCCAACAAAGCAACTTCCATCATTCTTGATGATGAAACCGGGGTCGTCATGAAATATTTGTAGTTTGGACCCTCAACCTGAAAGAATACATCACCTCCTTCCTAATCCCCGATATTTCGCTCATGTATATATGTGGATACGGGTGTTACAGGGGCCCGAGCCTTGACTGAGAGTCAGAGCCACACCTCGCCCCTGTCCTATACCTATAACTCTAGCAAGACGGACTGGGTCCAGCCGTTCGAGTTCCCGTATTCACCTCGAGCAAGGTGAACTGGGGCCTACCGTTCAAGATCCTGGCGAACGAGGTTCTTTAGATCCCGCCCTGGCAGCTGTGTCTGTGCGTGTGCGAGTGCGTGTACGTGTACGTGTGCGTGTGTCGAAGCTAGGCAATTAAGGACGGTTTATGACTCGAAACAGTTCTTTTCGGTCCGGCGAACCGGTCGACATTTGGCACGTAGATGCCCAGGTTATTCTGCAGCATGTTCTAAGGATTTTTTCGAGTATTTTCAACGTGTTATAAACCGTAACCTCGACGAGTGATTAACGGTTTACGGTCACCGACGGACCTTCGACCTGGATTCACTCGACACGGTTGCCATCCACCTCGTGCGAAAAGGAGGGCTTTCCTCACTTCCACCCTTCACGCAGATAAGAGCGCGAGGGAAAGGGAATCGGGCCTAACGCGGGCTGGGGTCGTTTTTGCGGGCAGAACATGTCAAGGAGATTCGAAGCAGAAGACTAATGCGGTCTCACAAGTCACGGGACTTGTTAGAAACTTTATTTCAAAGTGTTCAGTTAGCCACTTGTTAAATAAACTCTTTGGTCCTCCAAGTATTCACACAAATTTTCCCCACATTATGTAGATGGTCTTTCGAACGAACCAACACTCGGCGCACATCATGTTCTATCCGCAGCGAAACTATCGCGAGATCTCTGGCAACGGAACAGCGTGGAATATCCTACGTCGCGGTGAACTGCGATGGACCCCGAGAACCCGACCGCGTGGCGAACAGGGTTGCCATATGCGAGTCTCGCCAGGCCCCTTACCCTTCCGCCCATCACCAAGCTTGTACTCTGAGTCCGCCCACTCTTCCCACTAACACTGACGCGTACCGCTAATTTAGCTTGCTCCACGTGGTACGCGTCAGTGTTAGGGGGGCGTACTCAACAGCAAGCTGGGCGAGAGGCGGAAGGGTCAGGGGTCTGGCGAGACTAGAATATGGTAACCCTGGTGGCGAATGCGTACAATCTTTTCCGAAACCCCATCCTCAGACATAACAATAGATAAACTTTTGAAAATATTTAGGTAATTGTTGACAAAAGGGGACCCAGCATTAATTACCTTGGCCTTACAATATGTCGTCAAGATCAACATTCTGAACGACTTTTCCCTAGACATCTACCTGTCCGTCGTTCTTAGATTCCGAAATAATTACAAAAAACTTTTGTTGAATTTAGATTACAAATACGCTTTATTTTCATACAAGCTGTTACTGACGCCCATTAAAATACATATACCAAATCATATACAGAATATCGAAGAGTAGGTATGGTCCAAGTTGGTTGGTGGTTAGGTTGGTGGGGGGAGGGGGGCGGCCGTCAGGACTACGTTTGTAATTTTCCGCATTTCACATGGATCTCTGTATGCGTCAACGGGCTGGCTGGCTAGCTTTTGGTCTTTCTGTGCACACTGTGCTCACCTCTCCGCGCCCTCACGAACCTGATCCCACCCGACTCCAAATCTGTGAGGTCATAGCTTTTCGACAAGCTCAACGAAAATTGTCAAGACGTGCCATCGAGTCGCACGTCTGTGTGCAATCGCATGCCCAATGCCCCTAGCGGGAGATCGGCGAGTCGAGCAGTCTCGATCGTTTAAGCGTTACAGCAACACGTATTTTATGGTATTGTAATAAGTGAGGCTAAGGCGTCGCAAACACGTGTATTACATATGTTGTAATAAAGATATATTTATACAGTATTCCACTGAGTTTAAACCCAAATATCCAACAGAAATTACGTTTAATTTTATGTATTTTTTGAGATAATGAGCAGAATGTATACAATACACAATTGATTCAAGATTCAAGCTTTTTACGAATGTCGTGTAAACTAAGCCGAGCGATGGATACATGTACAGGGTTGTTTAAAATGTTCACCTCGACAACATAAGTGAAGATCAAGAACATTGAGGTTGCTATTTACTTTACCGGACTCAACATTTTTGCCTTTCTTCTATAAATTATTCTGTATTTGGTATGTAATCCAGTAGATTTGTACCCGGGGAACCTGCAGATCAAAGTTTCGATCCTGTAGGATCAATGGTTCAGGAGTTATGGTTGCTTCTAGTTGAGCAATTTGTAGTGTTTTTGACAAGGTAAGCGCGCCGCCATATTGGTTTGTAGTGACGATCGCGTGCTGCTCACGCGTTAATGCTGATAACGCCACGGCCACGATGTTGCGTTTTAACTGGTCTGGGTTCGGTCAGGCTTAGGTTTTTGTAAATATTTCCCCCACCTACTGGTGTCATCTGCATAACAGATAGCTGGTATTTGCGGAGGGGGAGAACTGGAGGAGGACTAGGCAACTTCCCGAGTCCGCCTTGGCCTGCGTCGTCGGACGAATCCGGAGGATGGGGCTAACAGTGGCCGCCGTGAAGACCGAAGCCATATGGTTATATGGCACGCTCGGTTCACATACACACATAAACTATGTATTTATTACTTAGTAACGAATGAACGGATATATTTTAATTTCATTTATCTATTTTATAAAAGTCGTACATTGGTTGACGAGTATTTAATGTCGAATTTTGCCAGCGTAGTCGTTTCTGGTGTTTCGAAAAAATTATTTATTAATTTGTACAACGCATATATATATATATAGTCTAAAAGTTATGATTGAAACATGTAGTTTTAAAAAAGTTCACTATATATACTCGATTTAACTTTTTAATGTTCATTTTGATTTAGGGATGATCATCGACAAGATGTACTATTATTGTAAACAGTTTTCTCATTTTTACAGAGCTAAAAATTCGGCCCAAACAGCATACGCGATTTCTGGTGTCCATCAAATTTCCAATCTAAATGAAAATGATCTACGTGAAAAACTCAGACATTATTTTCCCATTAACCTAATCAAATAACTGGAGAAACAAATGCAAAATGAAATATGTAAAAGAAATCCATAATATTATATAATATAATATAATCCTATAATATTGTTTTGACAGAAACCCAGGAGATACAAACTTGAAACAAGAACTATCTTTTTTATCGTTTAGAAAAATACTTCGAGAATAATTATTTGTGACCAAAACAGATTATAGTAATACAAATATTTGTTTACAAAAGCATGCTGCAACTTAAAATGCGTAAAAAGATTGCGCATAATTCAATAACAATCATCTGTCTTAAAAGTCTCATGTATTTTAATTACTATTGGATCCGGACCTTTGAAAAAATAGTGAAGTAACGTCCGTCTCATAACTACTTAATTTTTTATTCAAAATATCGCTCGAACATTTTCAACGTAAGTTCTTATGCCAGAAAAAAGAGACAGCGTGTTCGTTACACGACGCAGATAATCTAAAGTCTAAAGTGCTCTAAAGCAATGCGGAAAAGTGGCAATCAGCAAGGGCATTTACAAAAAAGACTCAAGGATTACCTTCGGGAATTTGAAGGATTACTTAGAAAATTGGATGGCTTGAAACAATAATTTCTTAAAGAATACTCCTTGAATGAATTCCAAAATTTTGTTCGGTTTATACAGGGTATTTCGTCTAAAACAGGACAGTTAAATGTCTCTTCAGGTTATTGTGATGCAAAAAATATTTGTTACGTAATCTGCATGGTATCAATGGACCAAATATGTGGCACGAATATTTTTTTCCGAAATTCTTTTTTTTCTGAGTTATCAAGGTCATCGGTGTTTTGTTAATACATAACTACATTTTTATTTTATTGCATCATGTAACTGATCGAAAAATACATTCAGATATTTATAATAACATGACCTTGAGCTTGATCTGAAGGTAAAATTTTAATTTTCGAAGATTAAGGTCATTTCAAGGTCATGTTATTATACATATCTGAATGTATTTTTCGATCAGTTACCCGATGCAATACAATAAAAATGTAGTTATGTATCAAAAAACATCGATGACCACAACTTCGAAAAAAATGACCTTTGGAAAAAAATATTCTTTCCAGACATTTAATATAACTTGTGAACTATTCATCCTGCAGGATCGAAACTTGCATTTCTCACATCTTCTCGTCCAAATCTACTGCACAACATTGAAAAAACGTAACAATTTGTAGTCGGAAGGCAAACATTTCTGGTTACACTAGGAAAAGTTTACCGAAATGAGTATTCGAAAGGGCAAATGCGGTGATAGGCACAACAATTTTCTTACGATCACTTTTTTCAAGATTTCAAGGTAATCGAAGTTTTGTAAAATGGGATTACATAATTTCATTCCAACAGTATCATAGCTCAAAGAACAAATGCAACGATGTGCGATATGTTTCCCATTAATATCAATATCCGTTCTGGGACGGTAAATTTTGTAATATTGACCGTGAGATTCGTATCGAGCTTCTCATTCTATACTCAAATCCGGAAGCAGAATTTTCGAGAAATATCGGTTTTTATAAAAATGCATAACTTTGATAAAAACAAGTATGAGGAATTACGTGAAAACTAAACATGCGAGAGAAACCGGGTTTCAGACGAAAGACGAAAATAGAGGGAACTCCATATATCGACGTAGACAATTATATTTTTTCCTACTTTTTAATAGTTGTAAATGCTTGTTAAAGTTTGAAATTCAGAATGCAGTATTGGATTCTGCAGACGTTTTTCGTAAAGAAACCACTCAGGAAAAATATTTGTTTCGGTTGGTACATAAGCAGGTCAAGAAAATATTGATTGACAGCTTATGTGTGACGCGACGCGTTCCCGCCACACGGCCATTGCACGTTTATCTCGATTCGTTAGTGCCGTAGCTATGAGTAATCGATATAAACATATTTGCAACTTCAACAATTATAGATGAGCATTTGTAGAAGTAACAAGAATGAAAAAGACTATAAAATTATAGAAACATATACAGGGTGTTCCGAAAATGTCGGAAAATCTTCTCTGAAGTAACTTTTTCCTTTCCAAAAAACGGTCTCCGCAGCTTTGCGAAGGAGTTATTAACGAAAAACACGGACCAATCAAAGCGAGGGTACAGCGGACGAATTTCGACGTTAGCCAATGCCAGCGCCATACTCAGTGAGACCAGTGTTCCGATATCGTCCAAGATTTTTCGTACGATAGAACGCCGCTGGAGGCGCTGCGCGGAAAAAGCAGTAATGTATCTATGATGACGAGGTGAAGCCCTGCACCCTACGCCTTGATACAGTTATATTGGCGCGAAAGTACCGAAACAATCTGTTCCGGACAAAAAAACTTCAGGACGTGTCCTACAAGTTACAAAATATACCCAAATACATATGTTATAGATTCATTTTTCAGAATCAAATCATATAAATCTTTTCAAATTCTGCGGGGTGCTCAAGGTACCCCATTTTATCGAGAATCTTACTTTACTGAGGCTGAAAGCGCCACCAGCGGCCATTCATCGCATGAAAAATCTTGGACGATATCAGAACACTGAGTGAGACTTGTCGTCGAGCCGGAATGCATCCGCTGTACCCGCGCTTTGATTGGTCAGTGTTTTTCTTTAATAACCCTGTAACTAAATCGCGGGGAAGTTACTTCAAATGAACTGGGGAATCGCCCCTTTCAAGGTTCTCCGACATTTATGGGACATCCTGTACATTACAGTTTTGTCATCGCTCTATGTTATCCACATGTTTCCAGATATTTCATTTACGGATGAATTTTTCTGTCAATTTCAATCTTACATTGACATGCTACTTTGTTAAGGTAGCTCTCACAAATATTTCTGATATTTTAATTTTTCAGATTGTGCTGCACACTTTCTTATTACATTACTTTCCTAGTTTGAATCAACTCAATATTGTTCCCATAAGATAGCTCCAATTTTTAACATCTTCCTCAAAACTGCACGCTCCGCAGTATATAAAAATCGTGTTGGTCTTCTCGGTCGCTTGTTTTTGCCATCATTTTCAACGTCTAGCAGACTAAGACTGGTCCAGCGGCCCCACCCACAATTATTATTGATATTGTGTGGAAAACAATGGTTTTAGGTTGAAAGATAACCCCGTAAAATTTTAAGTCGCTAACCCTTCGTATAAGGATGATATGAGGGTAAACACCCTTAACTGTATCATTTTTTTTCTCGGTTGATAATTAAGATATTCAGATAAAAGAAAAACGAAAATACTCGAACTTACTTCCTTCATATCATACAGGGTAGAAAAGAAAATTAAGGGTAGAAAAAAATCATTTAATTTTTTAGGGGTGGGAATTGCAAGCAACCCTTTGAGTGACCACTTCAAAAAAATTCAAGAACAATGTTCTGTTGCTTATCTAACATACAAAAAAGTTTCAAGATGGTCGGATTGGTGGAGCATAGTTAAATATTGAAAAACAAATGAAATTACGTCATTATAATGGTATAATGTACAGTGCATTGTTATTTACGACTCCAATTAATAATTCTTATCAGGATATTAAGTCCCTTCCTGATCAATTATTTCTTTTTAAACGCGACGCATGACATTACATAAGTAGTACATAGTTTTATATGTGGTATTATTATACATGTACAGGGTGTCTCAGACCACCCATACCACCCATTTATAATCTAGAAAATAGGTTATTTTGAAAAATTCAAAGTGTTTCTTTTATAAATCAGATGCGCTGTATCAAATGGTGATATTTTTAACTTCCGGTTTCGGCCGGAAATAGGTGATCGAGACCGGAAGTTACATTTTTTAAATGGAACATGGTATTTTTGATCACGGATTCGGATTTTATGCAAAAAAACAAGAAACTTTTGTCTGAAACATTTTTTCAAGAAATGTCATTTTATGTCCTTTATGTAATCTTCAAAATGAGCCTTGGCGAAATAATGCCTAATTTTACTCTGCAATGAGCTGATTAAACTTGCAGTTTGTCGTTGTGCCAATTCACAGCTGCTGAGATCAATTCTTCGTTGTTTCTCTAAATCATTCAATTAAATTTCTCTATATCATTAAATTATTAACTAAGTTCCCGATACATACATCGTTTTTACACACTCAATTCAACATTATTTCATTAAATAAATTGCACGAAAGCAAAGAATCGGTATCAATGAGCTCTGAAATACAACTGAGCTTATAAATATTCAGTCCCTATACAGGGTGAGTCCGAAGAAACAGAACACCTTTTTCACAGATCAGTGTTTTACAAGATTTCAAGGTCACAGATATTTTTTTGAATGGAATGAGGTATTTTTTAATACATCAATCGATGCAGCTGGACATTCGTTATAAAGAAGTACTAACCTATGTATGTCGAAAAGTTAGTCCTAACGTCTTAGTACGACAGTAATGGTGTTTTAGAGTTATTTAAATCGAAATATCTCCTGAACTACTAATTTTTTACATACATAAATTAGTACTTTTTTATAACGAATAGCTGCATCGATTGATGTATTAAAAAATACCTCATTCCATTTAAAAAAATATCGATGACCTTGAAATCTTGTAAAAAAATGACCTTGAACATTTTTCACTTACACAGTTACATGTGGCCCTTCAAACAGTGTGACTTTGTCCTAACAAGTTTTTTTGTACAACGAAAAGTAACGGAGATATTTAGGTGTTCTGTTTCTTCGGACTCACTTTGTATATGGTTTTAATTTAATAGATGAAACAATTAGAATAGGTGAAATGCATAACTCTATGGAAGTTCGAAAAATTTATGAATATTATACTGCATTATTTTAGCTCTCTATGTATCTTCTAATTCTTGTAATAGTTGTAGCAAATGTTTATTTTGCATAAAGAACCGCAGTCCACTCGCCCATAGACATAGCTAGGCATAATCAATGGTTTCTTGAAAATATTGTAAAAATAACTAAAAAAAGTGCTTGAATTTTGCATGAAAAAATAATTCCAGTTGAGAGAAAAGCAACCTAGTGGAACAAGGCAAAGAGAAAGGCGTTCGCATTATGGCACCAAGGAGACAGTGTGCCATAGCGAGGAGAGAAATACGATTGGTGGGGATATTGATCTTCCTTGGGAGTTGCCATGTGCTACGTCGAGGTGGTCTCCGAGCGACTTCGCGATTCTTCTTCCGAGACTATCCTCCGTCCCCCATGTTTTCCTAGCCCTTGGGTCTTCCCCTTTCCATTGTGGAGATCGTTCTGTATGTATCGGAACGTTCTTCGGCAGGGTTGGTCATTCCTCTTGAACAGTACCACTCACCCTATCTGCCGTGTTTAACCACTTTGCCTTTTTAAATAGACACTCGTTTCTTCGCGTGACAATAATCATATGAGATTTATTCAATTGCAACATAACTTTGTAACAATATTTCTTTGTATACCATCAACGGATAAATAAATAACCTTTGACTGAACAAACTTATTCACTTGACCCCTATTTGTTCGAACAAAGTTCACTCGACCCTCATCCACCCCTCGTATCCGAAGTGTCCCTGCACGTCGATTTATTATTTCTACGAATCATTTTTATTTTAATCACATCTTATCACAGTTTCCACTTTTAAAGAAGGTATTGCACATTTAATTGTTTACATTTTCACTGTATTGATTTCTTATCGCGTCAAGTTTACATGAAGGGACAATGCCTTGAATTGTCTAGACATCGTGTCTGGGCCTATGCTACGAACGAGTAGAACACTGTCGTTTTCGAGTAATTTATTGGCATGCTTGGTCCTTAGAATTCATTATGAACTTCGGTACGGTTGAAAGTTAAGTGTGTTGTTTCGTATCAGGAAACAGACCAGCCGTACCCCGGTCAATGACAATGACGCATCGCAGGCCCACACTCAACGGAAAGGCGGCACCAGTTTTGGGGAAAGATCCTTAAACAAGGGATCTTTGTGCAGTGTCATACGAGGCTTTCGCGAGAAAATGAAATCACGGAGTCAGTGAGCGTTCCACAAATTTTGGATTACGCCCCGAACTGGAGATTCGTCCCTTGTTTATCCCTACCAAAGAAATTATCTAATTCGAAATTCAGTAGGGAATTGCAGGAGAAGTAGGATTTCAACTATAAAATCCTTCGACGAGAATAGTACGTACCTTCTATAATAGCATCCTCTCTCTCTCTGAACGAACGAATTTTGAACTTCATACTGTGAACTTTATTCTGTGAATTTCGTACTGTGAACTTTATTCTGTGAACTTCATACTGTGAACTTTATTCTATAAACTTTCAACTTTCAACCTTCAACTTTCAATTTTCAACTTTCAACTCTCAACATTCAACTTTCAACTATCAACATTCAACTTTCAACTTTCAAGTTTCAACTTTCAACTTTCAACTTTCAACTTTCAAAGTGTACTGAACGCTATACCATTACCATTAAGTGCGTTTTACGAATGTAAATTATGCGAATTATTTTTTACGAATTAGAGCGTTAATTGCCCCTGAACCAACGGGAATCTTATACAGGACAACGGTCGAAACAGACAAATTAGGTTAGGAAGGAAAGGCGGATGACAAAAATTAGCTACAGGTGGAATGAATGCGTTCTCTGATTAACTAAACTTCTGACGAACATGTCCTAACGCCTCATGGGACGAACGTAATAAATGATGATTGCAGTGTACGCGTGTTTTAACGAACTGGATGGCAGATGTCAGTAGATTGTAAATGTTCGACACAACGTTATATAGTCTGACATAAGTTATGATTGATAACTAGACTCCGGATCTTTATGTAAATAAAAAGTTTGTGCATCAATTGCAAGACACAGGAGTTAAATGTAAATTTATATTTTTCTCTGATAATTTTAATGTACTGAAACTAATATACTAAATTATTTTCGCTATTATTGAAAGTATGAAAAAATGACTAAATATATATGTACATGGTTTTAACCCTTCCTTCTTTTAGCACTCCGAATTATTTTTCAAATTTGTTTCCAACAAACTTATTTTAAACAATTTTATCTTTGTTAAACTTTGTGTGAAACTTTGTTGTAATTTATATTTGTGGAACTTTTGTTTCTAACTAAAAAACAATAACAGTTTTAACTAAAGGAAGAACCGAATACATATAAGAACCCGTTTTATTTACAGTTTTCTTTTTTTGAGGTCAAGTCCCACACTATCCCTTCTGGTGTGTACATAAAGGTATTTTTCCTCTAATCCTTAAAGAATAAAAAAAAATCAGTCTTCGATTGGCAAAAAAATTGCAATAAAAAAAAGTTTTTCTTTTTTTTAGTATTGTCAAGGTCAACTTCATCTTTTTTTAAATGGAATGAAGTATTTTTTAATACATCAATCGATGCAGCTGGACATTCGTTATAAAAAAAACCTTATATACCTTATTTTCGACATACCTATGTATGTCGAAAAGTTAGTAGTTCAGGAGATATTTCAATTTAAATAAGTCTACAATACCATTACTGTCGTACTAAGACGTTAGTATTTACTTACTTGTGTAACATCTTAGCACGACAGTAATGGTATTTTAGAGTTATTTAAATTGAAATATCTCCTGAACTACTAACTTTTCGACATACACAGGTTAATACTTTTTTATAACCAATGTCCAGCTGCATCGATTGATGTATTAAAAAATACCTCACTCGTATGAGTATCGTATGAGCCCCATTTTATCATTCAACTTTGTCCTTCAGACATTTGATGTATCTTTAAAAACAACAAAGATATTCAAGGTGGTCAAGTTAGGTGAAATTCCCTGTGTACCGTCCTCAACTGCCTTCCGATATCCCAGCGTCTAAGGCAGGGCCCGCTAGATTGCCTTACCGATGAGTCCTCTAGCGGGCCTAGGACGAAACGCTCCCTTCTTTTTCATCGTCTCTCTCACATTTCTAGTGCCGCCAAAGTATTATTCAGAAGCATAAAGCTGCGCATGTAGCTTATTTTCATGAAGCTGCGACAGCTACATGCTGCTACAGCACAGCTCCGACAGCTACTGAAAACCCCCATGTTTGTATTGTCGCTGCATATGCCGCGACGGGTCACGAATGACTCTGGCATAGCATACGAAGGGTTAACACAAATTTGATGTGTAAGATTGTTCTTGTGAAGAGTAAATTGAATATTGTAGGACAGTAGAATGTCAGAAGATGTTACATGACGAAATATTGCCTTTGATAACTGAAATAAAATACAGAAAAGCATTTTTTCAACAATACAATTCTTTCAACTGTTAGCAGAAAAAAAGTGGTTTCAAGACTTTGAAATAGAATTATTACCATGGACGGCCTGAGCCCTAATCTGAACCTGAACCCTATTCTAAAAAATTTCCAAAGTATTATTAGTGGCATTTCATGGGTTTTACATTTCATTGGTTTTATGTACATACAAAATGTTCGGTGTGAACGATTTACTATGTGAGAAAAGTATTTAATCTCGGAAAGTGCAGTTACAAAGAGTAACACGGTCAAATTACATAGCAGCTTGCCCCATGCTATTTACAACCGAAGCTTTTCACTTTCTCTGTTCTTATCACCCCTGCCGATAAGTTTTCGACCAAACGTAGTAGTAGAAACTTGATGAGATATATCAAATGTTGAGAATAAATTCTTCTAATCGGCAAATTAATTTTTTGCACTTGGCATGAGGAAATGTTCTAAAACCTATGCACATATTTCAGCATTGACATTTCTGTTTAATATACACATTGCCCCTATAGCTTGCCCCTGTGCCTCGTATAAAAGTTAGAATGATTAAAAAACCTTGATAGGCCCATGGTTGATTAGAAGAAAGTTATTTTTAATCATAATAATGGAATTTCTAATAGAAAAATTACTTGCAGTACTAAACGAAATCCTTTCTCAGTTATACGATAAATTGTATAGTATATGAATCGTTTTGAATTAAGTTATTTATTTATGGAAAATCAGAGTCCCCCTTGGAAACTTCGTTGGAGCAAGAGCGTACATTTGAAAGAGAACTATGTTGTATGAAGGAGATACCATCGATTTGGAAGAAGATTGAAACACCGAATTTTGTTGATGTGATTCTACGAACTTTTTGAATAGAATAGTATATTAGGAAGAATTAATACAGACACACACACACACACACACACACACACACACACACACACGCACATACAATATATCCAATATTAACTGCAATAATTTTTGAAGTGAAACTTCTTTGCTGAGAGGGCTACAATTTTCTAGCGTTACGGAAGTGTAGAAATTTCGCGAATAACCTCGAATAGTTTGACAAGTAACATTTTCATAATTGATTTACTAACTTTAAAGACGTCATTGGTGAACTTTTAAAGATTGTAGAATGTAAAATGAAGCCGTGGCTACATTCCCATTTCAGTTTTATGCAGGTTTGATGCTTAAATTGTGAGTTATTAACAAATTTTGGAGAAGTGGTATGTTATGTATGTCTGTCCTTGTCGCACAGTTCGACCCTCCTTGTCTTACGCATTATGGGAACTTCCGACACAATCTGCCCGCGAAACAATTGTTAATAACTAATGAACCAGAGTTAATTTGTGAATATTTGCAATTGGATAACGTAGAATCAACCTCCAGCTACTTTCACATGCAGTTTCTATGATTCTATCATTGAAACAATTGGCTTGTGATAGCTAAAATATGACATAAATATTCTTGACTCAATTTTGTCTAAACGTCTTGCAAATACTGCATCGAGAGTTGATCCTGACGTTGTTGTCGCTTCATTAGGATTATTTACCATTTCCAATCTTAATTTACGTCTAAACATTACTAGACTGCAAAAAGTTTCACTTCTGCCGTTTTTCGACATTCTTCAACTGCCAGTCAAATGGTCGATTTCATATTTTTCATTTCACAATTATTGAAACTATGAAGTTGGTTACATGAAAATTGATTCGATAGATTCTTTTACTCAGGCACATATTGTAATAAAAATTGCACATAATCTAAATAAACAGAGCCTTGTAATTTTTGTAAAGCTAAGACATTTTGGTCGCTTAGGTTTAGTGTTAAGCTCGTTATTCAACCTACATGTACTAGACTAATTAAAAATCATTCAACCAATCTCTTTTGTTATACGATGCATGAAAACTATTTATATGTATTATCAAAATTTATACCACAGTCTATTCAAATTACTTTAAGTAAGCATAAGGAATCATGGTTTTCGCACAACTATGCGTGAGTTGTCAGTAAAATTGACTTACTACGTAGCAAATATTTTAATCTATACCGCCCGTCGTATATACCCTGGTAACAACATATGTAGTTGGTGATTAACAGAAGAAAAATACGATGATATCAGGCTTATATCTATGTAAAATTGAATCTTGCAGTGAAACTGTTACTACATACCGTGAAAAGTTATTCGTGTTTACAAAAGTATAAAATTGTATGGTTTAAGATTTGCATTGCTGGGACTCCATTTTTCTTCAAAGTGACAACATCACTGGGGTAGTGAATGCATCCGAATTCCAGTTCGAAGAACAATATCAATGCACATAAAAGTTTCCATCTCGTATTCCTCCGAGTTCTATGTGTCCTATTCTTGTCACTACGAGCAGGACATGCTCGTCCAACAGTTTATGCGCATACCGATGCACTGGTGAACACACACATACAGGCACACCCACGCAAACGAATTCAACCACAGCCGCAGCAGTAGAACGAAATTTTCCAAGACAACGCACGTATACAACGGGTGCGAGGCGATATTAAATTTTCCTAGGCTGATGATTGAGCACTATGCATATACAGTGAGAGTCAAAAATGAGTATACACCCCATACATATGAGAGTCTACATTATATTTATTCATATTTTGCAAAAAACAAAGTTGTGATAGTGTAGTACATGGTATTTCCAGTGTCACAATCGTGTATAAACACACTTCGTGGTGAATTACGTTTCCAATGTTTTGTAAACAAATGCCTATCTGAAGTAGGTTTGTTACGAACGCGTCAAAAGTGAATATACGCAAAAGGATATAGTTAGTCTGTTATGAAAGATAGTCGAGTAAAGTGGTTTTCTAGAAGCAATAATTTCTGAATGATCGTGAATTCGTGGAAATTTTCATCAGTGTTGATTACTTTGAAATTCTTAGTGCATAAATAGAATTATGAGTGAGAAACCTACAGAAACTTCAGAAGACAAGTGCAAATTTATTGTTAAATTAAGAAACGAAGAAAAATCATTTCGAGAAATAGGGAAAATAGTAAATCGTTGTCATGGAACTGTAACAAAAATAATAGACAAGTATACAGCCACAAAAAGTGTAAAAAACTTTCGTTGTTTCGGTCGTTCGAGAAAGTTAAATGAAGTAGATTAATAAACCGATTAATTACACGAATAGTGAGAAAAGATCTCACTATGAGTGCAGTTTCATTAGCTCAAGAAATATTGTATCTGAAATACAACAAAAATCTATAAATGCGAATGCAATTCGTAGATCATCAAATTCTGAAGGTATACATAGTCGAGTACTACTCAATTCGCAGAAAAATTCATAAACAAACCACTCGAATTTTGGAACACCGTATTATTCACTGATGAAAGTAAATTCGAAATTTTTGGAAAATAAAGGTAATCAAAAATTTTGAGGGAAAAATTAAGAGATTAGAACCGAAAAATCTTGTTAGTATCGTTAAGCACGGCGCGGCGCGGCGGTGGTAATATTATGGTTTGGTAGTAGCATGGCAGCCTCTCGAGTCGGGGAATTAGCTTTTATTAGCAATACGATGGATAGATTTCAATATCGAAATATTTTAAGAAGAAATTTAGCTGCAAGTGTTAGAAGACTTCAGTTGCCAGATTCGTGGATCTCTCAGCAAGATCGAGATCCTAAACGTACAGCGAAGATTGTTAAGGATTGGTTGCAACAAAATGCTCCAAATCACCTGAATTCTCCATCGCAATCCCCAGATCTTAATGTAATAGAGTATTTGTGGGAAATATTAGCTTTGAACTTACGCAAAATAAATATTACGAACAAGGAAAACCGAAAAATCGAACTACTAAAAGTATGGAACGATATTTCTGTTTCAACAAGACGTAAGTTGGTTGAATCCATGCCAAGACGATTAGCTGCCGTAATTAAAGCTAAATGTGGACCAACAAAGTATTAAATGTACGTAATTTTATTAATAAATGAAGATAAATCATTCTTAATTAGTCGTGTATACTCAGTTTTGATTCACATATTTTTAGAGATCCTCAACTATTTTATGTTACATCTCAAATATTATTTGTTAGATTCAATTACGTATCCTACATTTAATTACCATTAATCTACACTTTATGTTTTTCAAATAACTTTTCATTAATGTAACATATATCTAATAATTGTTAATTAAATATACTCACTATTAAGTATACTCACTTTTGGCTCTCACTGTATGTTTGTTTATGATGGACAGTTGAAAATAATCAAAGTTTGGTAACCGAAACGCATGGCGATACTGCAAGACGTCGTTACTTTAAACTTTAAAGGCGCTGCCTGATATGGACGAGTCAAGAAATCGATTTGTTTTTTTATTGTATTTTTTAAACGTATAGATACCTTAGATATACTTTCTCAAAATTGTATACTTAAATTGATTGAAATAATAATGTTATGACAATTCCAAGAGAATGATGCTTCGGTGTAGTAGTGTCAGTAAATAACTTTAAAGACGTTCTTTTCGAAACATACTTTTTCCACCGGGTATAAGTAAAATCTCAAAAACTGTATGGTCGATTGCTCCGAAAGGGTATAGCCGGATAAGATAGTCCAAAATGCCCTTGAGCCGAATTTTATCGATAATGTGCCATTCGATAGAGCACCAAGAAAAACCATACTGTGCAAAGTTTCAACCCTGTATCTCGATCGGGAGGGTAGTTATGGGGTAAAATCGAAAAATCAGTTTTTGGCTTATTTTCCCTAGTTAATGACGTTTAGAAATTCTGAGAAAAATCTGACACATGTCAAGAACCCAAATACATACTTTGCAATTGGTTTCAGATTTTTAAAGTGAAAATCCTGCTTGTAAAAAATCAAAAACCTCAAAAAAATCGAAAAAATGCAGATTTCACATGGAAGTTCTAGAGTGACAACATTTATATTTTTACAGTAGCAATATATTGTCATAAGTATTGTTCATGAATTTTTTCAGATTTTTTGGTTTGGTGCGCCGTTGTTAAAAAAAATAAAAACTGATATTTTCGACGTTTTTTCCGCGAAGAACTAAGCTAACCTTAAAATTATTACGTTCTATTTGTTCTGTAAGTCTATCAGGCACTGATAAACCTTGAACATTATTAAAAAATAATTAAACAATGAAATCGGCTTGATTAGTATTTTTACTATGTCAGCGTATTACATCTGAAAGTATTAAACACAATCCCAACAGCTCGGTTGGCTCAGCGCGTTAGGCGCTCGACTGATGATCTGCTTATACTAGGTTCGCGCCCGGTATACGTATACATTTTTTTTACTTGATTAATTCTTTTTTTTATGTCTAACTATATAATAATCAATGGTATGTTTGTAGATTTCTTTTCTATATGTAAAAAGACGGCACTTATTGCAGAGTATATCACCAACAGTCACTTCTTTATTTAAAATTCTAGACCACCTCATTGATTCTATAACTGTATTTATCTGTTTTCTTGTACCGCGTAATTTCCGAACTAGAATGTTACATTTAATACACCTAACACGCGAGGTTTTGGTATCAACGATTTCTATCCTTTCACTTGCCATGCTGATAACACTCAAAAAATAACTAAAGAACTCAGAAATAATTCACTCACTACAATCTTCACCGTTCGGAGCTCGGTCCAAGAATGACCAGAATTGCTTGGAGTAACAATTTTCACATTTCGGGGTATCCTTTTCCCCTACCCGGGTTTGGAGGGGGAAAGTTCAGCTTTTTGACCGTACCATTGCCCTCAACTACACCCGCGACCGATAAGCGATTAACAGGTAACGACAACCCTAGTAATCCGTTACCTGGTACTGATGATCGACAGAGTCATAAAGCGAGTAGAGAAAAGAAAAGGTGAACATAAAGGTAAAGGTAAACGGACGGGCTAAAGGTACAAAATAATAAAACACGGGCACTTTGTCCATTTTTACAAAACTTTTACAAAACCGTTTTCTCTGTAACGGAGTATTTAAAACTCGAAGACACGTATAGATTCACTGCAGAAAATATTTAATACTACCAGATTTAAGAAGATGTGTAACTAAAAATTGATGATGTTAACAATTGCTCCAAAATTTTTTTTGCGAATTTTACCTTAAAATTATTTTTTTAATATTTAGATATTGCTTCTAAAAGAAATCTACAAACATACCATTGATTATTATATAGTTAGACATAAAAAAAAGAATTAATCAAGTAAAAAAAAATGTATACGTATACCGGGCGCGAACCTAGTATAAGCAGATCATCAGTCGAGCGCCTAACGCGCTGAGCCAACCGAGCTGTTGGGATTGTGTTTAATACTTTCAGATGTAATACGCTGACATAGTAAAAATACTAATCAAGCCGATTTCATTGTTTAATTATTTTTTAATAATGTTCAAGGTTTATCAGTGCCTGATAGACTTACAGAACAAATAGAACGTAATAATTTTAAGGTTAGCTTAGTTCTTCGCGGAAAAAACGTCGAAAATATCAGTTTTTATTTTTTTTAACAGCGGCGCACCAAACCAAAAAATCTGAAAAAATTCATGAACAATACTTATGACAATATATTGCTACTGTAAAAATATAAATGTTGTCACTCTAGAACTTCCATGTGAAATCTGCATTTTTTCGATTTTTTTGAGGTTTTTGATTTTTTACAAGCAGGATTTTCACTTTAAAAATCTGAAACCAATTGCAAAGTATGTATTTGGGTTCTTGACATGTGTCAGATTTTTCTCAGAATTTCTAAACGTCATTAACTAGGGAAAATAAGCCAAAAACTGATTTTTCGATTTTACCCCATAACTACCCTCCCGATCGAGATACAGGGTTGAAACTTTGCACAGTATGGTTTTTCTTGGTGCTCTATCGAATGGCACATTATCGATAAAATTCGGCTCAAGGGCATTTTGGACTATCTTATCCGGCTATACCCTTTGGACAAGATATTCCACATATGTACTACTAGCTCTCGCTGCTACCGAAATCACATGGTAAGTGCTGACAGAAAAGGACTCAGTTCCAATAAACTTGACCTTGACATCACGAATTCATCAGGTTTTCTTTGTCCGTGACCTTGAATGACCTTGAATAATTATAGTCAAAAATTCGCAATGAAAGGGACTATCAGCGTAGATGTTTAAAAAAGGGTGGCTACATTTAAAAAAATGAAGGTGACTTTGATATCTCTAAAAAAATGACATAGAAACAAAAAGTTTTTTGGTGTCGTATGAGCCTCATTTTACCATTCAACGTTACCCTCAAGACATTTAATGTATTTTTGAAAACAACGAACATATTAGAGGTGATAAAGTTAGGTGACTCACCCTGTGTAAGGTCAAGTTGTTCAGAATACTGGCCTTGACAACATATACCAAGTTCAAGGTCATTGGAGCTGAATCCCTTTTTGTCAACACTTACCAATTCCATATTTTCATTGAATTTATCATACTTTTCCTCTCAAGAAATGATCGAAAACGAATAAAATTTCGGAATATTCAATTTAAGCATTCGAAAGCAGAAGAAATGATTTGTTTTGGTAGAATCGATAACACTAAATATATTGATTAAGAATCATTACGATTGTCTTGTTTTAATCCGTCCTGAAATTTCTCATCATTTACGCTAGATAGATACGATTATTGAACGTACATTTATTGCGGACAAAATGAAACCAAGAATGGAGTAATTAAAACTATACATATATAAATTGTACTGTATGGCGAAAAAGTGTAGTTAAATCAATTAGAAGAAGAAATTATAACGTAAGACGTATTACATTTTCAGAAAAAAATTCATGAAAATTGTTAAATTTTGCAGCGTGTGGATTATGGCCCTTATGGCTAGAGGTTAATATTTATTATATTAATTAAAAAATTGCGATAACAAAGAGCATTGTTAGACAAGATTGGTTAATGCAGCTCTTCTGAAGTGTAGATGCGACCACTGAAAGTAAGTCGAAACTTGTCAACATTTACACCACATTGAAGGCATTATGGAGCATACCTTATAGGGCTGGACAAGTGGCACGAACAGCCAACCATAGCAGTGGAGAGCACGGCTCGCTTACCTGAAATGGAGCACAGCCGACCTTTAACAGCACATTACGACGTTAAGTTTAAAGACACCCTCCTAAACTAAAGCGAACTAAAGCTTGTAAGCGAGACTTTTCGTATGTATTTTAAATTTTCCAGCAAAATTAAAATTTCCAGAATTAGAAAATAAGAATTTGTCTATGATTTTTCATCAAAATTCAAAATAAAAGACGAATCAAATTCATCCGTTAAATATTTTCCAAAACAAAATTTCATAAGTAAAGGCTGTTTCCATAAAAATTGACGAAAATGACAAAGTTCAAAGATATGTATGAGCAAAAAGATGGTTTAAACCAGGGGTGGCCAACCTGTGGCGCATTGGATGATTACAAGTGGCGCATTGGATCCTTGCGCCTATACTTATTTTTTTGAAGTAGGTGTCATAATTGAATCCATCTTCATATTTTCAACACTAGATAGCTCTCGGTTGAATTTATATAGCCTTCTTACTCATCAATTCGTCGCAATTATTGACAGTTTACAATTATGGGATGGGAATTATTGGAGTGTTCATGACAGCGATCGCTCTCTCGTCCAATAGATCATTTCTCACTATTGTAGATTAGTGCTCCAATGAACGTGTGTTTTTTCAACTGGCATAAGTTAATTAATTTAGTTGCGTGATTAAGTTATCCCTTTTCCTCCTCTAACCGAAACAGATCCTATCCCTATTCCTATTTTCCAACCGCAACAATGAACGTAAGAAGGTAGAAAAAGTGCTTCAGTTGTATGGCGCATCTGAACTCGTATGTGAAAAAAATTTACGCATGGTATGCAGAAGGTTGGCCACCCCTGGCTTAAACCATCCCCTTACTAATTTCATTTGTGCTACATTATATTTCATTTTGAACAAAACCTCTGACATCGACCGCAAAAAGTAATCGATTTGTCATGACATGACTCGCATATTATTTTCTGATTATAAATCAATTCCTCTGGCGTTCTTTGCAAATAGTATACGCATGATCGAAGAACCCATATCATACAAAACACAAGGTACTCTAAGAGAATAATTTTAATAAAGAAACTACTTAAACTGCTCTTTGATAGAATGTAATAAACAGTTCCTGTTTACACAGCATGTTCTGCAACAGGTGGGAGAAACTTTAAGGATGTTCTGGAGGTATATAAAAACGCAACAAAATTTTTGAAAATTTGGCAAGATATAATTCTTACTAAATTAATGTAATTACCAAAGTTTGGGTTCGATTCACTGCACCGTTTAAGAATTATAGCAACTTAAAGTTTGCACATTTTAACACGTCTTCTTATGGGGAATTCATAAAATTCCACTTCAAACCCTATTTAAACCTTGAAAAAACGCAACTAGAAACTTCAGTTTTTTTGTATATGTAGTAAAAATTATATAATTAATTATGTTCAAAATTTATTAGGATTCACTAAACAGTTACAGAGCAAAAAAATTATAAACTGTTACAAAACGTCAAATTTATCGTGTTGTCTCTTACTAGCATGGAAACGCGACAAGTGTAGACCACTGAATATAGTTACAGAGGGTACAGTATTCGCAAAAGTTTCATGCAAAATATACTCATGAATGGCTTTCATTGCCAATATATTGATGGATTTCGAATTTCTTGTACTTTTGTCTCCCATTGTACCTCCAGAACATCCTTAAGAGAAGAGATACTCCATAACAATTTCAAACAAACTGAAAATAAAATCGTTATTTCAGTAGCCTTGATTCTCAAATTATTTACTCCGTCTTTCGCACAATACTGATAAGTCTTTCTAACACAATCTAAATTGCCGTCAATTACTGAAGAAGGAAACAAAAACTACAATTTTGTTACTCTTAGTTCTCATGTATCACCATAAAGAATCATCTCTTGAACTTTCAACTGCCAAGAAATTATGTGTAACAACCGTTACACAAAAATGACCTCGACCGACTTTTTCAAGGTCAAATTTTTTATGATTGTGTCGTGTTCTACTTATCGCGAGGAACAAACTTCTGATACGAAACTTCTAACCATGGATAAAAAATGAACTGTTCTCTTGAAAATTGACGTTATTGAAGTTTAAATAATACGTAAACTTACTGGACTCAGAATTCCATTGCAACATAACAACGTAATCTAATATAATAGACCGAATATGTATTATACAGGGTGTTTCATCTAAAACAGGACACCTAAATATCACTTCAGATTATTGTGATGCAAAAAATATTTGTTACGTAAGGTGCATGCTGTCAATGGACCAAATACCTGGCAAGAATATTTTTTTCCAAAGGTCATTTTTTTCGGAGTTATCAAGGTCATCGATGTTTTTTGATGCACAACTACATTTTTATTTTATTGCATCGGGTAACTGATCGAAAAATACATTCAGATATTTATAATAACATGACCTTGAGCTTGATCTGAAGGTAAAACTTTAATTTTCGAAGATTAAGGTCATTTCAAGGTCATGTTATTATACATATCTGAATGTATTTTTCGATCAGTTACCCGATGCAATACAATAAAAATGTAGTTATGTATAAAAAAACATCGACGACCGTGATAACTTCGAAAAAAATGACCTTTGGAAAAAAATATTCTTTCCAGATATTTGGTCCATTGATGATATGCACATTACGTAACAAATAGTTTTTGCATCACAATAGCCTAAAGATAAAGTCAGGTTTTTATAAATATCTGAATGTATTTTTCGATCAGTTACACAGTGCAATAAAATAAAAATGTAGTGATGTATCAAAAAACATCGATGACCTTGATAACTCCGAAAATAATGAGCTTCGGACAAAAGTATTCGTGCCAGATTCTATACCCTCGGTTTGGTGGAAATAGATTTAAGAATGGTGCTGCAACATTAACTTTGACCTGAAAAATCAAGATCCAAAGGTCAACAATTTTTTTCGCAAGGATAATAAGTACAGCAGGAACTATTTGTTATAATGTTAATTAATTCTCCGAATGATTAGATAAAGGCAGGAATAATAACAGAACTGAGTTTCTCCTGTAAAAAGAGTTTTTTTTATTTTATTATCCATGTTCCTATTTACAACTATTTACAAGGTTTATTCCCTATATTGGTCAAAACTCGATCGTTCTCCCAAAAAAATTATGGTAAAAATGATATTTTCATTACTCAGTCAGACGGAATTTTTCTTGTCAGTCAGAGACAAAGTATATCAAAAATATAATGTAAATAAAATCAGGTAGATAATGAAAAACTTTATCATATAATAATTTTTTTTAGAGATCAGTTAAGTTTTGACCCATGGTTTTCTTTGCATTTCTTATCCTTGTGGTGAGTAGAATAATACGCAACAAGAAAAATGTGTTGACCTTTTGACCTCGAAATTAATTTTGTGGCAACTCAATTTTCATCAAACGCAACATATAATTTCTTTACACCTTGTACACATTTCAATTCTGTTAAAATTCATCTACACATTTTTGTCATAAATGCATACAATCTACAGTATCGTAATTATATTTCAATTGTACTTAGAACACTATTAAACATTTACGTTTATTGTTAAATAAAGACTTTACAGAGACACTACAAGCTGATCAATTTGTCCCAAATCGGTTACAATTGCTAAAGTCCACTGCTCAGAAGTAAATGCATATTCCCAAACAGCTCAACCGTGCACCGCGATGTGCAATTCGTGTATTATGAACCCAAATCGATGCGAGTGTATTCGGTAACTTTACCAACTGTATGTATAGATGATGAGTGAGATTTCGGGTATATTGTGCAGTATTCGCTTCTAGCTACTGTAAGGGTCGTCGAATTCTATTCCCGCACTTACATAAGTGCCTGTAGTACTTTGATCTCTCTGATACGCTAGTGATACTTCTCGCAAAATTGCTTTCTGTTACAGAAAATTGATCCACCGCATGCGAGAGTGTCAGTGCAGAATTCTATTCTATTCTGTCCAAAAAGCTCCACTTCGCTCCGTTTCTAAAACGTGTCTTTTAACCCTTTATGAACTAGAACTTTGACCAGTATACTTAGTAGCCGCAGTTTTTCACAAATATCTCAAAAACTAAGGCTGAGCGGCGGTTACATGTATAGGAAAAAGTTGTTCAGAATCTTCACCCTGATAACATATTAAAAAATCATCAAAATCGGTGAGGTGGAACCTTTTATGCACAATTATGATGGTTTCAGAACTGAACATTTTTTGTGGAAGAGAGCGTAAGTACTTCTGTAGAAGATCCGTTTATTAACGGATGGTATTACATAATTTACATCATTGATGTGCAATTACATTTCAATATAGTTCGCGGCCGCTATTAAATTCCAGTAAATTCGTATTCATGACACGTAGACTTAATCGCAGCACGGTGACAGTGAGAGAATTATATTAGTTGATTATGAACGGAAATAGCACGGATTCGTGACATGTTACACGATACGGTACGATACGATGTGCATTATGCCTCGTACAGACCTGTACATTTCGACGAGCCGAGCGCCGAGCCGAGCGCCGAGCCGAGCGCCGAACCGCGCATTGCGGCGAAAATTTCGACAAGCCGAACGGCGAACGGAACGGATTTGTGCTATTTCCAGAATTTCTTGCGAATAACTACGGATTCTGCAGCGGTGTATACTACACAAAGAAATACAGAAAATGTTGGCACTTTATTGAGTGAATTAAAGTTTCAAAGTGAAATGTTTAGGTCTGTACGAAGCATTAAGGGTGTGAGTTAGGCTCGAGCGAGAGTGTGGTGGCACACTCACACACCGCTAGACGCTGTATACGTACACGAGGATTGCAAGGGTCCGGCTTCTGTATAATCACTGGGGGTGTGCGAGACCCCGAAATATCGGGTCGGGTCGGGAACACGAAATTTTTTCGGGATCGGGACGGGTACCCGAATATTTCGAGATTCTCGAATTTATCAGGATTCCCGAAAAAATAGGGATTCTCAAATTTATCGGGATTCCCGAAAATTTCGAGAACCCAGTAATCATTTATATTCGTTTTAATGAATACATTCATACTTTCGGATTTTTTATTCTAGATGTTTTCGAAATTGAAAGAATGTTGTCCATCACGACTTCTTTTCAAGAGTGTCTTATGTCATATTCTCGAAATTTTCGGGAACCCGATTTCTTCGGGGATCTCGAAATTTTCGGGAACCCGACCCGACCCGACCAGGGTTGCCATATTCCCCGGGAACCAGTCCCCTTACTGCTGCGCCCCTCGCTCAGCTGCGCCGCTGCGCCCGCCTGGCTTCCCCCACTCTTTCCACTAACGCTGAGTCAGCGTCGCCACGCGTACCGCGTGGAGCAAGCTAACGGGTGTTCCATAAAGACCGTACGCTTATGTAAGCTTTCTCATTACTTTTAAAACAAAATGTGTAGTATGAAATACTGGAAACGGCACTCTAAAACTTCGATCCTTGCTACATTGCACAGTTGCACACCAAACGTCTGTAAACTGCAGTAAACTGAATTCGCAAGCTGACTTCACCCAAGCCAAGCCGTCCGTGGCGTCGCGTGGAACAAAAGACCGTCCGTTAGGTTCCCTACCTGCTTCCACAGGCGGAAGAGTGGGGCAAGCCAGACGGGCTCAGCGGCGCAGCTGGGCGAGGGGCGCAGCGGTAAGGGGACTGGTTCCCGGGGAATATGGCAACCCTGGACCCGACTCGACCCCTTCTCGACTTGTCCCGACCATCGGGTTGCCGATATTTCGGGTTCTCGCACACCCCTACTAATCACGTCTCGCTAATGCACATTTGGGGTCCCTACGTAGTCACAATCGCCAGATAAAAGATCAATCTAGCGCGCATGGTCCCTAAGATGGCCTACTTCTGCGTTTTCGAGGCGTAATTTGCATTATTCGGCAGCAAATAACTGTCGCTCGACAGCCATGATAGGCGGCAGCACTTTCGCGCCGTCATAATGCTTCTCAAACTTTACTACATGCAGCCGAATAATACAAATTACGCCTCGAAAACGCAAAAGTAGGCCACCTTAGGGACCATGCGCGCTAGATTGATCTTTTATCTAACGATTGTGACTAACTAAGTAGGGGCCCCAAATGTGCATTAGCGAGACGTTATTAGACAGAAGCCGGACCCTTGCAATCCTCGCGTACGTCTATGTATCTAGCGGTGTGTGAGGGCGCCACCACACTCTCGCTCGACCAAAGTCAATCCAAACCTGTATCCTTAAAGACATCAGATTCGAGACTAAATGACTTGAATTTTTGGAGATGTTGCATCATGATGAATTTTCGCGTTTTTACGATTCCACGATACATATTATAAATAAAAACTGAAGGGTTAAGTTCCGAGACCGCGTTCCGAAAACAACAACAAGGTCGATCACACATCGAGCCCTTTTCGGTTTGGCTGAGCGTTCTAAGTTGTGAAAATCGCACACGTTTTTTTTATATGTAAATACTAGAGGTGTGCGGGAACCGGGAATTCCCGAATCCCGATGCCGGGAACGGGATGGGAAGCCTCGTATCATGTCGGGACGGGATCCCGAAAGTCCCGGGTTTTTCCCGAGAATATACGGGATTCCCGGGGGTGTTCGGGTTTCCCGTGAATTTTTTCGGGATTTTTTTTACTTGACGATTTTTTGAACAACGGTGTGAAAGCGTCGCGTAGGACGCTCGCTCGATAAACGACGTGTCGTTTTGCTGGGTCATTTCAATTCTTTTAAACAAATGCAATGTTTTCATAGCAAGGGCCTCTTTAATAATTTGAAACAAATTAGGAAGTAGAGATATGATTTTTTCAGATAATTTAAATCACCGATGACTTTGTTTATAAATTTCTTTCTATTTCTTGACATTTATTCTTTATATTATGAATGTTTAGGATATGCTATCTGTCCTGCAAACAAATTTGCAAGAGCCACCCGTTCGCGTTCGTGCGCGCCAAAATGCTCGCCGTCGCGTCGCACAGTGTGCAATATCGCCCGAAACGCGGACAAAATATGAAATTGTTGTTTGATTTTCACGAAACTTGGTATACTAAGGTTTTTTGTGCTGCTGATTAAGAATTTAATACCATACTAATGTTTAACTTAACCATTTATTAATTTTCATGAATAAAATAATGAAGTTTTGGATTCTGTATTAAAATATTATTTTAACATATTATCACATAATACAAGACAATTGGAGAACAAGTGATAGGATATTAATAAATTCAAACAGTAATATTCATAGTTTATTTGTTTGAAGCAGAATTATGTAGAATTAATATCATTTAATATAAGAGATATCGAAAGAACGCCTTTATGTGTATAAATATCTTTTAAAAAAATACAGTATATAACATATATAAAATACATTATATAATTATAACATAGAAAAATTCTGCCTAAAGTAACGACGCACGATACACGGTTCTACGATCGACTAGCGACTGCAACCCGCGACTCATGACCAGGGTTGCCATATTTTGCGGGAACAGCAAAGGGCGAGTCCCCTTACCGCAAAATATGGCAACCCTGCTCACGACTGTGATCTGCTCTGGACCGAAAAAGGCAATTAGGACCCGTGTCACACGATATCTACCGATCTTATCTTATCGTTAGAAAAACATAGGTTTCTATTGCCTATACAAACGTTATTTATAAATCGAAGTTTAAAACTTTGGATTCTCGAACGGCAACACAAATCAGTAACAGGATGCATCTAATAACATTTCGTTTACATTACAAACATGAATAATTTATTAATAGCATATACATTTCATTGCTGATCAGATTAACAATACTCTCTTGTTAGTAGAAATTTTTAAATAATATTTTAAGTATACTTATTGATTGGATTTATTGCATATATGCCATATACAAACGTTAGTATAATAAATCCAGGACAAGTCTCTCACACTTAAAACACGAGTATCTTTTGTTTGGACAAACTTCGGCAAAATGTTCTTTTTGCGTATTATTATAGACATATTCAGTAATAATTTCCATGCAATACCGCGTTATCTCGTGTTTCTCACTTATTAAATGAAACTAACGTTTGGTCAATGTGACTTTTCTACGCAAAATCGTAATTTTTAAGCTCTGCACGCTCTTATACTGAATATATAACTTTATTGAACTCCCCTTACAATTCTTACACCACTCTTCCTCTACATCCGCTTCAATCCGCTTACAAACTATTCTTAACTCTAACTTACTAACTAACTTATATCTATCTTAACACACGATATCGATAGAGAGAAAGGGAGAAATACAATATATACAAAAGGTAATTGCTGTATATAATATTTACACTAGTTACATGTGTTTTCGGGCTTCCTTTTCCAGCCGCACCTTCCCATTCCCCTCCTTTCTTTCATATCCTCCCTCCAATCTTCCACCTTCCTAATCCACTCCTCCCCTTTTCCCTCATCATCCAACACCTCACACATCCTCTCCTGCCATCCACTCTCCTCATCCACTCTCATGCACACTTCCCACACATGCTCCCACGTCTCTTTTCCCCATCCACACACTCTACATACTCTCAACTCATCCTCTAGCCAATATTTATCCCCCCTCATTTCATTTCCTAGTCTGAATCTTGCCACCCTTTGCCATCTGCTCTCCCCCCATCCCTTTCTCAAACAACCCGGTACCCCCTCTCCCTTTACCATCCCATACCATTTATTCGACCTCGAATTTGCTATTCTTTCCCATCTTTCCTCTTTTTGTCTTTTCTTCTCCCTTTTTATAATTTCCTCGCTTATCTTTTCTTTTCTTTCCTCTAACCACACACTCATCTCCTCCGCTGACCATCCCCTTTCCCCAAAGAAGTCCCCTCTCTCCTTTTCCCATCTATCCCTTATCCCTCCCTTTCTATCTCTTCTCCTAATCTCTTCCCAACATAACCTTGCCAACTCCCCGCCTTTCCCTCCGCTAGCTTTTTCTCGTATCCCCTTGCCCTCAATCCCGCTCTCCCCCTTAGCAACTCCCTTTGCAACTCCTCCCTTACCATATATCCCGGTGTTGACCTTCCCACCCCTAGCACCCATTTTAGATACCTCTCCTGTAACTTTTCAATACCTTCCCTCTCTTTCCACCCCCATATTTCTACCCCGTAGTTAATTACCGACCATACTAACTTATCAAACAACCAAATTCTCCTGCCCCAGTCCTTTCCAAATCTTCTTTTTCCTATTCCCCATATTTGCCCCATTATTGACGCTCCTTTCCTTATCCAGTCCTCCACATGAGCCTTTTGCCCACCATCCCTAGATATTATGTACCCCAGATACCTATATTCCCCTACCTCCTCAATCACTTTGCCCTTCCACCTCCATGTCACCTCTTTCCATCTCCCCCCACCCTTTCTACACCTCAACACCTTCGACTTCTCCGCATTCAGCTGCAGCTTTGCAACCTTTCTCCAACTTTTCTACCCCTTCTCTTGTTCCCTCATTCCCTAACACATAATCTATTACTGAGTTCCCTCTCCCCCCTACATAAGTCCACTCCCCCTCTTTATCCCCTTTCACATTCCCATTCAAGATCCCCCACCCTCTCTCTCTCCTATATACCTACATAGTTTCTTTCCTTCCCCGTTTACCTTCTCATATTTAGACTTCCTACTTCCCCCTCCCTCCTCTTCCTCCTCTCCTACTTCCCCCCTTCTCTTCCCGTCCTCACATTTATTTCATTATTATTTTCACTTTTTTCTCTCCCCTCCATCCATTCACTCAATTGCTCTAACTTCTTTTCCAAGTCTCCATTTACATATACCCCTATCACCTTCCACTATTCTTCTTCTAACCTCACATTTACCGTCATCAAACCCTCTCTCATTCCACTTCCTCCTCTTTTTATCTCAATCTCTTTTCTCACCCCCCATTAATATACCCCCTCTTGCCCTCCTCATTTTCTCTACTCTCTTCGCCCATTGTGTTTCCCATATACAGTAAATGCTCGTTCGTTGTGAAGAGGCATGAGAGTTGAGGTTGCAACGAGCGAATAGTGAAGCGATTTTTGATTTATGACTGCGTCTAGATATCGCGCCGAGCGCGCCGAGCGCGCCGAGCGAGACTTCAATAGAGAGCCGAACATAGAGAAGGACAGAGTGAAATACGGATCTCGTGACCGAAGCTCGAGTCAATGTGTGGTGTTCACACCGATATACCCGAGCCGACATCAATGTTGCCGCCGTGCGGAGCGACTCGGCCGACTCGGCGTTGACAGGCAGTGGAGGGAGTAGGCACGTCGCAACGACCGCATAGTCGATTTTTCACAACGAACGAGCGTTTACTGTATATCCTCTTGGCAACCTATTCCTTATCTGTTTCCATCCCTTTTCCTCTACCCACGTTTCCACTAATACAATTATATCCCATTCCTCCAAACCTTTCCAGAAATCTGCATCCTTATTCCTCATCCCCGCCACATTCCAAAACACTAGCTTGTATCCTGTGTTCTTCCTCTTTCCCCCTACCCTCTCCCCCTCCCATTTCCCTTCCCCGTTTTCCTGCTCCTCAAACCAATCTTCCTCTATTTCATCCCATCTCTTCATCCTTCCATTCACCCACATTTTCATGTATCCCACCTGTACATTCTTTCCTTTCACTCTCTCCTTCTCCGATTGCCTTTCTATTATCCACCTTGCTCTCCTTTCTTCCTCCGTTAGGTCGTCATCTAACCATTCATTCCTACCTTTCAAATTTCCCCTCCTTTGCATTACTTTCCTTTTTTGTTCCATGTCCACCATTTTAACCATTACCATCCCACTCCCATCCTTCCCTACCTTCCCTAACTTCCCTATCTATTTTATTCCCTCATCTTTAACTCCCATTGACTCCCATACCCTCTTTACTTCTTCTTTCAGATCTTTTCCCACTATCTATATCCTTCTAATTATTATATCATTCCTCTTCCCCTCTCTTTCTCTCCTATCTTGCATGATTTCTATTCTGCTAATTCTCCGCCTATTATCCTCTACTAATCCTCCCCCTATCCCTCTTTCGCTACCTTTCTTTCCCTCTTCCTCCTCCTTTTAATTCCTTCCTCTCATTCCTTTTAACTTTTTGCGGAGACCTTTTTGTTGCAACACTCCTTTTGAAGACCGCTTTTTCCTCCTCCCCCCACCCTCTACCTCCACTATTCCCCTTTTCCTCCCCACGTCCTCTAGACTTTCTGTACTAAACCACCGCTCTATGTCTGCATCCTTCATAATCTTCCCCATTCTACCTTTCCCTTCTTTTTCATCCTCCCTACCCTCCCCCTTGTCTTCTTCTCTTCTCTCATTCATTTTCATCTATACTTCTTTCTTTCTTCCCTCTGACTCCTTTTCAGATTTCCCGCTTCCCAGTCTATCTGTCCCCCAGTCTCTCTATCTCCCTCTAGGTCGCGCCATCTTCACTCCTACTCTCATTTCCCGCATCCACCTATCTACTGCCACGCGCACCTAACCTATTAACTACACTCACTTTTCCCTTCCCTACTGCTCTTTCGCTCACTCCCTAACCCTTGGCCCTTTCTCTACCGCCTATCCCTACACCCCACTCACCCCTCTCCTCACTTTTCTCCACTCACACTCTTTCACACAGAAATCTCGCTCAGTCAATTATGCACAGCAGCCTCTCACACAACCGGAAACGGAAGTCCTCTTAGACTGAATCAGGAATGTCATACTACCGTTATAATCTCATTATTTAATCACGGAAGTACCATTTTCAATAAACAGAACTCATCCAAGCGTACATATTCGAGACAGGTACAATATGTTCTCATTATCTTTCAAATCATTTGAACTAATAAAAATCGACATACAACTATGATTCCATAATGTTGTAATCGGTTTTTTTCATTAACTTTTATGATTTCTTATACTTTGAACTATTAACTAACGATATTACAACTCATATAAACAATATCTGTTACTTTGAAAAATAGCATTCGCTTGCATTTTGTCCGCGTTTCAGGCGATATTGCACACTGTGCGTCGTTCCCTGAGCTGATGGATCGACCGCGCGCACGAATGCGCGCCGAAATGCACGTCGAAATGCGCGCGGCGGCGTTCGTGGCACCGTTCGTCGCGTCGAAATGCGCGCCGTTCGGCGCAATGTTCGTCGAAATGTCATCTACAAAAATTCAAGTCATTTAGTCTTGAATCTGATGTCTTTCATGCTTCGTACAGACCTAAACATTTCACTTTGAAACTTGAATTCACTCAATAAACTATCAACATTATCTGTATTTCTTTGTGTAGTATACGCCGCTGCAGCTTCCATAATTGTTCACAAGAAATTCTGCAAATAGCACAAATCCGTTCCGTTCGCTGTTCGGCTCGGCGTTCGACTCGTCGAAATGTTCAGGTCTGTACGAGGCATTAAAAGCTGTATTTGTGCGAATACAAAGTGGTGTTATCATTTAATTTAAAAAGTACAGTCGTGCTTGTCTCCACTAAATTCACAACATTTACATTATTTTACACTAAAATGGCGTGTCGCTGTGACTGACAAGCTGTACGAACAAACTCAAGTCCAGTGACTATTCTGCCTGCAATATACAGCTTGTCAAATCTAGCTGTGCGGCTGAATGCCTCCCGCAAGGGGAAATGTCCCCGCTGCGCAATGGTAAATAGGCGGAACCTCGCAACGATGGTGAACTGATCATCACCTGTCAAACATATAAACAGTTGTTTTGTATGTTTACTGCTGTAAGAAATAATGGACAGTACGCACTTTTGACGAGGTGTGTACCTTACCGTTCATATGCTGCATCCTTCTCTCGTCAAGTGCGGTCTTTGTTTTTGTCTGCGCATTCCTAATGGAATGTCATCTGAACCTCTGAAATGTCGCCTGAATTTTGTTTAGTTAGCTCAACTAGAAACTTCTTGGAAAAAGTTATATGGCTTTAGATTGTACATCACAGGTAAAATGTAAAAATTTACAAATATGCAACGTATACTCTCCGTGCCTCACGAAACGGCACAGGGGCGAAGGAGGTACTCGCTCGCAGCCCACGGTTAGACCGTGACGTTATACACTTCAGCCAATAATTCGGCTAGAACCGAGAGTGCCAGTGAAATGACCCAATCGGATGGCATGCCGCCGCATTCCGTTCGAATTCCTGCCAGAAGACTTCTCGTAAGGCATCGAGAGTATTTGTATGTACATATTTATAATAAAGATTACACTTTTTTATAAAGCAAAATATGATGATTGCTAATATTGAAAATATTGGTAACATTTGTCTACATCAGTGATGGGCATGGAAGAGGTCCCTCAAACGCCTGCTTCTCCCACCAACCTCTCTTTCATGCAACGCGTGCCTTCGTCGCGATGCGCGATGCCTGCGCACTGCTTGCAACGGACGTGGCCCGTCCTTCCTCGATCGTAACTACAGTAAAGTCGGGATATTTCTCCGCGACCTTCTACCCAGAATTTATCCAGTGCCCACCCATTCCACTGCCGGCTAACGCCGCAGGGCGGCGATGATTGATCTCGGCTCGTGTATATCGGTGTGAACCACTACTAATCCAATTACAAAACTTCTTTATTTTTCATTATTTTTTATGGGACTTTCACCAACTTATTTCTGGCACTTTTCTGTTTAAACTGACACCAAACACGATATAATTTCATATGTATTTAGTCATGTGGTTTAATTTCATGTGGTTATAATTCATTAATTTTATGTGGTTTAATCTACGATGAAAGTTTCGGGCGCAAGGAAGGACAGCGTATGGGAAAGAAAGGGACGCGGACAGTCGCCGTCGCCGGCACAGTTCAAAGGCCCGCGTCTTCGCGGGTGATCACGAGTGATCCAAAAGTTCACGCCATCCCCACGGTGTATTAAGGTCGCTGCCCACTAGACCGCCGCACAGTGGGAAAAAGTGACTTGCCTCGCTTCAAAAAGGAATAACTTTCGATAGAAATGAGGTAGAGCGATGAATTTTTTTTTAAATTAAAGCTGAAACTTTGCAGAATATGGGAAAAATAGGGAGATTACGGTACGAACGGTTTTTAACCTTGTGAAAATTCGTTAAACTTTCACAATTTCCAGAAAATGTGGTTTCTGCGTTATCACGGGCAGAAAAAAATTTTTTTAATTTTCGCTATATATCATTTCCCGTAGATTTTTTCACGCTGATTTCAAATCTGGTCTCAAAATTTGTCTACGACTTCAGGATTTTACAAGAAATCGATTTTTGTGAACGAATTGTTTAACGAATTTTCTCAAGGTTATAAAACGTTCGTACCATAATCTTCCTATTTCCCCATATTCTGCCATGTTTCAGCTTTAATTTCAAAAAAATTTCATCGCTCTACCTCATTTCTATCGAAAGTTATTCCTTTTTGAAGCGAGGCAAGTCACTTTTTCCCACTGTGCGCCGCCGACCAGCGTTTTCAGCGGCGCTCACCACTAGCGCGGCCGTTCGCCGCGCCGTAACCCGTCGAACGACCCAACCCAGGCCGTTATAGCGGTGAGCGCCACTGAAAACCCTGGTCGGCGGCGGTGTGCGGCGGTCTAGTGGGCAGCGACCTTTATAGAGGTGTTACGACTAAGCACCAGTGTCGCTAGTTGAGGCAGAATCGTGCCTCAATTACTCTCCTCCTTTTCCCCTTCCACTATCCCATTCCAGCACCACGCGCACACTCCAATGTCCCTCACTAAGACCGTAGACCACGGTACCCGTGCCGTAGACTGAACTGGTCATCAGAGAGGGGGTACTTGATTCCCCTCGATTTCTGGCGACCTGGCGACACTGCTAAGCATCTCTGTAAGGCTGAAGTTTTGTGATAGATAGAGGTTAGTTGTCTGGTCGCCACAGATGGAATACTAGTCACCATCACAGCTTTCATGTATGTGTGAGAATGAGATTGTGTGTAGCAGCGTATATTGTGAAGCGCATTTTTTGTCAATATTTCGTCAATTTCACTAGACAATGATGCGATATGGATCAAAATTTCTCGCGCATGTGCGGGCGAAACAGTTAACGTATCAATATTACGATGATGAGGTAGCAGAACCCTGAGGCAATTATATTGGCAGGAATGTACCGAAACAAACTGTTCCGGACAAAAAGACTCCAAGACATGTACTACGAGTTACAAAATATACAGAAATACACATCTTATACATTCATTTTTCAATATCAAATCATACCAATTTTTTAAAATTCTAAGAGGTGCTCAAGGTATCCCATTTTATCTACTTTACTAAATATATATAAAGCAAAAAAAAAACGCTGCGCATACGCGAGAAATCTTGCACCATATCACATAACGTACAGGCAAAATGGCTAACGCACTGGTTATGGACGATTCCGACGCGGAACGAGAATTTACTACTACGCTTATTGCGTTATACCGTGATTGGCCAGAACAGATTACGCATCACGGTATCGTTTTTTTCAATGTTGGGCCTAATTAGCTCCAATAGATAACTACAGTCCCTGCTCACTTTATTAGACTCACCTCTATAATCATGATTTTTTAGTTTTACCATGAATAATAGGTATAGTAGCCTTGTGCAGAAATCACTTAATGATGACACTCTAATGATTAAAACACTAATATTTTGTTAATCCGTCCTTAGCTGCTCTTAAAGCCGCAACTCTTCTGGACATGCTATCTATGCAAGTTTGTGCAATTTCTTTTAATGCAGTGTTATGGTGCCAGTGATAGATTATTCTCTCTATCAACTTGGTCTTTGTTGTTATATTTTCTTTGGCCAGTTCTCTTTTCAGGCACTCACAGACATTTTCAATCGGATTCATGTCCGGTGAATTTCTCTTGCAAGAAAATTTTACACTTAGATAGGCAACCCATAAGGCAACCTTGTAGTATAAAATCATTACCCCATAGGTTGAAAACAGCGTTGAATTCCTTATAGGATTTCAAACAGCACCAATTCTTCAGGTGAGTCTAATAAAGTGAGCAGGGACTGTAAAGGACGCTTCATCCATGCGGAGGAAATTTGCGTCTGAATGTGCGAGACAACGCGTACATATCTTAGTATGGACACGCTGCTACACACAATCTCATTCTCACACGTACATGAAAACCGTGATGGTGACTAGTATTCCATCTGGCGGCGACCAGAGGACTAACCTCTATCTATCACACCTTTCCGCGAGAGAAGTCCGAACCATCCTATTATGTACATGTACCTACTTAATGAAATGAATCACATGAATCGTTCTAAATAGAGATTGTAAGTCAAACGAAGTATGGGTGCTTACTACGTACAATTGAAAAAAATCTTGAAATCTGTATGTATGTAGTACTGAGTTGTCTGAGTTACATTCCAGTAAAATCATTAATGTCACAAAAATAAATCATAATATATTTTAACACTGTTAACCCTCATACGCTCCTCAAAAATAGTTGCATAAAAGAGACTGGGATAATAAATTCACTCATTTTTCTTCTACACGATAAATGGGCAAATTATGTTTTATTTGTAACGTCACATTTTAAAGAAATACAACTCACAACATAGACATGAAGGGATCAATAATTACATAGTATGTGAAATAAGTAAATGGGTGAATTTTACGCGGCAATAACCTAAAACCTGCGAAATGTCATGTCATTGTTGCGTCCTAATCGCGCACGCGCAACCAGTGCCAGATTAAGCCAAGTAGCAGAAGTAGCAAATGCTACGGGCCCCGCGCCTCTGATTTTGGAACACCGTATTATTCACTGATGAAAGTAAATTCGAAATTTTTGGAAAATAAAGGTAATCAAAAATTTTGAGGGAAAAATTAAGAGATTAGAACCGAAAAATCTTGTTAGTATCGTTAAGCACGGCGCGGCGCGGCGGTGGTAATATTATGGTTTGGTAGTAGCATGGCAGCCTCTCGAGTCGGGGAATTAGCTTTTATTAGCAATACGATGGATAGATTTCAATATCGAAATATTTTAAGAAGAAATTTAGCTGCAAGTGTTAGAAGACTTCAGTTGCCAGATTCGTGGATCTCTCAACAAGATCGAGATCCTAAACGTACAGCGAAGATTGTTAAGGATTGGTTGCAACAAAATGCTCCAAATCACCTGAATTCTCCATCGCAATCCCCAGATCTTAATGTAATAGAGTATTTGTGGGAAATATTAGCTTTGAACTTACGCAAAATAAATATTACGAACAAGGAAAACCGAAAAATCGAACTACTAAAAGTATGGAACGATATTTCTGTTTCAACAAGATGTAAGTTGGTTGAATCCATGCCAAGACGATTAGCTGCCGTAATTAAAGCTAAATGTGGACCAACAAAGTATTAAATGTACGTAATTTTATTAATAAATGAAGATAAATCATTCTTAATTAGCTGTGTATACTCACTTTCGATTCATATTTTTACAGATCCTCAACTATTTTATGTTGTATCTCAAATATTATTTATTAGATTCAATTACGTATTCTACATTTAATTACCATCAATCTACACTTTATATTTTCCAAATAACTTTTCCATTAATGTAACATATACCTAATAATCGTGAAATAAATGCCGTGTTCTCGAGGTGTACACTCACTTTTGACTCTCACTGTACACAGTATACACGCGGGACCGGAATTCGAACCCTACTCTTTGCAAGTTCTGGAACAGTATCGGGCATGGTACTGTAATCTATATGCCTCCACGAAGCATGTCACTTCCAGCTGCCATCCCGAGCACAAAAATGTACCCTACTTGAAAAGTTTATTACATATCCTCTACAGAATTCTCCTGCGTCTGTTACGCAACCGTAACCACATTACGTAATATTGTGCGTTTAAAGAGCTCCACTCCTCGATTAGGTTTTTGTGAACAAACTGCACGGGTACCGAACTACCCGGCAACTTCTGTCTTGCGCAACTTGCGCAACAGTGTTCCCCTCGTTACAGTTATTTATCGTGTCGCTCGTCTTACGCCGAGGTTAAAACTTAACCGCCAACTTACAATTTGGTGAACCCCACCCAAATTTTAAGTATTCTATTGTCAGAAGAGTTTGTCCTACACATCGTGCAGCTATGATTTATAATATCTACTCGTATAGGGTGTCACAAAATTATATATCGCGGACATCATAGCGCAATTCTACACCCGTAAGAAACACCCCGCAAAATTGACCTTGAGCGTAAAAAACAAAGTAAAAAGAAACAAAATTTAAGGATCCCTGATTGACCTATACCCTACCTTAAGGATCACAGATACTATTAAGGATTAAGATTTTAAAAATTTGTATACCAAAGTTTTCTTTTAAGATTTAAGATTTTTAATCTTAAAAAAAATGTTTTTTCATCTTGTTTTTCTTGTTCGAGGTCAATTTTGCGGGGGGTTCTTTATGTCATTTTCGAGTAAATCAGGGATGCAGAATCGCGCTATGGTGTCCGCGACATATAATTTTGTGACACCCTGTACAGGGGGTAAAGAAATATTTTACATCTCCGGATCGATAAAGATCTTGAAAAAGAAGGTGTCGCAAAATTGTCTTTGACCATAAATTTCCAGGTGAAACTATTTTTTATTGCATTGTATCCTACGCATCCTTTACGTCAACAAAAGATTAAAAACTAATCAACACATTATAATAGTAATAATTTGAACGAAAATATCTAATTTATAATGATAAGTATATTAGTTAACGTATCCGTTTTGCTAAAATTTTAATTGTATTTATAAGGATTCCGTTTATCTTCAGACAATAAAAAATTGCACAATAATTTTCGCGAACGCATAATTTGAATTTTATGCACTTAATTGTGACTTCCATGTATCAAATTCAATTTATAGGAAGTAAACGAAGGCTTTTTATGAAAATGAATCCGACATCATGACATTTTATGTAACAAAATTTGGTTGTGTGTTGAAATAGATTTGATTTTAACTTGTTACCGCTTAATACGTCTTAATAAGGCATTTAAATGTTTTATACAATTTTTCTGTCCCCTTACGGAAAAAGAATGCCAAAGTGAATTTTAAACTGTTGATGTAATCTTTTAAATCATTAAACTTATTTGATTTTTCTCCATGTTTTCCATGGTTCATTTGTTACTTACATCGTGAACAGTGCAACCGGTCGAAATTCTGTAATATCTTAGTAAATGTGAATGATGGAAAAAAGTGTTTCAGACAAAAGATGTCTGATTATTTATTTAATCCTACAATGACCTCGAAAAATACCGCGAAGGTCACGTGTACATTTTTAAATAGGCTGCGCCTTGTTGTATGCGAATAGCAGCAGTCAAACAAAAAAATAAAACGAAAATGTGGCAAATTTATGGTACATAGTTAAACACTTTTTAATGGAACCTTCAATAGCAACAGGAATTTTCATTGTGAACTAACAAGTCACCCTCAATAACGTCATCTAATAGTTTCAGTTAAGATTGCAATGTAAAAGAAAATTTCTAAGCTTTCTTTTGGTACAGCACAATTATTGAAAATCATATTAATAGGCTTCCGGTAGGTAGTGTTAAAATTAAACATTTGTAATTTTGTTCTTACATAATATAACTACAATGCCGCGTGGGAAAAAGCTGACAGACAGTGAAATAAGAGTGATCGTAAATGTAAAAGAAAAGAATACTTCTATTTCAGAAATTTCAATAGTGCCTAGGCGAAGTCGATGTGCCGTGCTCAATTATTTAAAAAGTAGAGAGAATTATGGAAAAAAACATCTTGGTGGACGTCTAAAAGCGACAACCGAGCGATAACGACGAGCCATTCTAAGAGTAATGTCGAATTCTAGCTTGACAGCACGGCAAATTGCAGCGCAAGCTGGCTTTCACACCAATATTCGTAATGTACAACGGATAATTAAACGGGCAAAGCAATTGAAAAGACGAAAATTGCAGAAAAAACCGCCACTTACGGATCGACACAAAGCAGCCAGGGAAGATTTTACGGAGAGACATCTCCAGTGGAAAAAAAGTGGAGAAAAGTTATTTTTTCAGATGAAAAACGTTTCAATTTAGATAGACCGGATGGTCTTTCATATTATTTTCAAGATTTGCGGATGGAAGAATTGCATTTGTCAAGGAGGCAAATGGGCGGAGGCGGCATCATGGTATGGGCCGCAATAGGGTACCACGGGAGAACTGATGTAAAATTTATTAACACCAGCATGATTGCAATTAAATATATAGAAATATTAGAGGAACAATTAACGCTACATGCAAGCACTATTGCATGTGAAAATTATATTTTTCAACACGATAATGCCGCTGTGATTACAGCGAAACGTGTAAAAAAATATTTTGAAGATCGTAATATACAAATTTTACCATGGCCTGCGAGGTCTCCAGATTTAAATATAATAGAAAAGATGATTTTAGCACGTGCTGTATATGGAAATCGGAAACAGTTTTTGTCGGTGAAAGAGTTGAAATCTCGTATTGAATAAAATGGGCCAAATTAAGTCAAAATCAAATAAAAAATTTATATAAATCGATACCACGACGATTAAATGAAACTATAAAAAATAACGGTGGCACAACACATTACTACTAAATAGAAAACCATATTTTTCATTAACTTCCACCGACTTTTTCTTACGTAAAATATACATTGTCTTATAGTTTTGTCGTACCTTATTTTATCAAATATTAAAAATTTAATGAAACTTTTTTCAATCTAATTCAACAACATTGCCGCTATGGAAATGTATGTACTTTAGTTGATTCTTTGGATTAATAACGAAAACTTTTGCGAAAGAATTAGTATACAGGGTGTCCCAAAATTCGTGAAGGACCCGAAAGGGGGTGGTTCCTGAGACCATTCTAAGAGACATTTTCCTTTGAACAAAAGTCAAATCCGGCTTTGTTTAGGAGTTATTAACGAAAAACACGGACCAATCAGAGCGCGTCCTGGCCCGGCGCGCCACGCCGCGCTGGCAAGCGAGTGTCGGTGGTACGCCGCGACATCGCAACGAGCAAGAGTTTCTCGATAATGTGAATCCTCTCCGATTTCGATGAGCTTTGGATATGTTGTCAAGACCAGGATTCTGAACAACATTTCTCTTTGGACTATTTGGCGGTCGGCTTTAGTTTACGAGATGATCGTAAAAAAAGAGAAGAAGCAGAAACTGATTGTATTAAAAACTCAGTTATTCAGCCGTAAATCCATTTGCTGCTTCGAAATGTGTGTCACTGGGTCACTCGGTGACGAACTGCACAGATGTCTTCAGGTATACGCACGGTTACCCATCGACTCTACGTACCAATCTGCAGGAAAAACTAAACATGTGTTTGCCATAAATCTTACAGCGGTCCTTCTCGCATCCTGTTTTTCGTCTCATCGTCCCGTCGTTTTCGTAAACGTGCTACAGCGCGTATTTCGAATTTCGACACGCTAAATGCCCTTCCTAAGTTCTTTAGAAAAATCTTGCAGAAAATCAGTGTCGTTCGAGCCGCGATAGAGAGAACATCTCCAAAGATTTGTCAATTCAAAGCTAACGGTTGCTATTAGTTGTGTTTTTGATAGTGATATTTAAACTAATCACTAGACTGCGGATATGGCAATTATTATTAGTACATAACTATGTGTGTAGACAAATGTGAACAGTGATTGTGAGTGTGGAAAAATTTCAAGGCATCAGTGTGAAATAAACATACCAATTATTTAACGATTCGAAAGTGAAAGTGAAATTCTGGATCATCGACTTGACCGCGCATCCCTTAGGCCTTATTACTATCTACCACCGGCTGTGCAGTTCGTCGACCTGGCCGTATGTCCCTTACCTTTCGGTGCTGCCGTATACCTGAAGACATCTGTGCAGTTCGTCACCGAGTGACCCAGTGACACACATTTCGAAGCAGCAAATGGATTTACGGCTGAATAACTGAGTTTTTAATACAATCAGTTTCTGCTTCTTCTCTTTTTTTACGATCATCTCGTAAACTAAAGCCGACCGCCAAATAGTCCAAAGAGAAATGTTGTTCAGAATCCTGGTCTTGACAACATATCCAAAGCTCATCGAAATCGGAGAGGATTCACATTATCGAGAAACTCTTGCTCGTTGCGATGTCGCGGCGTACCACCGACACTCGCTTGCCAGCGCGGCGTGGCGCGCCGGGCCAGGACGCGCTCTGATTGGTCCGTGTTTTTCGTTAATAACTCCTAAACAAAGCCGGATTTGACTTTTGTGCAAAGGAAAATGTCTCTTAGAATGGTCTCAGGAACCACCCCCTTTCGGGTCCTTCACGAATTTTGGGACACCCTGTATGTTGAAATATTAGCTAAAATCGCAGGTGTCTTATAGTTTTGTCGCGGAGTGTATGATAATGAATAAAGAATACTGAATTTATTGCGAGATTAGTATACCTGTATTATCATAAATTTCGAAATCCACAAAAGATACGAGAATTTTTTAGAGATTTTCATCGATACGAAGATGTAGAATACGCCTATAGCAGCCAAGACCAATCATTTCTTTACATCCTGTACTTAATTTGACACGTTTTTCACTGCTCCTAAGCAGGCGAACGAGTGATCTTATTTTAACCCTTATCACTGCAACTTATGATGTCTGGCAGGCTCACTTGGATCGATATAGGGGTTCATCTTGCCTCACCACACAAAAGTTTTTCATTTCGAAGATGAAATTTACTTGTATACAGGGTGAGTCCGAAGAAACAGAACATCTAAATATCTCCGTTACTTTTCGTTGTACAAAAAAACTTCTTAGGACAAAGTTACACTGTTTGAAGGGCCATATGTAACGGTGTAAGGGAAAAAATGTTCAAGGTCATTTTTTTACAAGATTTCAAGGTCATCGATATTTTTTTTAATGGAACGAGGTATTTTTTAATACATCAATCGATGCAGCTGGACACTCGTTATAAAAAAGTACTAACCTATATATGTCGAAAAGTTAGTAGTTCACGAGATATTTCGATTTAAATAACTCTAACACACCATTACTGTCGTACTAAAACGTTACACAAGTAGACGCTAACGTCTTATACGATAGTAATGGTGTTTTAGAGTTATTTAAATCGAAATATGACGTGAACTACTAACTTTTCGACATATATAGGTTAGTACTTTTTTATAACGAATGTCCAGCTGCATCGATTGACGTATTAAAAAATACCTCGTTCCATTAAAAAAAATATCGATGACCTTGAAATCTTGTAAAAAAATGACCTTGAACATTTTTTCCCTTACACCGTTACATGTGGCCCTTCAAACAGTGTAACTTTGTCCTAAGAAGTTTTTTGATACAACGAAAAGTAACGGAGATATTTAGGTGTTCTGTTTCTTCGAACTCACCCTGTATTTTATTTTTCCGTTATATTGATTATTCGCCATTGTGTTAATTTGACAAGATCAAGAAACGAGTAAAACTGAAACAAATGAAAGATAGTAAGAGCCCGTTCAGACATGGCGGAAACCGCGCGTTTTCGTCCGCGCGATTTGAACGCGTCAAAATTGGCAGTCATTCAGGATGAAGCGGTAACCGCGCGGACATGCAGGAGAGGGGAAAAGTTTTAGCTCAGTACGAAGATGGATATCAAAGAAGCAATATGTTTGTGGTTGCTCTGAAAAAAAAGTAAAAAATATAGAAAGAGATAGTATTGGGTACATCCGATATTAAGAGATCGGCTCACACATTGCGCATTTGTAACTCTATATCCCGAATTAAGAAAGTTTGAGCCAAAATTCTTCAACTATTTCAGAATGTCGATAAGATCATTTGATGAATTAGTTGAATTGATTAGGGAAGAAATTTCAAGTGCTGACGTCATTATGAGGCGGAGTGTGTCACCAGAAGAAAAACTCGTTATTACTTTGAGGTAAGTTTAAATTGAAATATGATTTATATATCTACATATACATATATTTTATCAGTTTTGACCATGACAAAATACTGTATCAGGCACAGTGTAATGTGAGGTGCTGCAATAAACAGGGGCTGGTATAGTTTGCCCATTTTGTATAACTTGTAATATTTGAATTTTTGTGCACAAGCGTTTGTGCTGCGTCACATTTTTCAATTCTTTATATAAAGATAAACAAAAAAGTTTATCCTCGTCCTGATTCGAAATATTTTCTTGTATTTCCAGTTGAAGCCTATCTCGCAATTCAATACTCTTCTCAATTACAATAGATTAGCTAAACGATCGTCCGTGGATTTTTTTCCTCTTTTCCTATTATTTGGAAGTGGGTGTTTTTCGATGGTATCCAAAGAACCATCACTATCCTCAATGATTATCTCTTCACTTTCTTGTATATTTGTGGTCGTTTCCTTATTATCAATACATTTCTGCAGAAAACCGAGACGGGAAAAATATATGTACTGGGAAATTTTACTTGCACCTGAACCAGAAAGAACCGTTTTATTTTTCTTGTATTTCTTATTGTTCTTGTATTTCTTCCATTTCTTTTGTAGCGTGGTAACCGGAAAAAATACGATTACTAGTTTACTATTTCAGATATTTGGCTACGGGTTGCTCATTTGGAGAACTTCATTATAATTATCGCCTCGGAAAATCTACAATTGTTGGAATTGTCCGTCAAGTGTGTGCAGCATTGTGGAACATACTGGCAAAATCAGTCATGCACGAACCGAGTGAAGATATGTGGAAGCAAATAGCTGAGGACTTTGAAATATATGCAAATTTTTCTAATTGCATCGGCGCCATTGATGGCAAACATGCCTAATGATTCTGGATTTTTGTACTATAACTACAAACATTTTTTTTCTATAGTGCTCTTAGAACTTTGTAACGCTAACTACTGTTTTACTTATGTTGACATTGGGGCTTATGGTAAAAGTAATGATTCTAGTATATTTAAAAATTCAATATTAATTAAAAGAGTGCTGGAAAAATCATTAAACATACCAAAACCTAAACCAATATCTGACGTAAACACCACTGCTTTATGTTATTGTTGGGGATGAGGCTTTTGGTTTAATGGAAAATCTAATGCGGCCTTATGCCGGGAAAGGTTTATCATATGAAAAAAGGGTTTTTAACTACAGGTTATCCAGGGATCGACGTAACATCGAATGCACTTTTGGAATTCTGGCAAACAAGTGGCGTATTTTTCAAGACTTTGCAGAAGACATCATGAAGGCCTGTTGCGTTCTACACAACTTTATAAGAATTAGGGATGGTGTAAACTATAAAGATTCTTTGTATACTGCACCGATAGACAGTCTAAATGCAGTACGTGCAAGAAGGGGGACGCCGTCATCACTAAATTAGAGACACATATAATAATTATTTTGAAAATGATGGTCGCGTTGAGTGGCAGGATTCGAAAATATAAATTCAACATGATAAATTTTAGTTTTCTATTTGTAATGTGTTACATGTTTGTTAAATAAATTAGTGAGTATTTACCAAACACTGTCTTTCTTTCTGCTGTATCCTCTCCATCTCTAAATAGATCACCATCTCCCAAACACGATTTTTCAAAACTTTGTTGGAATAATCAGAACATTGGAGGTCCCATATCGCTGGGCTTTTTTTGATTTCGTCAATAAATAATTCTCTGTCGAAGCGACTCATTATGTTATTATGTTGACACGCCCAACCGCGCGGTTTCCGTCAAACACCTGAACACTCTCATAGTAACCAATGTAAATAAAATCGCGCGGTTCCCGCGCGGATTTGATTTCCTGCGGTTCAGAGGGGGCATCCGTTTACGCCAATGTAAAGGTGCGATCTCCTTTTATCCATACTCCATTCGTCGTAGCTGTTTTCTGTGCCTCTCGACGCACAAGTTTGCGTTGCTATGATGCGATTTAGTATGTCTTTTCTTGTTTTTCACTTGCGAAGAAAAACGAAAGAGCATCGCCCAAATACGAACACGTGCGTCGCTCGATTTACGATATGTGTTCGGCGCACACGTTTGCGTTTGTTTTTTCGCTTTGAGACCTCTGAATGTAGCGCTAGAACCAAACGCACGCATTTTTTCACCTACTGCTTCCGAGGCAGTCTAGACGTTCAGCCATGCGTTTTGTCTACTCACTGCTTCAGAATGCTATTATAATAGCAGGACTAGCAAACTGAGAAAACTGAGTTTTTAGGAGCTTGTAGTGAAAACATAAGAGTATCCACCCAAAATATTGTTATTTGACAAAAATGTTTTTTTTATAATTTCTTTTGCAATTGTTTTAAACAAATGCCGTGTTTTCACAGTGGGTCACTTTTTAAAAAATTGAAAAATGTGGATATAGCCCCAAGTGACCCCTTTACGGACCTGTGTTTAAAAAACTGGACATTTGAAAATTGACGAAATTAAAATTATTTGAAATGAACGCTGCATCGCGATATACATACAATCTCGGACGGCCGAAGAACACAGTGAGCTGGATCGTGACATTTTATAATAACTCTTGAAATCGGGATGAAATTTCCACTAAAATTAATTAAAAACTGATTTTTATGTTCTGATAATTACCAATTACCGCAATAAATATATTCATATATTTGGAATCATTTTTTAATTAATTGTTTCAATTTTGTTGTCTTAAAATAAAATTTTAAATTGTTCATTTGTTACTTATTTAGTAGTTTTTCAGATAATTTAAATCGCCGATGTCTTTGGCTATTTTATCCGTATTCAAGAAATATTCATAATACGCAGAATAAAGGTCAAGAAATACAGAAAATAGCTAAAGACATCGGTCATTTAAATTATCTGAAAAACTACTAAATAAGTAACAAATGAACAATTTAAAATTTTATTTTAAGACAACAAAATTGAAACAATTAATTAAAAAATGATTACAAAATATATATATATATATTTATTACGATAATTATCAGAACACAAAAATCAGTTTTTAATTAATTTTAGTGGAAATTTCATCCCGATTTCACGAGTTATTGTAAAATGTCACGATCCAGCCCACTGTGTTCTTCGGTCGTCCGAGATTGTACATACATATGTATATCGCGATGCAGCGTTCACTTCAAATAATTTTAATTTCGTCAATTCTCAAATGTCCAGTTTTCTAAACACAGGTCCGGAAAAGGGGCACTTGGGTGAAAACACGGCATTTGTTTAAAACAATTGCAAAATAAATGGCGAAGGAAACATTTTTTAACCTACATCGAAAAAGGAGGAGGTTACTCAATTCGATCTGTATGTGCCTTTTATTTCGATTTTTTTTTTCTATGTATGTTCACCGATTACTCCGAGATGGATGGACCAATCAGAACGAAACCTTTTGCATCTTATAGGGTATGTCTACCAATTGGTCCCGTGAGAACAAATTTTGCATTTCTTCATTCTTTCCGGTTTTTATTGCAAATAAAAAGGGAAAGGTAAATAAAACAAATTTATTGCAAATTTGTTTTATTGCAAACAAAATTCATGCATCGACTTCGTTTCCGGCGGCACGGCGAAAGGGAGTGGCGGCGCACAGTGGAACTTTTCGTCCATTTCGGAGACAAAATCAAAGAACTTCCGATAGAAATGAGATAGAGAGCTGAAATTTTTTTTAATTACAGCTGAGACTTCACAGAATATAGGAAAAATAGGGAGATTATGGTACGAACATTTTTTAACCTCTAAAAAAATCGTCAAACTTGCACAACGTCACGAAAATTGTGGTTTTTGCAATACCACGGGTAGAAAAAAATGTTTTTGTAACATGCCATACATCATTTCCTGTAGATTTTTTCATGCTGAATTCAAATCTGGTCTCAAAATTTGTCTACGACTTCAGGATTTTACAAGAAATCGATTTTTGTGAACGAATTGTTTAACGAATTTTCTCAAGGTTATAAAACGTTCGTACCATAATCTTCCTATTTTTCCATATTCTGCCAAGTTTCAGCTTTAATAAAAAAAAATTCATCGCTCTACCTCATTTCTATCGAAAGTTCTTTGATTTTGTCTCCGAAATAGACGGAAAGTTTCACTGTGCGGCGTGGCGCGAGAAAATGGTAGGGCAAAATTAAGAAATATTTTATATTTCGTTAAGTAATAATAAAAATTACATGTTCCATTTAGTTGTTTTTGTATTATTAACCGACTCAATTCGATCAATATATTGTTTATTTGTATATTACCTAACCAATAAGACCGAAAAACTACCCTACAGTGTTCTACAAATTCTGCTCGCTCCACTAAAAAGTGTGAAATAAAAAAATTTTATAAAAAAAAATTAAATCGACTTCAAAACACAATAAAAAATGCACTAAAAAGTAAGAAATAATTTCTATTTCATTTATATGAATACACACCAACTGTTAATAAAATTAATTAAAATAAAATATGAAATCCATATTAAATACAATACAATCTTTTCGGAGGCGGCACAAAATTGAAAATTTTCGACACTGGAAATTACGAAAATCCTTAAATTTTTCTACATGCTTTCACATATTAATGTATGACAAAACATTATCGTGGAATATTCTACAATATTCCTATGCAATATTGTTTCTTGGCGTATTTCTGATGTGAAATATGACGAATGGAGTATAAATGGCGCAGGAATAACGCCTCTTAATGGTAAAGTCTCCAAACTGCAAGTCGTCGAAAATATCAACACTGTCTGTTCCACGTCATGAATTTCTGCTGTAGAGAACTACCAACACTAGAAATCCTCCAACCGCTCCTCTTCAGGAAACGGCAATATTCTCCTAGACTTGTCAGATTCGTACACGACAGCGGAGGCAACTCAATCTAGGGTAACCCCCAACTCGGATAATAATTGAGAATCATTCTCACAGGAAAGGCGTTAACAGCATGGCACTCTATCTGCTTCTCCACGTGTGTAGGTGATACGTGACTCCGCAGTCCCAATTGTAGCTTAGAAGTCGCGATTGATTCCCTGATGGAACGTAACCCAGTCCTTTTAGTCCGCGACATCTGAATCCCTCGAAAACGGGGGAAATTGCGGCATCGGCCTACTGGATAGCGGTAGAGAAGAGAGTCGGAATCGGAGGCCACTGAACAGCCTTTACACTTCTTAAAATGTGCACGAGAGTTGTTGACTCGACACGTGAAACTGTGTCATTAAATAATACAGTGTCAACTTAGCGTGGAATTATTTCGGCATTAATGATTTGAGCAAACAGTGCACGCAGGCTATGAGATACTGTAACATTGTAGGGAAATACAGCTTTTACCCATATGCAAGGTGAATAACAGGTCGAGATGCAGACGTACACATAACTACAGTGGTGAATTTATATATTAGGTTGCCCCAAAAGTTTCCTCCGGAATGTCTTCCTTTAATGTTGCTAAATGAATACAAACAATGCGATAATCTTTATGTTAATGTTTTAGTACTTCCTAACATAAATTTGGATTATGTGAATGAATCGAAAGCCAACTTTTGGGACAATCAAATATTTATTGAGCCATTATATGTATATGTATGTATATACAGGGTGAGTCACTTAAGAAAAGCCACCTGAATAACTTCTACAGTTTTTGAGATAGGAAGTAATGCTTTAGACAAAAGTTGTTTGGTTTCTAGGGACCCTTACGTGGCCTACATAACTTCTTTTTTGAGTGGAGGTGCTTAGGTTAGTAATAATATACTTTTACAGTATCTTTTCTTATTCTCTATACCGTAGATTGACTAATACTGCAAGTTTTCGCGGTCTTACGCGTTGACAAGCCGTCATTCAAAAGAGAAATGACTTCTTTTACACAATTTGGAGCAATTGAATATCTGAGGAACAGTCTCCCATCATTTGTTTTCCCATTCATGTATCCATAAAGCACTGAAAGTCGGAAGTTTGAAATTCTGTTAACACGCTTCATTTTTCAACGAATTCACCTATTAGTAATTGTTACCTTATTTACATACACTAACAGATTTTTATTTTATAGAAATTCACTTTTGTACTATATATATCTTTTTAGTTATTAATATTTGAAAGATAACCAACGATTCGGTCACTTTCTTTATGATTCTAAGACTTTGGTAATGACTTTGTTATACCTCCGGGTGCGATCGGGTGTTCATTTATATGCCATTGTGTTCTTTGAAGTTTCCTGATTAAGATGCAAGAAAAAAAGGCTGCTACTAGCGCTACTCCGTGTTTTATAGTTGATCTACAAAAAAATGGTCATCGCGCGTGCGCGAAAATCGCAGCATTTCTCACATCCTGCATGTTCGCATTCGCTATATCTTCCTATTAACTTAAATAAATACTAAATAATAATAATAAACACACAATATATACCAAAATAAGAGAACAGTATACACATGAAATTTAAATAATATACAGGGTGGGGCAATAAAAATGTCCACTTTGAATATTGCCTTTATTTGTAATAATATGAAAAAATGTTATCGACAAAATTTGCACGGTATAGAGGGGGACATGTAGTGACATAAACATTTTCTGTGTGGGTGGATATGGCATAGAGGAGATTTCAAGGTCATCTTGATTTTTTTAAATCGCAAGACCTACTTTTTGTATGATGAATCGATAGACTATCGAATTCTGAGTAAAAATGTATTGACCTTCATAGGTCTTAAATCTAATAGTTAACGAGATATTATCGAAATAATTTTCTTTCTTCTTTTGATATCTCGTTAACTGTTAGGTTTAGGACATACACTTTTATACTCAGAATTTGATACTCTATCGATCTGTGGTATAAAGAAAGGACATTCTGTGTAAAAAATCAAGGTGACCTTGAAATCTCCTCTATGCTTCCACCCACGCGGAAAATGTTTGTGCCACAACATGTCCCTCTCAGAACCGTGCAAATTTTGTTCACAACATTTTTCCATACTATTATAAATAACGGAGATTATTCTTTGTAATAACTATTTTAAAAAGATATTTTAATTGTAAATGATTACACTTTTCGATAGTGTACAGAAAATATACGAATAACGTTAAAATATTGATTATAATCCGCACTACTTGATTAAAAAATAGCTACAAACTTTACAATCTAATACGCTCCTCTTTATGGATAAATTTTGCACTCGAAACATCCGTTTCAGCAAAAACGGTATACGGTACAAAAAGTAGAAATCTCAAGCTTCAAAATGGTTGTTTTTTATCAAATTCGGATAAATTATAAGAAAGTTACAGCAGTTTCAATATTGAGCGAATTTTGAACTAGCTGTGGCCTCTGAAATCTGGCATACAGCCCACTGTGCAACGTGTCGGTGATAATGTGACTTTATTACTAGCTAATGATATACGAAGAAGAATGCTATTAACAAAATGCGTTAATCGATAACCGATGTGCTCAGCTACGACTGGACACGACTGGCGACTCCTTGCACTTCCTATCCGCTCGTCGCCCTTGGTTTATGTTTTTTCGTGCGTTTTACGAAATGTTTTGCTACGACATTCATTGTTGCTTGTTTACATTTCCTTCTAAATCATTTACACATTAGCTACATTAGCTAATAAACTAATCCTTCTAACATCTCGAAAGAATTCAAGCCATTTGGCGCAATTTTAAGAGATTTATTCGTTTTTATAAACGAATACTCTAATAACGTATATTAATGTTTTCAGTGCACTGGTTCGATCTGATGCTACTACTTAAGCAATTTTGCAAATTACCACAAAATTTTCAACGTTTCGGTCAACTATTTAGACCAAATAAAATCTGTTAAAGGTTTAAAATACAGCAAAAGTAGATTGAATGTCAATTAATAAATTACCACAATTTCGTATGGTATACAAACAGTGGAAACTTGTTGCTTGTATTTTTCACGGTTCATATTTACCGCCAAATATTGATTGGCCAATGGGTCGATCGATATTTTCTGATTCATATAGCCTCTTCAAATTCTAACGTTTGTCCTCAGTTCGTATATCACAGGCATGGAATCAACATGTGTTATAAAGTTGTAAAGAGGTTAAAATAATTTGTTCACTTAGCAAGTATGTTTGTATTTTCTTAGAATGTTTGTTTTTTCTTAGAACGTTTGGATTTTGTGCGGAACACAACATTAATTACACTTTATATTAATTTTAATAATCTTTACAGACGCAATTATATGAAAATTTTTCTTGAAAATGGTCTAAATAGTTGACCGAAACGTTGAAAATTTTGTGGTAATTTGCAAAATTGCTTAAGTAGTAGCAGCAGATCGAACCAGTGCGCTGAAACATTAATGTACGTTATTAACAAGTTGTCGATCGAGATCAAGGAAACAGTTACGAATATTCTAATATTTGTATACTGTATACAATTAGCTTTAAGATGACCTGACGAGGTTCATATTGCGAATCGTGCGTATGCTGTATTCGGTCACGTTATGAAGTTCCTGTTTGGAACACATTAGCTACGCTATGGTCTCTTTGCCATGCGTGATTAAGCCCGAAATGACTTCAACAAACGATGTCTGCGTACATCAATAGAGTTTGCTTCATTAATTAATTTCCAAGTTAATGTGTGCTCGCTAATCGCTGCTTAATCTTACTAAAAGCCTCGGCCATATGTAGCGAATTGTACATCGTATGATCTCTCTTTGAATTATAAAGATTCCTTTATTATTAAATACCGCAAATTACTATATACCTTCGCGTATTTAATTTAGTAATTTGTCCTTTTAATGAGAGACTTAATTGCAACGATTATACTTAAAAAGGTTAAGGTATGATCTTTTAAATACAAGCAGGGAATTAAACGAAATATACTCTTTATTTATGCAAAAAGTGTCCGTAGATAATGGCATGCACATTAAGGGAATCATAACTGTTTAGATATATGTAAGCGTTTTCCTTGGAATAGGCAGGGATGCGTACCGCGGACTAACCCTAACCCAAACCCGGTTAACCGAGCGAGGTTTCTCTAACCCACACTAACCCGGAGAGAACGGGTCTTAGGGCCCAGAGAGTGCCGGTTAACCCCGCTCGGAACCGGGTTAACCCGCACAGAGCGGGTTAATCGGGTTACTAGTGAGATAAGATAGATACTTCTAGACAGTTTACTTCAGAGTTCAGAGATATACGACTATATGTACATGTATTATGAAAAAAAAGAGATCCCTCAACAAAATTAATAATTCAATTTGGCTTAATGAACTTAATTATTACTAAATATATTTACTTACTTCCCCATCGTGGTTCGATCGCTTGTGGTGGTAAAGAAACATTTGGCATAATAGCAGACAATTTCAAAATATTAACAATTTAAAATAGTGCATTTTCGACGAATGGAAGGATATTAGCTAAACAGTATTAAAAAATTCTATAAATATTTACCAAACCGAATGATTAAAGTCGTTAGCTGTAAAGGAGGTCCTACAAAATATTGAGCATTGATTTTTATCGATTAATTCTGTTATATTTCAAGTTTTTCGTTAAGTGTGCTATCATTTTGTACCTCTATATTTCGTTAATAATTCTACTTTATTCAATAAAAATAGATAAGTCAATGAAGCTTGATTTCATTTCATTCATATATGTTGAGAAAGACACACTAAAAATATGTGTATAAAAAAAATTGAATTTCTAATGCTTAATAAACAGAAATTACATTAATTTCAAAGTGTGCTATCTTTTCGTCCTGGAGTGTATGTATTAATTGACCAAAAGAAAGTGTACATATTGGGATAAAATAATAATTATTATTAACAATGTAACAATATTATTAACTGCTTCTTAGGCCGTGTTCATACTGAGAGCGGCAAACGGTAGAGCAATTTATTTTTTATTATTATTGCATGAGAAAAATGCAAAAAATATGCACTGTGCACAACATATACTGAATGCAAAATTGCAAAATAAAAAATACATTTTTGGAATCATCTAATCATGACATAAATTTCTGTCCAGGTCCCATTTGTCTATCCATTTTTTATAAAAATATGCATTCGCATAAACATCCTTTTTTTTAACGTTGCCCACGACCACACAGGTCGCACCTCGTGGGCCTCATTTTCCTCTTCCACTAAGAAGACATTGGCTTTTTCCTCCATAAACGTGACACATAAACCGTTAGTTTGTATTTAAGAAACTGGGACCTAAAAATGATGTCTGAAAATCACTTAATTGGGGGGTACTCTAGAAGGTCTTCGGTTTAACGTTTTATTGCGGACACGGTAGATACATTGTCAGTGGAGGCGCGGTGGTCTTTACCGGTTTTACGAAGCGACGTTTTACCTTTTAATATTTATTAAGTTGTTGTTATTAGACCTTACCCTTGCGAGTGTTAACTATTTCGGTTTTTTCAATTTTGGCATTATTTCGGTTTCAATACAGCATACTGTCGAGCGGACAGTCGTTGAATTTCGAATGGTGACCGTAGCAGGCAATAAAATAACGAAGCGCTTCGATCCTAACAAAGCATACTGACAAGGGAACATTTTTTGTTGATACAAGTCGATTTTGGTGAAACTTGTGTGAGATATATTTCTTCGATTTTTTCGAATTTTTCTCGAAAATTTATATTAAAAAGTTACAAAGGTATTCATGATCCTACTGTAGTCTTCTGTAACCGGATTAACCGGGTTAACCGAGTTAACCCTAACCCGAACTCGGTTCGGTTCTCCTAACCCGAGTAACCCGCCTAACCCGGTTACAGGAGATTTCTGTAACCCGGCTAACCGGGTTACTCGGGTTACAAAACCCGAACCGAGTTCGGGTTAGGATTCGCATCACTGGGAATAGGGTGCCCTTTGTTTAGTTGCCCGCCTGGTCTGTATCTTTCGTTAATAGTCGGCCCGTCATCGGCCAGGCGCCGAAATTCTAACCCTAGTTTATTTCCTGGGGCACCACTTAAGGGTGTGGGTCGGATTTTGACCTTGGTCGAGTGCGAGTGTGGTGGTACCTTAACACACCGATAGATACTGTATACGTACACGAGATTGCAAGGGTTCCGTAGATTTCGTTTGCTGTCTCTCTAACGCACATTTGGGGCCCCTACGTAGTCACAATCGCTAGATAAAAGACCCACCATTACGGGATGCTTCCTTATATGGCCTACTTTTGCGTTTTCGAGGCGTAATTTGCATTATTCGGCAGCATGTAGCGCAGTTTCACAAATATTGGACGAAGCGACAGTGCTGCCATTGTCGAGACACATACATTTTCTTAAATATCGAGAGATTTAGGGTTCTTATAGAAAAAAATGTAGGCATCCCGGAATTCAGGGTCACATACAATGTCAATGAAACCTTTATTATGTTAAACTATACGTGTTTAAACACAGCAAACGAAATCTACGAAGTAGATCCCTATACGGGAGATTTTGGTGCAAGTATTAGTTCCATGGCATTTTTAGCTAGGAGCGCTAGCGTTTTTAGTCACTATTTTACCGATATTTTACCAATACAGTGACTGAATCGGTAAAACAGTGACTAAAAACACTAGCGCTCCTAGCTACAAATGCGGAGGGCACCGATACTACGACCAAGGTCAAAATCCGACCCACACCCTTAAGTGTTGCATAGCTGCGACTGTTTATGTCACGTCTTCGAGTGCCGTCTTGTCGTCGCCACGGCACCGAAATTCGAACTCTGTATATTTTCGGGGTCCACTCGTGGGCCAGTTCCTCGAAGACGTTTGACGATTTATCTGAAGACATTGAAATATGTCGAGAACTATGCATCGGATCAAAACAAGTGGGTAATGAAAGTTGTTCGTCGCGAAGGGGGACATCCAATGATACCAAACTCGACAACAACGACAGAAAAATACTACGTCCACGTCATTGTTCCTGGGTAAGGCTAAAAGTAGTTTTTGATTTATTGATAAACAAACCAATGAATTTTTCCAATTGCTTTCGATTGCAGCGACATCTGTGAAAGAAATTACACCAATAATATCAAATCAATGGAGAACCAAGATTTGCTATAAGAAGGGTTTCCTATTGAAGATTTTGAAAAAATTCCCTCTCCCATCCTCAGAAGGTAGGGGTGGGGGGTCAATTATGGTGTTATTGAATAGCATTTTTAAAAATATCAAATACGTGTACTTTTATTTTTATGATCTGATGTGTATTTCTCGAGATATCCCTAATTTTCAACGATTTTTTACGCATTTTGATTTTTGTCCATTATAGCGCCATCTGTGAACCAAAATGCAAGAACTCCTAGGTCAAATTTGTGTATTTTTTCTGGAGCATCCAAATCTGCAATGAAAAATGCTGATTCCGATTTAAGTTTTTTATCTTCCCCCACCCCCACCCCCTGGGGGTGGGGGTGGGGGTCAAGTTTGGTATCATTGGATGTCCCCCTTCGCGACGAACAACTTTCATTACCCACTTGTTTTGATCCGATGCATAGTTCTCGAGATATTTCAATGTCTTTAGATAAATCGTCCACCCTGTAGAGTAGAGGCTTGGAAAAAAATTCTTTTTAGGGAGGCGTAGTAGCATAAAGGTTAGAAACCGCTGCTCTAGAGTGTAACAGTGTAACATTCTTTGTAAGGAAAAATAGTTGATAATTCAATAGTTACGGTACAGCTTAAACATTAATTGTCACCCCACCCCACACAACAACGTCGCGAAAATGGAGAGGTGCAATAAGCGCTGGTTGAACATGATGGTTTTAACCGCGGTAAAATTAAATAAGCAGGTAACGCAAATGTGGCGCTATTTAATACAGAATAATTCATCAAAAGATATTATTTATCAATATCTCTATCATAAACTGAGACGATGCTTCTGTTTTGAAATACGCAATGTCTCGTTAATCTACTAGGTGTACGCAAAAGTTTTAGTCTTCTTCGATCATGCATAATGACTAGACAGCGGATTTTTATATGTATACCGGATAAAATGAGCAGGTATAATTTAAAACAGTACAAACATTAGAAGAATTTAAAAATACTGTTAAAATATTTCCAATGTATTAAACATACTCGGAAAGAAAATATATGTGTATTTCGCATCAGTTTGTCGCAATTCAGATATGAAATTTTTATTTCGTATAAAGATCTCTTAATAATGACTTACAATTATGATGGTTATAATTTTCTGCATTTTTGTTAACTAACGTTGCTGGTATCGTTGTTTGCTATCGATTTGTCTAAATAATGAACTTCATTATCGACTCGTAACATATATACCTCGTGTCGTATTTAAATAAAAGAAAGAAAGAAAACATACAATTAACAATAAGAAGAAAATATAATGTTAAATCGTATAAATCGTATACAGGCTGTTTCGACTAAAACAGGACACCTAAATATCTCTTCAGGTTATTATTGTGACGCAAAAAATATTTGTTACGTAATTTTCGATCAATTACCCGATGCAGTAAAATAAAAATGTAGATATATATCAAAAAGCATCGATGAACTTGATAACTCCGAAAAAAATATCCTTCGGAAAAAATATTTTTGCCAGATATTTGGTCCATTGATGATATGCACATTACGTAACAAATATTTTTTGCATCACAATCACCTGAAGAAATATTTAGGTGTCCTTATTTAAACGAAACACCCTATATAAAACCCTATATAAAAAGAAAGTCCTGACTGACTCATCAACGCCCAGACTATACCCTTGGACCTAGAAAGCTGAAATTTTGCACAGAGGTTTCCTTTGTGATCTATACAAGGAATAAGAAGGGATATTTCGAAATTAAACCCCTAAGGGGGTGAAAAGGGGTTGCAACGTTTGTATGAGGAATATTTTATTTCTGGTCGGATTTGCTTGAAACTTGGTCTTAATGCTCTTTGATATAATTAATCAAACACCTATTTCGGCATTTTAAAAAATTCAACCCCTAAGGGGGTGAAAAGGGGTTTTAAAATCTCAGATGGCGACATGACATAAAATTAAAAGTCTGTAGGGGTGAATGGGGGGTTAAAAGGTTTTATGGAGAAACAATATCAATTTCAGAGGGCATTAAACGGTTTCGTGTGCGAGCGAAGCCGCGGGCGAAAGCTAGTCTGAAATATATCCGACATGCATACACAAGTCTCTACATTTAACCACACAATAATATTATAAGAAAATTTTTCATAAAACATTTATATAGATTTGTATCAATACTCTCACCATTTTTTCAAACCAATGTGGTGACTGTATATATTTTATTTTTCGTTCTAAAATATGGTATTTTCACAAACTTGATGGTCACCTCACTTCAACTGGTAAATAACTGACTGAAACAGTCAACCGACTACTGCGATAACAATTATGAAGTGCAGAGGTTTCCTTCTGAGCAACGAAAGTGAGAGTCGTAAACAAAATTCAAATTTACCGTAAACTATTCACCTCCAAAAAATGCATGCATGTAATGTCGAATATATTTGACAAATACACGGAGAGGGTTGATCAGTTTGTTCGTTAAATATTGCTGTAAGTAGAAATGCAACTCCGATTCACGTTGCAAGTAGCGTGGAAGGTTTTCATGCCGCGCCGGTGTGATTTTATGCCAATATCGTTAGACCTTAAAACGCAATTACGTAAAAACTGTGTGTAATTGTTGCCAGACGCTCTTTAAGTTCCTTCCGTTTTTTTCTGATTTTGCGGCTATTTCCAAGTGCCGGCTGTGGTCCTCATAACCACTTGACATTCTTATTATTACCTACAAAATCGTTAATTGGTGGCTGCACTTGGAAATCCAATAAAAATTCGTATTTCACTTCGTTTGCAGATTTATTCAAGGATTTATAACATGTTCTACGCAAATAATATTTATAACTATCTTTAATATATTGATTCCGACTTTTTATGGAAAAGATTACCGTCATCGTTGAATGTTTTGTTTATTGTTATTTAAACACGTTTAAATTTTTCCTAAATAAGTATTGTATTGTATTCTTATTATTATTAAGATAACATTTAGCTTTCTAACTGTAGCCCTAGATAGTGTTACAAATAGAAAATCTTATAAGGAAGATAAAAAGATAATAATAGACAATCTTACAAATCGGATCTTTATGCAAAATGAAAATTTGTCTAGTCTAGTAGGTTGAAAATAGTATAATACCATTTTTAAATTCTTCTAATGTGTTTACTACTTGAAATTACAACTACTCATTTTTGTCACGTGTGACGAGCGAACTTAGTAGACGAGCGAACAATTAATTATAAAAATGGATAAAGAGGTAATATTTAATGAAGCTACATATACTACAGTTGAACCAACGTATAATTTTCAATATTTTCACCGTATCATTTTAAGAAATTGAGTTGGAAATTCGCTGCATGACAAAGACTGAAAAGTAGACCGTGAAAATATTTGTTCTTTTTTAATTGAGAGATAAAATTAATTTTTGAGAAAGTCCTAGGAGATTTAAACAACCAAAACCACATGAACGATCATATAGGACTATTCAAATGGAGTGTCACATTGTCAGATTGAAAGAAAATACAAATTACACTGGCGTGAAAAAGTAAGAGAGTACTCGACAAATTGTTGATTTTGAAACTGTTACCACTTTTGAACAAAGGCCAAGCATCCAATTATTCATTTTCATAATGCTGTGGGAGTTTTCCTGCGAGATTTCCAGTGGGACGTAATTCCCACCAATTGCAATCTGTTAAAAATGTTTTTTCACAACTTGTAGTAAATTAATTACTCTATCTCCTCAAAAAAATCCAAGTCGTATGGTTCGATGTTAGAAAACTTATCGTCCTTTTAAAAGTATCCGAATATGTATTACTGGTGGTCACTAGACTGCGGACCTTGTAAAAGATTTTTAAAATCCAAGAATGTTGTAATTTTGCTTTTAATGTAACAAAGTCGTTAAGGTATGAAATCAATTTTGATGTTATTCCTGTTTCCCACAATCAATGTAAAATATTTTTATTTTGCATAAAATACCTTGGGTTATTCTAGTGCTGGCGGCATACCTCTCATTTAACGTTCAATAAAATGGCAATGAAAAAACCTATAGCCAGTTTTAAGAGGTCCTTGCAAAGGAAGGATTTCAATCTTTAAATTCATGGTGATTTTAGTTCGTTAAACAACTTTTGAATGTCTGTAGAGTCATTTGGATGTGAAAAATTTTAGTGAAGAACTGCCACATCATGCTGACAATGGAGATTTCACGATTTAAAATGAACTGAGTATGATCTATACACCATATTTCGCTACAACATTGTAATACATATAATAGTTTACAGATTGACAATTTTTCGGTGAAAAAATACTCCTTTAATTATGCACGAGTACCAGCATTTTTGAGACTCACCTGACTTTTTTATTTCCACATAAAATAATTATGGAACACAGTATATCATTCAAGCGCGTACCTCGGTCTTTTTACGAACACAAAACAAAATACAGTAAAGTCTTACTGTAACGAAACGGGAGTTTTAGAAGCTATGAAAATTACCTATCCCCTCCACTGAGGGACATACCCCGGAGGAGCAGAGAAACTTAAGAACGGGTCAGAAAAAAATACTAGAACCACACGATCTAAGAAACAGCACGGACCCTAGGGTTTTTCTTAGATCAAGACGTCTTGAATGTCCTACGAATGTCTTCCGAACGGCCTCCGAACGACTTCTGAACGGCTTTTATTACAAAACTGTACGTCTTAAAGTCGTCTAAAAGACGTTTTTCAGACGTCTAATGGACATCCTTAAGACATCTTTAAGACGTACAGTTTTGTAACATAAGCCGTTCAGAAGACATTCGGAGGCCGTTCGGAAGACGTTCGTAGGACATTCAAGGACGTCTCGAATGTCCGACAACAGACGTCTTCAAGAAATCTTTAAGACGTCTTTGTGCTATCTGGGATACGCTATGTTAAGCTGAACACTTTCATCGAAAGCTTCGGGTGAAAAAATTTAATTGTATATTTTTTCTTATTTTTTCATAAGGAATCACCACATCTTATTCGACCGCACCCTGTAGAAGTCGGCTGATGCATCTGCTCCTGACCTTCCAGTTCTACTTCCTATTTCCTACTATAGGGCATGCGAGCGAACCCGACGGATCTTCAAAATTATTTGTCTCGAAAATGTCTCAGAATTTCCTTCCTCAGTCTTGGTCTATTATACAGAGTGTCACGCTAGATATTACCATCTTGATGTACCTCATTATTATTATTTGCAGCAAGAAATGTTTCGTTGGAGATTAAATAGTTCAACGAACTAAATAAAACTTTTTCTAAGATTAAATATTCTTTAAATCAAACTTAAATTATTATTATCTATAAGAAGGTATTAATCCGTACATACTGAAAAATTATTAGTTTACGAGATAAGTTTTAATTTAAATGTTACTAAGAAAATGTTTTTGATTTGTTTTATTAATGGTATACAAAGTTGTCATTAGTTAGAGATTAAAATTAAAATAACGCCTAAACATACGCTATTTTTGTCACATATTTTATCACAAACGCGTACTTCATGAATCGATTGAATCAATCGCCAATTTTTCGACGATTTCTTCATTTAATCAACGATTGACGATTAACGTCATCAATCAATTGAATCAATCGCCGATTTTTTGACGATTTCTTTTTTTAAGCGTACACATTAATCAATCAGCCATGATTAAAATTTTAATCGAATAACGCCCAACTCTGACAGTATTCGGTCAATTAGCAAAAACTTACAGATTAACATGTGTAATTATTAACTTCCCGATTCATAGGGAAGTTACTGTAATTACCCCGAAAATCGAAAATCGATTTTTAGCAGATCTTCACGTTTCATGGTCATTGGAGTCATTTTAGACTATTTTTATCAAAATGTTTGTGTGTGTGTGTGTGTGTGTGTTTGCGCGTATGTCCGTTTGTATGGTATCAAATTTTTTGTTAACGTTTTCAGAAAAAGTAACAACGCGATCAGGATGATGAATGATGCAATCGATGTGCCCCGTCGTAACTTAGAGCTGATTAGATTTTGGTCCATATTGGTCAAGTAGTTTTTTAGATTTTTAGTTTTTTTCGAAAATAGTTGATTCTACAATGCAATTTATAAGGGAGGACGAAAATGTTCCACCAAAGAACCAAACGCAATTACATAAAAAAAATTTTTTTCTTAATTTTTTTTTTAACTGATGCTAATGTTACCGCTTGGAATAATCGAAAGTTATTCCAATGCAACAGTGAATTTATCATCTCTACTCCCAAGAATACATTTTGGGAGAATATCGATGAAAGTACAAAAAAAAAACGATGTTAGCGATGTTGGCGAAGGAGTAACGAATCGGGAAGTTCTTTGTGTGACTCTTGGAGAGTCACACACCAAATAAAAAACATTAATATCAGTAGGCCCTACTAGCCATGCGTATCACTAACCCTCTCGCAAGAGCAGACCTACCCGCGAGCTCGCGAAGCGAGCGAGCAAAAACAACCCTACTCGCGAGCGAGCGAAGCGAGCGAGCAACAATAGCCCTCTAGTTTGTTACTTATTATTTACTGTTATATTATTGTTACTGTGCACTATGGGTTGAAATGCCATTATTTAGCCATTTCCAAAATCTGTCAACTCATTTAACTTACTCATTGTCGCGGTACCAAATAATAGCGCACAGTAACAATAATCACATTCGTAAATAATAGTAATAACAATAAAAGTACTAATGATTATAAATATTAGAAATACACTAACAGAAACAGTAAATAAGGAATTTTTTACTGATGGATCGTATTTTATTTACTTCTCTTCCGTTTTCGTTTTCAAACAACCAATTCTACGGCTATCTTTATGCTGAGTGTCTGGTGTACGATATGAAGTTACAAACCGCATGAAAAGCTAGTGCGTCTAAACTTCTGATACGCACTATATAATTACCTCGGTTTCTCATACTGTTAATTCATAAAGGGCGTAAAATAAAAAAAACGAAGTATTTTGTTTTTTCATTTATGATAACCTTAAGGGAGTAGACTCCTTTTACCAGGATTGCAAGGATGCGGGATTTGCGTTCTCATTTCTCGATAATACATAAATAGGGTTTTTAGTAGTAAAAAACGCTAGATGAAAGATCGATCTTGGGCGCTATCGCTCTCAAAACTCCTATTTTCTCGTTTACGAGGCGTAATTTTCAGTATTCAGCAGCATATTGTTATGAAAATAGCTACATTACACATCAAATATTTTTGATGGCGACAGCTGTCTTGATCGATCTTTTATCTAGCGTTTTTGACTACTGAATAACTCCATTTTTGTATTATCGAGAAATGAGAACGCGAATCTAACACCATTGCAATCCTGGAAACGAGTCTACCGCCTTAAGCGTTTGGAACTGGGAGAACTCCACTTATATGCATTTATTATTCGAGTGTTGAAAGTTTCTAGAAGAGAAGTAGTAAAAAGCATATGTTTGGAAATAGTACGATGGGTTTAAACAGTGATTAAAGAGCGATCTATTGGCTTTTAATCATCCGGAAATTGCACACGATTATTGAAGGGTCGACCAAAAATATGAACGGGCTAATCGGGCGAAGTTATATCAGGCTCGCTCGACACGGTAGGGTTCCGGGCTAATTGAAGTAGCGTGGTGCACGGCACGGGACGGCACGCAACGCAACGCAACGCAACGCTGCGCTGCTCGCTCTGCTAGCTTCTAGCTGTTAGCTGCTAGCTGCTAGTTGCTCGTTGGTCGACGGTGTACGCCTCTGGCAAAACTTTTCCCACGGGAACGTTTAATACGAGAATGTTCGAAGGCAATTAGATGTAATTGGGAATCGGTAAATGGACCACGCGACGTCCTTATTTCCGAAAGAGCAGCTTATTTATTCACGGTGCTTGCACCAGAAGAAAGGCTGAACACCGACCGACACGAGACGCACGAAGGCGTACACAAAGAAACTTGATTTAATTAACTGGTCCTCAAATTCGATTATTGCGATATTCCACCGATTAAATCGTCCGCGAACGTTTACTTTTAAAGCATCCGAAGTTTTATAAAAGTTCACGGTTTAGAAACTGTTTTGCTGATTGACGTACACTCGCATAGTCAGCTCAAAATATTCTAAATATTACAACTACAGTAGCAGGGCCCGCTCTAGGGGCGGGCAACCCGGACATTTGTCCGGGGCGCCAAAATTTAGGGGCGACATTTAGGCTGTAAGTGTGAGAAAAATATTGATGTGTTAAATAGCCAATTAGTAGAAAATTTCACATATCGATGTTTTCGTTCGCTAAAAATTTACAGTGGGTAACGTAAAATTAATTAAGAACTTTTTACGTTCGACTACTACACAAAATCGTTCTAATGGTTTCACCATTTTGGCAATTGAGCATGAAATTGCTGATCGATTAAATTTAAAAGATGTGTTAAAAATGTTTGCTGAACTGAAAGTAAGGAAAGGAAGTTTTTGTGATTTTAGCGTAGTAGATGTTACCTTGTTTTATTTTCAAAATAATAGCATTTTAATTGTTTATGCAATAATAAGACACATTTTTAAATGCATTTGAAAATGTAACAAATTGTATGGTCAACAATTTGTGGCTAGGTACAGATATTTCTTAATTAATTTCTACTGTTTTTGCATGTTTATCAATGTTATGTTAATGTTATATGTTTCTTTCTAAATACATGCTTTTATTAAAATTTAAATAAAATGATTTGAACTTCATTGAAAATAAAAAATATGTACCTTTACTTAAAAAATATGTATACAGGGTGTCCCAAAATTCGTGTCGTTCCTGGAAATGGGAGGTTCCTTGGGTCATTTCAAGCGACATTTTCCTTTGCACCAATGTCAACCGCGGCTTTGTTTAGCAGTTATTAACGAAAAACACGGACCAATCAGAGCGCGTCCTGGGCCGCCGCGCCGCGCCGTGCTCGCATCAGAGCGTTGGCGGTACGCCGTGACATCGTAACGAACAAGAGTTTCTCGATTATGTGAATGCTCTCCGATTTCAATGAGCTTTGGATATGTGGTCAAGATCATTATTCTGAACAACATTTCTCTTTAAAATTTGTGGCTGTAGGCTTTAGTTTACGAGATTATCGCGAGAAACTTTACTTGTAAATCCATGGGATCGATGTACTGCTAGCTTCTATCCGATTTCCGAAAAATTATCCGAAAAAGATATTTAAAACGTCGAGTTTTATAACATTATTTCAAGGTCATTGAAATCGATGAAGACCCGGATCATCCTTACCCGACTTACGGCAACTTTACCCGAACGAGAAAAGAGGCAGAAACTGATTGTTTTAAAAACTTACTTATTCAGCCATAAATCCATTTGCTGCTTCGAAATGTGTGTCAATGGGTCAGTCGGTGACGAACTGCACAGGTGTCTTCAGGTATACGACAGCACCGCAATCCAAGGGACGTACAGCCAAGTCAACGAACTGCACAGCTGGTGGTAGATAGCAGGTATACGACACCCTGACGGATACGCGGTCAACGATCTGGACTTTTCACTTTCACTTTCAAATCGATAAATAAATCACATGTATTTTTCACACAGATGCACTAATAACAATTGCAATATCACTTGTATTGCAGCACAATAAAATTTAAATCACAACTTTCTAAAAGAAGAACATCCCGAATTTTTCTTTCACTTTTGACTTGACGAGAGTCGGATGTGTGGCCGCTCTCGCCTGATACACCTGAACGTGGCAGCAGCATCGCGCCCGCAGCGGCCGTAAGCGAGAATGATGTGAAAATTGTCTTGCGAACTGAGCATGATGCGACAGAAACTTAGACTGACTGCAGCTTTCCAAAAAAGCTGCGAACACCCCCGAATATCCCCACCACGAAGGAAAACTGAGGATACAGGAACATTCTAAAAAATCACGTGTTTTGCAGGAGTTGAAAGTGCAGCAGTGTGACTCTTGCCTTTTCTCCACGATAGAAAACAGGGATCCTCGTCTCCGCGGAAGGGATCATGCCATAAATCAGAAATCTGCAGTTACTCAGGAGTGTCCGCTGGATACCGGAACGGAAAAATTTTCTCCTGCACACATGTCGAGTTTACAAATTTTTTTTCGGCCGTACATTAAGTCCTAAAAGATTCGCAGTCTATTCATTACATTTGCGTGCTTAAATTGGATATTTCATATCTAAGAATCTAATATTATTTTTATAATTTTGACTAGACTGTGGACATAAATACAAAATAAAAATTCTCCAAGTCAATTGTAACAATCCAAAGATGTATTTTTTCTCGCAATCATTTTAAAAAGTGAAAAATGTCATAGTAGCATCCTTAATTTTTCTAATGTTCTTTTTGTTTTTCATTTGAATAAAATGAATAATGAAAACCCCATCTTTGCTTTGTCGAGAAATAAGGGAATGTCCAATTTAAGCATGCAAATGTAATGAATAGACTGCGGATCTTTATGCAACATAAAAATTGTCTGCATTGATTGCCAGAAATAGAAACTAAATTGAATGTTAATTCTTTCGTTAGTTTTAATAGAGGAGAAATCATACATATGTACTGACATCTTCAATAGGCGGTAGTCTTGTTATTCATTTTCATTATTCAATATTCGCAATCACTCGTAAATTTTCTTCCGCGCATGTCGAATTGCACTGTTGGTAAATTCTTCGTTACCGTGTCCCACGGACAGTGCAGAGTTCTGATTTATGGCTCGATCCCTTCCGCGGAGACGGGGATCCCTGGTTTCTATCGTTCGAAAGTCCTGCATCGTACCTCAGACGTCGCGGGTAAAGATCAAGCGGCGCACACCAGAAATCTTTTAGGACTTAATGCACGGCCGAAAAAAAATTTGTAAACTCGACATGTGTGCAGGAGAAAATTTTTCCGTTCCGGTATCCAGCGGACACTCCTGAGTAACTGCAGATTTCTGATTTATGGCATGATCCCTTCCGCGGAGACGAGGATCCCTGTTTTCTATCGTGGAGAAAAGGCAAGAGTCACACTGCTGCACTTTCAACTCCTGCAAAACACGTGATTTTTTAGAATGTTCCTGTATCCTCAGTTTTCCTTCGTGGTGGGGATATTCGGGGGTGTTCGCAGCTTTTTTGGAAAGCTGCAGTCAGTCTAAGTTTCTGTCGCATCATGCTCAGTTCGCAAGACAATTTTCACATCATTCTCGCTTACGGCCGCTGCGGGCGCGATGCTGCTGCCACGTTCAGGTGTATCAGGCGAGAGCGGCCACACATCCGACTCTCGTCAAGTCAAAAGTGAAAGAAAAATTCGGGATGTTCTTCTTTTAGAAAGTTGTGATTTAAATTTTATTGTGCTGCAATACAAGTGATATTGCAATTGTTATTAGTGCATCTGTGTGAAAAATACATGTGATTTATTTATCGATTTGAAAGTGAAAGTGAAAAGTCCAGATCGTTGACCGCGTATCCGTCAGGGTGTCGTATACCTGCTATCTACCACCAGCTGTGCAGTTCGTTGACTTGGCTGTACGTCCCTTGGATTGCGGTGCTGTCGTATACCTGAAGACACCTGTGCAGTTCGTCACCGACTGACCCATTGACACACATTTCGAAGCAGCAAATGGATTTATGGCTGAATAAGTAAGTTTTTAAAACAATCAGTTTCTGCCTCTTTTCTCGTTCGGGTAAAGTTGCCGTAAGTCGGGTAAGGATGATCCGGGTCTTCATCGATTTCAATGACCTTGAAATAATGTTATAAAACTCGACGTTTTAAATATCTTTTTCGGATAATTTTTCGGAAATCGGATAGAAGCTAGCAGTACATCGATCCCATGGATTTACAAGTAAAGTTTCTCGCGATAATCTCGTAAACTAAAGCCTACAGCCACAAATTTTAAAGAGAAATGTTGTTCAGAATAATGATCTTGACCACATATCCAAAGCTCATTGAAATCGGAGAGCATTCACATAATCGAGAAACTCTTGTTCGTTACGATGTCACGGCGTACCGCCAACGCTCTGATGCGAGCACGGCGCGGCGCGGCGGCCCAGGACGCGCTCTGATTGGTCCGTGTTTTTCGTTAATAACTGCTAAACAAAGCCGCGGTTGACATTGGTGCAAAGGAAAATGTCGCTTGAAATGACCCAAGGAACCTCCCATTTCCAGGAACGACACGAATTTTGGGACACCCTGTATACAGGGTGGGTCGCCAAATTTTGCCACCTCAAATATCTTTGTTGTTTTTAAAGATACGGTCAAATGTCTGAAGGACAAAGTTGAATGGTAAAATGGGGAGTATACGATACCAAAAAAATTAAATAACTAGAGGGCTATTGTTGCTCGCTCGCTTCGCTCGCTCGCGAGTAGGGTTGTTTTTGCTCGCTCGCTTCGCGAGCTCGCGGATAGGACTGCTCTTGCGAGAGGGTTAGTGATACGCATGGCTAGTAGGGCCTACTGATATTAATGTTTTTTATTTGGTGTGTGACTCTCCAAGAGTCACACAAAGAACTTCCCGATTCGTTACTCCTTCGCCAACATCGCTAACATCGTTTTTTTTTTGTACTTTCATCGATATTCTCCCAAAATGTATTCTTGGGAGTAGAGATGATAAATTCACTGTTGCATTGGAATAACTTTCGATTATTCCAAGCGGTAACATTAGCATCAGTTAAAAATGTAAAATTTTTTTTATGTAATTGCGTTTGGTTCTTTGGTGGAACATTTTCGTCCTCCCTTATAAATTGCATTGTAGAATCAACTATTTTCGAAAAAAACTAAAAATCTAAAAAACTACTTGACCAATATGGACCAAAATCTAATCAGCTCTAAGTTACGACGGGGCACATCGATTGCATCATTCATCATCCTGATCGCGTTATTACTTTTTCTGAAAACGTTAACAAAAAATTTGATACCATACAAACGGACATACGCACACACACACACACACACACACACACACACACACAAACATTTTGATAAAAATAGTCTAAAATGACTCCAATGACCATGAAACGTGAAGATCTGCTAAAAATCGATTTTCGATTTTCGGGGTAATTACAGTAACTTCCCTTTGAATCGGGAAGTTAAAAACAAAAAATTAAATAAAAACAAAAATTTTTTTGGTATCGTATAAGCCCCATTTTACCATTTAACTTTGTTCTTCAGACATTTGACGTATCTTTAAAGACAACAAAGATATTTGAGGTGGCAAAATGTGGCGACCCACCCTGTATATTCTTAAGGGTGACGGTCCGAATTTAACCTTGGTCGAGTGCGAGTGTGGTGGTACCCTAACACACCGATAGATACTGTATACGTACACGAGATTGAAAGGGTCCGGCTCCGTACGCTATTCGTCTCGCTAATGCACATTTGGGGCCCCTACGTAGTCACAATCGCTAGATAAAAGATAAATCTAGGTCGCGAGGTCGCCTTTGTGGCCTACCTTTGCGTTTTCGAGGTGTAATTTACATTATTCGGCAGCATGTTGCGGAGCCGCGAGAAGCATTGGGCGGCGTGACAGTGCTGTTACTGTCAAGAGACACACATTTTCTTAAATATCGAGACAAGTGGGATCCTTATAGAAACGGTGGGAAGCTCGCGACCTAGCGGGGACACATACAATGTCAATGCAACGTTTATTATGTTAAAACAAATGTATGTATTTAAATCAACCGTTCGTCCGGAGCGGAAGCATATCTTAGAAGGGACAGTCCTCTGAAACTACAGCTCCGGCATTTTTCCGCTACGAGCATTGATGTCTGTTTCTTGTCGTCCAATCGTCAGTCACCCAGTGATTCAGTCACTGTATCGGTAAAACAGAGGATGAGAAGTGTTGCCGGTAAGTTAGGCTTCATACGAAAACGTGGCGTCAATATATGGCTGACGATGATGCTGCGTTGGTGTGCTCAAGTGAGAGTGTGTGGCACAGCTCACCGCTCGGGAAGCGTGTATGTATGCCTAGGCGGATTGCAAGGGTCCGGTTCCGGACATTATTCGCCTCGCTAATGCACATTTGAGACTCCTATGTAGTCACAATCGCTAGATAAAAGATCAATCTAGGTCTCGAGGTCGCCTTTGTGGCCTACTTTTGCGTTTTCGAAGCGTAATTTACATCGTGCTGCCGAATAATGTAAATCACGCCTCGAAAACGCAAAAGTAGGCCACAAAGGCGACCTCGCGACCTAGATTTATCTTTTATATAGCGATTGTGACTACGTAGGAGCCCCAAATGTGCATTAGCGAGACGAATAATGCCCGGAGCCGGACCCGTGCACTTGCATAAGCCGCATAGGCACACGTACACGCTACCCAAGCGTACACGCTTGCTGATGAAGCCTGACTTACCGGCAACATTTATTGATGCAGTGACTGCTGTCACCACCGAGATGGTATATCGTTGGCACTGCTGTGCTTCTCGACGGTTCAACTTAGGTCCATGGTTCAACTGTAGAAAATGTACCCAGCTCCCCTACTAGACGGAGCTCAAACTAATTTCGCGGTCAAATCCGGATCTATACCCTTAATGACCATCTACTCTCCGATCCCAAGCTGCAGTCCGATCTGCCCTCCGTTCTACTTTGATGGCGGAAATATCGATACGTTTATACCGCCGATATCGCGAAAATGTATCGCCAGATCCTCGTCGATGCCCGCGACCTCGAATACCAGAGGATCATTTGGAAAAATCCCCTGGCGACGAGCCCGCCCCCTTTCGGCTCCTGACCGTCACTTACGGAATGACCTACGCCCCGTTCCTGGCCCTCCGAGTACTACAGCAACTTGTCGAGGACGAAGGCTCCCGGTTTCCCCTCGCGCGTCCCATCCTATGGTCGAACATTTACGTCGATGAGGTGCTATTCGGCGGCGATGACATGCCTTCTCTACGCCGGTCCCGCGATCAACTAAACGGCCTGCTGCGGTCACTTAAAACTCCGGAAATGGGCAAGCAACCATTCCGAACTCCTCACCGACATGGACCCGTCGGATCACGGCCTAGCGTGCTCAAAATTCCTCACGCCCGACGATGAGGTTAAAATTCTCGGAGTCAGTTGGAATCCGTCTCGCGATGCTTTCCAATTTCAAGCCTCGTTTTCCAACACGCTTCCCTCAACGAAACAGACGATTTTATCGACAATTTCCAAATTTTACGATCCGTTGGGATGGGTCATCCCTGCCATCATTTCCGCCAAGGTTCTCATTCAGGACCTGTGGCGCCTCCGAATTGCGTGGGAGCTCCGATCTCCGGCCCTGCACTCGATCGCTGGGCCGCGATTTACACTCGCCTTCTATCACTGACAGAGGTTCAACTTCCCCGTTGGACCGGCCACTCTCCCTCTATCTTTCACCTCGAGCTTCACGGAGTCGCGGACGCTTCCAACATTGCATACGCCGCCGTCATTTATGCTCGTTGTATGTCCACGACAGGTCAGCTCACCGTGTCACTGTAGCAGGAAAATCCAAGTTCGCGCCCCTCACACCTGTGACAATCCCGCGTCTTGAGCTGCAAGGCGCCGAGCTTCTGTCGCGTCTCATAGCGTTCGTTCTTTCCTCTTTCGAGAACGCCAACGTTACGTGCTTCTGTTGGACCGTTTCGACCGTCGTGCTAGCTTGGCTCCGATCGCACCCGTCCAAATGGAAACCTTATGTTGCCAAACGCGTCGCTAACATCCAGACTCGACTTCCGAATGCGAATTGGCAGCATGTGCCTACTACGGGAAACCCCGCCGATTGCGCTTCCCGCGGTCTCCTGAGCGACGATCTCCTACGACATCATTTGTGGTGGCACGGACCCGAGTGGCTCGGACTCGATGTTTCCGCGTGGCCATCTCAGGCGCCCCTCCCTCCCTCGATTTTCAAAATGGCCCAAGCTCCTACGAGTCACGGCCTATGTTATAAGATTCAGCCGTCTCTGCCGCCGTAACATCTCCGACACTCCCAGTCGACCTTCCGGACAAGCGCTCTCGACCTCGGACGTCTCCCTAGCTCGAATCTTCTGGATTAAGCACCATCAATCCGCGGAATTCCCCGGAGAACTCCACACGCTCCAGCAAGCCCGAAGTCTGTCGCCGAAGAGCCCGCTACTCTCGCTCAGTCCCTTCCTCGATGCTGACGGCATTATTCGTGTCGGAGGCCGATTGCGTCATGTCGCCCTCCCACACAGAGTGAGGCATCCGATTTTACTTGCACCGCATCCCATCGCGCGGCTCTTCGTCGAGCAGGTCCACGCTCAGACGTTGCACGGCAGCGTGCAACTAACCCTACATACCCTTCGCCAGAACTATTGGCTCCTCCGCGCCCGAAACATGGTGAAGTCCGTTATACACTCGCGCGTTACATGCGTACGGGAAAGAGCTGCGGCCCCCGAGCAAATCATGGGCAATTTACCCGACGCCCGCGTATCCCCGCCAACACGCAGTTTTGCACACTGCGGGTTGGATTACGCCGGACCTTGCCAAATTCGTGCCTCCGCCGGTCGCGGTATCACCTCGCGAAAAACCTACATCGCACTTTTTGTTTGCATGGCCACGAGAGCGATTCATCTGGAACTAGCCGTCGATTACTCCACTCCGGCATTCTTAACCGCATACCTTCGGTTTTGCTCGCGACGTGGCCTGCCGGAGGCCGTGTATTCTGATAATGGCACTAATTTCGTAAGCGGCTGCCGGGAGCTCGCCGCAGCCTATCGCGCCGCCATAAGAAATCCGATTTTTTTAAATAAAACGGCGTCCGATGGCACGACTTGGCATTTCATCCCCCCTTCGGCGCCGCATTTCGGGGGCTTATGGGAGGCGGGGGTTAAGAGCGTGAAACATCACCTTCGCCGCATTCTTAGCGATCGCATGTTCACTTTCGAGGAGTTTGCGACGAGGCATTACCTCGTCGCGAGCGGCGTATAAACGGGAGCCACCGTTCGCGACCTATATTAATAGACGTTCCCGACACAAGCGCGCGCCAATCACCGCCGAGACCAAGCGCGCGCCAATCGGGGAAGCCGCCGCCGCTCGAACACGGGCGGCACTTTCCATGGTCCGCGCTTCCGCGCGCTATATAAACCGCGCCGAAACGCCGAGAGAACGGAGTCCGCCTGGAGGCGCTCTTGTGAGCACTGGATCGTGCCAGCTCTTCTCAGAGCAAACAGCACCGCTGGGTAACGATTCAACCAGAACGCAGGCTGTGATCACGAGCTCCAGGAGAAGTGGCGGGCACGAATATCCTCAGGTGCCTGTGAGGCGCGTGCGACCGTAACTTGTCACTCAGGTGCTTCTGGGACAGAGTTGCGGCACCACACGGTTCTCCGACCGTCCAGCGCGGACCGACGGGTCTCCGGCTTCGTCCGTGCGTCGGATTCCTTCTCGGTTTGACCTCGCGAATTGGTGTGGTGGCGGCAAGTACGAATCTCCCAGGCGCTTCTGGGATACGTACGCTCCGTGGCTCGTCCTTTAGGTGCCTCTGAGAGAGAGAGCCGCGGCGCCTCCGCCGCGTCGAGCCGTGAGCTCCGACCGTGTCCCGTCTCTGTCCTGTCATCCGACGAGAATTCGCGCGGGCCCCGCGAGGCCGACCACCGTCGCACACCGCGTTCCTCGCAACCGACCTGTCCGGGCCACCCAAGGCCAATTACCAGAATATCCGCGCCGCGTACACCGGGTAATTACTAAGTACCGCCAACCGACTGATCGCTTTCTTCTGAAACAACACCGCGAGACTGTATTGTTCTTTCTTTGCTTATTGCAGACCGCGGATTCCGTTTCGGCCGGACCGAGGACCGCTGATTGAAATCAATTAACCGTCGGAACGGCGCGTAGCCGATTCATATAAGCTCTATATTTAGTTATGTAAACGCGGCCTTGTTTAGTGGCCTGCAAAGACCCATTTTGCTATTCACTACATTCGCTCAGGGCGAAATAAAGTATACTTTTACCCGATTTAGCCGTCTCTTTCATCCATAACCTTTCAGGAACCCTGGTGCACTACTGGGCTACGGGGCATGCGAAATCGGACCGTTACAAGTTCACGACACTCCTTTGCGCGATCGAAGCTTGCCTGAATTCTTGCACCAATCTCCGATACCCTCCACGAATACGACCCCTCACACCCGGGCATTTCCTGGTAGGCTTCGCGCTCACGGTACCGCCTCAGCCCTCATATCTTCACCTCGGCGAAAACCGCCTTTCCCGCTGGCAGCTAGTTCGCCACGCGGCGGAACGTTTCTGGAGGCTGTGGCAGGACGATTATATAAATACCCTGCAACAGCGCAGCAAGTGGCGGAAACCGTACCATCCCATCTCCACGGGACAACTAGTCCTAATTCGAAATCCCACACTTCCTCCGTGCAAGTGGGAGCTCGGCCACGTAACCCAATTGCATTCCGGCGACGACGGTCACACCCGAGTAGTCGCCGTCAAAACGGCAACGGCAACGTTCAAGCGCCCGTTGGTAAAATTATGTCTTTTACCCGTTCAAAGCGCAGCATCCGCGACATAAATCCAGCTCCGTTCGGCTGCGTTCGGGCGTGTTCGTTCCCAGCCTCGTCTCCCTCGCGTCCCGCGCGCGATTCAAACGGATGGCGCCGCCGAACGTTAACCCTGCGTTTCTCGTTGCAACCCGATGCGTTCTGTCACGGCGGGCGGCGCTCGCGCGTGTTCTCCTGCGACCAATACAGCGACCAGCGTCTTTCATAAATTGTAAATGAAATCAAGCGACACCGAGTTGCCTCTCATGCGTGCGTTCTGGGTTTAGCGTTATCTTGTACAACGCACTTCCGCTATCGTTTAAGCTTTTCGATGCGTTGCGTTTCGAAACTGTGTTTCGAGGCGGGCGGTATGTTCGGGATTCAAATCGAGGAGTTTACCGGTCGATTGAGACCCACTGACAAACGTCGCTCCTTATGAGTTTTTTCCTACATGTTTCAAGACGCGTGAAGAACACACGCTGTGTATTATTATTTTCGACGCCGCGTTCGCAATGGCTCGCTATCGTGACCCGTAAGCTACCTCCATTTGAATTCGGAAACAATCGACTCTGCGATCGAGCTCCGCCAATCGCATAACACCGCGTTCGCCGAATCGGCGTCTATTTGGGGACCCCCCCCCCCGGCGAAGCGGATTCTCATTCTTTTCTTCGCGCTCAATTTTCTTTTCTTCTAAACTCAATTTTCTCAAAAACTGTACGTCTAGGAGAAAAATTAAGGACAGATTTGGAACCAGTGCGTGAAACTCTATAAGAATTGTATAGTGGGAATCGAAATACTTTTTGGCTGTTAGACAGTGTTATTATTACAGTTATATTTGATATTTTATTGAAAATTCCAGCGAAATTACCATAGTTACAACTGGTATATTCCTTTATCTTTAACAATGCGCGTACTGTATCCAAAACTGTGTACTGAGAACTGACTACTGTGTATAAAAATATACTTACTTACTTGATTTACTTTTAATTTTGTAAAGTAGTATATATTTTTAGGTTATATGGACTTTTATATCGATTTTTCTTAACGTGCCACGGGGTAAATTATGAAATGTGTAGGAGCAGATTAAAATAAAGGCTTATAGAGATGCAGGACTTTCTAACAGGCAAATACAGGCCTTAAAAATAACAAACCCCATCATGTCATAAATAATTTTGTTAAGTTAGGTGATTTATATGGCACAAATCATCCGAAGGGTTTTATCTTGAGAAACCACCCTTTGCGACGACAAAGTTTGCAACGTCGATGTTTTTGGAACCAAAAAGCAAAATATCTTCGCCTGACATGAGTTGCCGTCAGTGACGGCACGGCGAACGGCCGTTCTAGTGGTGAGCGCCACTGACGGCAACTCATGTCGAGCGAAGATATTTTGCTTTTTGGTTCTAAAAACATCGACGTTGCAAACTTTGTCGTCGTAAAGGGTAGTTCTCAAGAGAAAAGTCTGCTCTATCGCGTGATATAGTTCGATTTTACGCTGGACCCTTATTTTTTAAGATAAACTGAAAAATATCCACAACAATTGATGCAAAAGTGGTGTATCTCCATCTTTAACGACTGTTTAAATATGTTTAAACATTCATGATGTATTAATATTGGGTATCACTGTATTCGGGAAAGTCTACAGAATCGTTTACTGCAACAAACAATCGAATATCTTTTATAATAACACACAATATTTGTTTAAAGTTGAAAAATATGTTTTTTTCTCAAAAACTATGCATCTAGGGGAAAAATTAAGGGCAGATTCGGAATCAGCGCAAAAGACTCTATAAGAATCATCGAACAGTAATTGTTGAACAAGTTTGGTGTTGGACAGTGTAAATCGAATCGGAAACATTCTTCCAGCTGTTCTATTAATCGGAAACTTTTTTCCGTGTAATATTTTCTTTATTATCTCGTTTCTTTGTTATAATAAATTTAAAGCTTATGTTATTTTGTTGTTTCTCATTCTTCAATAAGCCCCTTCTCATTTCCCTTCTCATTTCCCAGTTTTAACCCCATAAAGTAATATTTTATACTTCTAAATTAAGAATGTTTTCTCTAAAATCAGTATCAATGCCTCCAATCGGAAACATTCTGCCACGGGGTGCATCTCGCATGGTGTTTGCAAATGGAAGACAATTTGCTACTGTTGCAGATCTTAAAAGTAGTATTCCAGATAGCACAGGACGATTTACAGTCGCCGTTTTCGTGTCCGTTCTACGTCTTTACGTCTTACGTCTCAGTAAGACGCTTTTTAGACGTCCATAAAGGCATCTGTTCTGGGACGTCGTTTTGACGCACGAAGGAAGGTGCCTTTTATGCATCTCATTTCTGCCGTACAAACGTCGTACCAGCAGAGATGCCTTTATGGACGTGTAAAAGTTGCCTCTTTTGGGACGTCGTTTTCACGTCAGAAATGAGATGCATAAAAGGCACCTGCCTTCAAACGTCAAAACGTCGTCCCAGCAGAGATGCCTTTATGGACGTGTAAAAGTTGCCTCTTTCGGGACGCCGTTTTCACGGCAGAAACGATTGAAGTACTTACGAAAATATGTATATCTCTTAATCGTTAATATATTAATACTATGCTTTATTAAAAAAAAATAGTTTGATTTTTACCTAAAAAATATTTTAGATAAATAATGAAATAATTAGGTTATATAATTATTAGAAGAGATAAACTTCTGTGAAAATATTTTTTATATAATAATATATATGATTTGTATGATTTGAGCCTATAAGAATAAAAAGTAATGAATCTAACAGTAAAGGTTCGCATGGCTTAGCGAGGAAGCCATCGTGAAGTTAAACGGTAGGTCCCGAGTTCGAATACCGCCCAATATGCTGCATAAAAACTAAATTGTAATAAGGTTTTTTCGAAGAGACAAAATGGAATATTCTCTCAAGTAGTACATGAAAGTAGTAATATATATATATATATAGATAGATAATAATTTTTTTTATAATTTGTTCTTAAATTTGAAGATTTTGTACGTCTGAAAAAAGATGCATAAAAGATGTCCAAAAAGGCAACTTTTTTTGCGTCTTTACGTACATCTTAAAGACATCGAAAAGACCTGTGAGAGACGACTTTAAGTCGCACAGTTTTGTAACAAAGACCTGTTAAAGTCGTACACAGTACGTGAAAAAGACGTGAAAACGACGTGACACAGACGTTACGTCTTGCGTCAGGCAACTTTTAGACGTACTTTAAGATGTCTTTGTACTATCTGGGATAAGACAAGCGTGGAGTAGTATCAATGTATCGACGTTACAAACGTTAATTAGAAGCATGACTAACCGAGTTTTTCAAGTTACTGTGAAAAAAGGTAGGAATATACAATATTAACATACAATTATTAAATAAAACATGTTGATTGTGTAAAATAAATAAAGTATTATATGTATTGAGTGGAACTGTAGAAATTTCGCACAACCCTTCATAAAAAATACATACTTTTTAACTTTATCACTTGAATGAGAAGACATTCTATTTTGAAACCATTCAGGTGTCTTTGTAATCATCTTAACATAACACAAATACTTGGAGCCTATTTATTTTTTTAGAAATGAACCAAAATTGCCAGCAAATAAGTATGGAACCATGGAAATTTTGACCACCGTAGCTATTATACTACATACAGGGTGTTCATTTGAATACTTTCCAGCCGAGTATATCGAAAAGTATGAAAGATATTTAAAAAATGTAAATCACGTGTCCCAGGATTTCGAGGGGGAAAGAGGAGGGCAGTATCTGTTGAGGGTTCCAATGTCTCCCGTACCATTTCATGTGCATACGGCACTGCGGACCGCCGGACTGCGGCAAGGTGGGGATACGGCCATCAAGCGCGCGAGACAATAGAACGCTCATGGCGTTAGCCGCGTAACGATGTTACCACGTGTAAACCCTGATGGGTTCTTATTTCTATAATACATTTATATTAAAGTGTTCAGTTATATTTATATGTATATATTTATATTCCACTGTGCATTTAATTGCCTGCGCCCATATACTCTAAAAGTATCAGTTTTTTATTTGGGTGGCGTTTTCAAGGCCATTTCAAGGTCAACTTTGTTTTTTCATATGGAAACCTATATTTTTTATTATAGGATCTTATTGTACGTAAAAAGAATAGCAATTTTAATACGATACTTTTTTTTATCTGCGCACTAGTTTCGGAGATATTTAAAGAGAAATAGAGCGAGAAAGTTTGTAATTTCTTTATAACTACAACAAATTTTCAAAATGTTCTCCGGTGTATTCTAAACGATAGTACAGACGATTCTCAAATTCTAAACGAACATTTTTGAAGGTATCTGTTGAAATAACTCTACATTCTTGTACAATTCTGCGACGCAAATTGTTGACGCTTTCTGGTTGTGTTTTATAAACAACAGACTTTAAGTGTCGACTTGAAGAAGTCGACTGGAATTAGATCTGGTGGCCACTCAATAACACCTCTTCTACCAATCCATCTCAGTGGGAATCAACTCTTTAACCACTGGCGAACTGGTAACCTGTAATGCGGAGGAGCACGATCATGTTGGAAGTACAAAAACTCTCGCAGTATAAGTATGACGCGCTCTACTTCTCTTTAAATAGGTATCCTACGAAAATTGCTAGTCTTTTTACATACAATAAGATCTCATAATAAAAAACATAGGTTTCCATTCGAAAAAACAAAGTGGAAATGGTCTTGAAAACTCCACCCAAATAAAACGCTGATACTGCCCCCCTCTTTCCCCCTCGAAATCCTTAGACACGTATTTTACACGTTTTTAATATCTTTCATACTTCTCGACATATTCGGCTGGAAAGTTTTCAAATGAACACCCTGTATATGTACCTGGAAGCTATAGTAGATGTTCGAACCGATATCTCTCGACTTGAATAAGTACATATGCAAAATTATTTCGATAATATCTCGTTAACTATTAGATTTATGATATACGAAGGTCAATACTTTTTTACGCAGAATTTTGTGCTTCGTCCGAGTTCGATCAAAAATATTGACCATTCTATTTAAAAACACTGAAGGTGCCCTTCATATCTTGATGAAAAATCGAAGTTACAAAAATCACCATGCAACATTTGTTTGAACATTTTTTTTGTACAACAAATAACTTACGAGTTATTTGAAATCGTTACATTACGAGACTCGCCCTGTATATATACTATGTGTTAATTTCTCAAGGTCACTTGAGGCTATTAACGACTATTTTAACGTGTTCCTTCACCGAACATACACAAGACATCCCTCAGTGCAGCGGGGCGTAATTCGCCCGGAAAGAAGGGACGCCTGACGACTACAAATTGACACAGCAAATTTCGAGAGGGTAGAAAATTTTCTCGATGGGAAAAGAAATTATTGCTGTGATGCCCAAGGTCGCCCTTTAAAACACTGAGGATGAGAACATTTTTTGAGCATATGTACAAACGAAGGAGACCTTCAAGAAATATACATGGCTCTGAACGACCTTGGAGTCGTAAACTATCGACATCAATCTATACCTTGTCCAACAAGACGAGGCAGTAAAGTACCAGTGACACCAGCGTGCGTCTTGCCTGCCTGAGAAGGGTAACATCATATCTGTTGCACTCGAGCGGCCATGTTTACGATTACTGCCGTGTTTCGATTGTTTTTTTAGACAAGGTATACATACATGATGTTTCATTTATCTGATAACGGAAATATCGGCGAAGTTTCCGTTTACGCCCAACCTCAGAATTGGAAAAATTTTGGGAATAGGTTCTTCTGTGACTAAAATGATGATTGGCAGAAGGATTTTTATCACCATTTCAATGGTGACATTGGACATCCCTACCTTACCGACACCAGTCCTGTATTTTCATATGCGTGGACGCATACTCCGCCCTCCCCCCTACCACCTAATCCTAACTAATTCTGATCGCATGATCTTCCCATTGTAGATATTCAATTAATTGTTTTAACAATTGGAATTTTGAAAACATTTTATATTAATTTCCAGAATATACATATTTAATATATTCAATTAATTGTAAAAATGGATCATCACCAGCTTTGTTGACATCATAACGCCTTAAAAATTCACACATGTGATCTATGATTGAATCATCCTTAATGCCACCTCTACTTAGTCTCTAGATTGACATTGAAATAGTAATCAAAATTTGTCGGTAAGGTAGGGACTGACATTGAAATGGTAAAAGCTCTTTTTTCGAGTCGCCAAAAATCCTTCTGACAATCATTATTTTAGTCAAAAAAGAACCCATTTGTAAAATTTCATCCAATTCTGACGATGGACCTAAACGGAAACACAGGCGAAATATCTTGTGACGCACTGAAGTTACGAAACATCTGTTTACAAAAATTGTTCGGTATGAAGGGTACAATCATATAGTCTAATTTTTTGGAGGGCTAGAGTGGTGGGAAGAGGGGATTTCAAAGTCAAATTAAGTTGTTTAAATGGAATGTCCTGTAACGGTCCTGGCTCTCGGTGCGCGACTTTCTCGAGGTGGTGCTCCTCGTAGCCGATATAGCTCGCCGAGCCAGGGTTCGAAACGGCGAGGAGAGTATTCGGCGCGGGGAAAGGAGTTGGTACGGTGTCAGTGAATAACGAGATGTGTGATTCGTAATATAACAGTGCTCGCTTCCTGGCGATTTATACGTTACGGTGTGCCCGAATACGGTGCTCCCGGACGCGGTGTTCGATCTCGACGATACGGTGCTCGTGAGACGGAGTAATCGAGCGCGGTCGCACGCGGGGGTGCTACCTGGACCTGTAGGAGATTGAGGAGGGGCTCGGGGTAGGTGGGAGGCTTGTTGACTGCGGCTATTGCCGTGGTCTCCCTACCTAGGCCGGGTTTTACTGGATCTCTGAGGTCGGTGACGCACCGTCCCTCAAATCTCCTCCGGACAGTCCTTCGGGGAGTTTGAAAAGGTGACGCACCTAGTCTTACTCGACCGACCTCGTGGACGACTCGTCTCACGAGGAGGCAGGTGACACACCGTGCTTTGAGGCTTTCTAGGCGGTTCTTAGGCGACGTGGAAGGGCGACGCACCACTTCTCGTTCTGCCGATTCCGCGGGCGACTCGCCTTGCGGAACTTTACCGGTGACGCACAGGGGTGTTTGCGAGGTGGAATCGCACCACTTCTAGTTCGGCCGATTTCGTCGACGGCTCGTCCCACGAAATTACCGGTGGCACACCGGAGCGGTTCCTCGGTGGAACACGGTTCGCACCGATGGGAATCAGGATCCCGACGACGAGGGGTTCGCACGGCAAACGGGCTCGTAGTCGGCGGGTACCGGGATTATACTCGCAGAGCAGGATTTCTGGCAGGATGTCGTCCGGGATATCTCCAGGCAGACTCAGGTGATTTTGACATGTTCTCCGCGACTTTTGTAGGAGTTGCTTGGTGGTAAGGGATGGTAGTGCGGGGAGGTATTTCGGTGGTGACGTATTATTTCTTCTATTTGATATTTTGGAAATATGATTTCGGATTCCCGTTGGAACAAGGAGGTCGGTGCGGGAATAGAGCGGTACGGGCGGTGTTGTTGTGCTGACGGGGAGCCGGCGGTACATTACGTGATTTGAGTTTCGCGTATGACTGGTGGGGGTTTGATAGGGGTTTCTTCGTAACGGGCCTACGTTATGTAGGTCTGTTACAGTCCTATGTTTTATACTTTAAACCATAGATCGATAGAGTATCAAATTCTGAATATAATAGTGTTGACCTTCATATGTCCTAAACCTAATAGTTAACGACATATTATCCAAAGAAGAAAGAAAATTGTTTCGATAATAATATAATAATATATTATATAATAATATAATAATATAATAATATATTATATAATAATATAATAATATAATAATATTCGATAATAATATCTCGTTAACTATTAGGTTTAGGACACATGAAGGTCAACACATTATATACTCAGAATTTGTGATACTCTATCGATCTGTGGTATAAAACATAGAACATTCCATTTAAAAAACTTAATTTGACTTTGAAATCCTCTCTCACCCTGTATGTATACATATGTATGACCAGAGTGAGACTCTGTTTTCTCTATCATTTCCACAGCGTGTTTATAAAAAAAAGTAAACAGACGCTGCGGAGTGTTCAAGAATACGGAAAAAAACTAAAAGCGACCACCCTATATTCGAAACGGAAGAAGTTGTTAAAAATGTCGAAATCTATAAAATATTTAAATTTCACCACAATCGGAGAGAAGTGCCTCTTGGTAAATAATTACCGAAATAATGTTATCGTATATTAAATGTTTGTGTACACACAGTGAGGTTCTAAAAAATAATTAACCATTAAAAATTACTGAAACAATGCATTTTATATCGAGTTATTAACAAAAATACGGAAACACAGTGTATTTCCTCGTCACAAAATTTAGCGTACATGGGGAGAATTGATTAAAAATTATGGTTTTAAATGTACTCGTTCTACAATAAAATTATTTCATGTGTGTCGTCTTGTTTTCTCGTTGCTATATTACTGTTTATTAGCAAAACAATATGTGGCTGCACAAAAAACAGAAGTAGATATTTCTACGTGAAAAATAGTGATAAAGTTGTTTTGTGAGGGGTAAATCTTTGAGAGAAATTGGAAAAATAATAGGTAGTTGCCATTCTGCCGTGCAGAAAATTATGATCTATTGTGAATTATAATCTAATGTAGTATATTGAGACGCTCCAATTCAAGATGTCAACCACTATCTATGCGTAAGCCCTAAATACAGGCAAGAAAGACTGATGCTATATAAAAACCGAACAAATGCAAAATATGAACCACCTTATGATATAATATACACTTTTCGAAGAGAGCCAAAGATTAATATACCGATAAATATAAATATAAAACCGAACAAATGCAAAATATGAACCACCTTATGATATAATATACACTTTTCGAAGAGAGCTAAAGATTAATATACAGTAGCGGACAAAAGTTTAAGACCGCTCTAAAGAAGACGATAACTTTTTTAATATTGTATTATACGATTTGAACTTTTTTGGGAAGCTAGAGCAATTAGTTTATTAAAGGATGTGAAAAGAAATTTTTTCAAAAATTGCAATTGATCGGAATTGTTGGAAAAATACTAAAAGTTGAATTTTTAACTTTTTTATGTGGCCTGTATTGAAAATTTAAAAAATACGTTTTGTAGATCTGTGTCAATTAAACATATTCTGAAAATTTCGTCAAAATCGGACGTTGCAATTTTTACCATCTTTAAACGTTTGTACATAGCTCATTGCAACGTCGACTGATTTTGAAGAAATTTTCAGAATATGTTTAATTGGCACAGATCTACAAAACACATTTTTTAAATTTTTAATATAGGCAGTTGTTTTCGAACCAGAAAGCAAAATATCTTCGCCCAGCTTAGTGGCTTCGCCCGTTCTAGTGGTGAGCGCCACTGGCGGTAACTCATGTCGGGCGAAGATATTTTGCTTTCTGGTTCGAAAAAAACGTCGACCACGCAAACTGGACAGGGTGGTTCCTCAAGATAAAAGTCTGCTCTATCGCGTGGTATAGTTCGACTTTCCGCTGGACCCTTACTTTTTGAGATAAATTCAAAAATATCTAAAAAAATTGGCGCAAAAGTGATGTCTGCCCGTCTTTAATCATTGTTTACATATGTTTAAACAATCATAATGTATTAATATTGGATATCACTGTATTCGGGAAAGTCTACAGAGTCTTTTGCTCTAAAGAACAATTCAATATCTTTTATAATAACATCACAATATTTGTTCAAAGTTGAAAAATATGTCTTTTTTTAAAACTCAATTTTCTCAAAAACTGTACGTCTAGGAGAAAAATTAGGAAGAGATTCGGAATCAGCGCGAAAAACACTATAAGAATCGCATAGTGGGAATCGAAATACTTTTTTCCTGTTGGACAGTGTTATCAGCCGTTATATCCGTTATATCGTTATAACTGTTATATTAAAATTTAGTGTCATGGTTTTGGCAGATGGTTGTACACCTTCGGATCGGTGGACATTTGTTAAAAGAAATTGCCGCAAAATTGACTGACCTTCAAATTCAAGGTCAAATTTTTTTATGCTTAAGTATATAATTGAACTTGCTCGTGCTCATACTCTTTTGGGTTTACGCGGCTTTACTGTCCTCTATTTGTTTACATCCGTTCCGTTTACAAAATAATGGTGGCCAAATCGTTGCCGCTGATCAAGGACGATTGTTAACAGCCATAAACCATGATGGTTCTCAACTCAAGGAACGGAAGACGACGTTAAAACATTTCACATTCTTTTATATGAAAATGGATGAGTTACGACCTATGGTTCCTTTGACAAGTTTGGTCCCTATGGTGAGTAGAATGCGATACAAGCATAAAAAAATTTGACCGTGAATTTCAAGGTCAGTCAATTTTGCGGCAATTTCTTTTAACAAATCTCCACCGATCCGAAGGTGTACAACCATCTGCCAAAAGCATGACACTAAATTTTGTTACACCCTGTACATGTAAAAGGATACGCCACAAAATATTAAAATTAGAATGATTAATTGTTATTATGTAAATATTGTATGTTACGTGTACGCTCAATTTTCTGACGTTGAAATGTGTTTACTATCTCTTTGTTTTTGTTAATATAATGATATATGTGCATTGTTCGAGATCGTTTTTAATGGTTAATTATGTATATTTAAGGCCTCGCATTGAACATATGTATATGCAAGAATTTTATTTCCGAAAAAATGGTTTGTTTTTTATTAATCGAAGAAATAAGGCTCTTATAGCTTGTGTACGCTGAATTTAGCGAGTAACTGTACTATTCAAGAGAATCAAATTTATCCATTCTATTTACACATTTGTAACTACTGTAGAAGTACTGAGTACTTCGGATAAAAGATTACGATGCGAATCATATTCTAATCATGAGAAACATAGAATGTGCAATTAGTATGTAAACTACTCACCTTGAAGCCAGTAAGGAACGACACGTGATCAGGGGGGATCCTGGACGAGGACGCCTGGTTAGTGGCCCCGTAGCTCAATTGATGCTGATAGTTGGAAAGGATCTTTTTGTGAGCAGTGGCCTGAGCTCTATAAGCCGACACTGATAACTTCATTTCTTTGTATTCCCGATAAAGGGTCCGATTCTCCCGATGCTCCTGCCCGGGCACATTCTCGTTCCTTCGTGGTAATCTTAAGCCTTCTTAAAGATCATCACGCAGTCGAACTACCGCAATGAAAATCTCTCGAAAAGGGATAAAAGAAGAGCCAGGGATATACCACAAATTGCATTCGCTAAGTTATCCCACCTTTTTGCACCACGTCCAGCTTTCGACTCTAATCAATCTCTCTTCTTCCTCCGTCTGCACTATATTTATTTTCGCCTCGCGCGGATGTTCTCTCAGTTCGTTCCATAATTTATATTCCTTTCGCAGCTCCCAGTTTCGTTCCTGTCGCAATAATTTTCGCTCTACTTGCTCCTAGCACAACGTAAGTAGTTATCGGACTTGTTCTGCGTTTTAAATTGTATTACCGCACTCTGTTAGGATTTGAAATAACTCTCGTGGTCAGTTTGCGCGCGGATCAGACGTTTTTCTCGAAACACGGTGGAATCTTTGAAAACTAAATGTGTACGGTGTTTCTTTGCAACTCTCTTAGCACTCGTACACGATGATGGTTCGATGATGCTTCGGCGACAAGAAAGGAAAGAGAAGAAAAATGACTTGATTCTCTCTCGTTCTTATCCGTACATAATTTCTCTCTTGTTCTGTTATACGCTTTGTTCCCGAATTTTGGTAATTCTCAGATGTACCTCCAGGCCTACGCGAAATTGTTTTGCAACGGCTTTAGAGATTCATGCTATTAAACTCTCGAGAAAATTCAACTTGTAACCGTATTACCGAGCTAACGGAGACACTCTCGATAAACATCGCGATACCAATTCTTCTTATGCTGATAAGGTTCCATTCGCACAACCGTGAACACGATGTTCCGTCAACATGGAATACACACACAGTGGATTCTTCACAGTTGGAATCTCTCAGAATTGGTTGCAGAGTACAACGTAACAATAATCTCTCATCGACAACAAGTTTTCTAAACTCTTCCATCTGTTAACTTGCAATCACGTATATATTTCTAGTATTCATCATTTATTGTATAATAAAATAATAATAATAATAATATCATAGGTTAAAGGCAGACATAGAAATTTCTCCAGCACGACTGATCTCATCCTGTCTTTTCCTCGTCATCTGTTTACGTGGAACCCCATCTTTAAGAAGGAACTAGGGCAGCTTTCTAATGTAATTGCGATTCTGTTATTCCGGTCGGATTGAACAACTGTAATTGCTGAATCACTTGTTTCTCTAACATCCCTGTCTGCCTGCGTCTTTTTATTCCGAGACCAGTAAAACCGCAAGGCCACGTGCCATCGCTCATTAAAAGTCGACCGCGTCGAACATCGTGAAAGACGAGCTTCTTCTTAACCGTGAAATCCTGATAAGGATATTCCTCTGACTCATTTAGATGACTTCCACGTACTTCGCTGCTTCTTTCTCCTGCCTCGCTCCTTGTACCTGACTCTACACCAGTCAACAAGATATTAAAATCTGAAATGACTGGACCGTAATGTTCGCCGTTTCCTCGAACAACCATTGGACACTTAAAGATGAATCTCCGTTTCGGTACGTTTCACTGTTTCTCCTCCGGTTCCTCGATTGTTTTGTCTGATGATTAACGCCTCCGAATTTTCCCATTAATCCGATGCTTCCATAGACTATTTATCAACATTGATCATCCGATAAATATCTGCCACGATGAACTTGAATCGCCGTCGATCAATCCTCGATTAACTCTCGAATTTTTCAACACTTAACATCAAAGTTCAACACTTTAACTGCCATCGGCAACCACAACACGAACAATAAAGATTCACTGTATCGGTTTTTGTGTTCCTTGCAGAACGAAATGTAACCTTTGAATGCACCAATATAAACTGATCGCGAGCACACTTGTTTCAATGAAATGTAACGCACAGAGATCGGTCGTTCGTTAAGCAAATAATTGGTTCTCGAGATCCGATAAATCAGCTCCTGAAAGTTTGGCGAATGAGGAGGAAAGATTTCAGAAGTGAACGAGTTTCGCGTTTCATTCCCGAACTTGCGACCGTGTCGAACCGAAATATCGAAGCTAAGTTCCCGATCGATGCTTTAACCTTCAACATTGCTACCTATTCCAATCTCTCGTGTAATCAACGAATTAACGCCGAGTTACCTAGTACCCATATCCGACAGACAGATGGACAGACAGATAGACAGCAATTTTACTGAGCGAGTTTGATCACAGAAGCATGTGGTCGGTCAAAGCACTGACGAATTACGTTGCTGTTCTCTAGGCTAGCGGAATTAGTTACCCCCTCGGCGCATCGAAACCGGAAGCCTCAAGTATACGCGTGCGTCAACACCAGCCCCCTGAATGCCGACGACTAATCACCATTTTTCCATTCGGTTGAAGTGACCCCACGATATTGCGAAAAGGTAAACGTTACAAAAGCAGAAGTTCCAGCGTCCAGAACTCGGTGGAAACGTTAGTAGACCATCGAGTGGCGTCCGTAGCTCGGGCATAACTGGATTACCGCTACCAACGACACCGTGCATCGGAACATCGACTAACCACCACGAGGTCCGGAGTGTCCGGTCTATATTCACCCTTCGCTATAACAGGATTAAATATTATCATAAACTGCGCGCACAACCAACCACGCAGAGCAAACGTGCCACCTACGCGAATTCTGTTCCTCGTGATTTTCTCTCGCGACTTTCTTCCTATATACGTATACAGGGTGCGGCGCGCAAATTAGTCCCCACATTTTTTCGGGTTACCATGAGTTCGTCGACAACTCATTTGACAGACACGATTTGACCGACACTGTTTTGATCGACACGATTTGACCGACAGTAACTTTCGTCGACACTATCGAGGAGACCACACGTATCAAAAACGTCGGATCGCAACGAGTTTTTGTGTGGACATAGCTTACGCACCCTCATGAACTATGCAATTGGTTTTAGCCGCCAACGCGAACCCGTTTTCAAGAAAATCGATTTTGAAATGCGACATGTTAGTTATATTTCAAGAGTGAAAACGTAATGTCACAGCAGTCGGTGGCCAAGCGGGTTGAGTGATTGTCTACCACGAGATTGGTCGGGGTTCGCGCGTCCCGTGTCGGCATTTTTTATAAATATTTTTTTTCACATTCTTTTTTATTTTTCTACGTGCTCTTCAATTTTTCAAATTTCAATTTCAACTCTTTGATTTTAACTTCAATTTTTCAATTTCCAGTTCAACTCTTCTATTTCAACTTCGACTTCAGTTTCAATTTCAACTCTTCGATTTCAACATCAACTCGTCAATTTCAAATCTTCAATTTTTCAAATTTCGATTTCAACATCAATTTCAAGTTCCATTTCTACTCTTGTATTTCAACTTCAACTCTCCAATTTCAACTTCGACTTCAATTTCCATTCCAACTTCAACTCCAACTTCAATTTCAACTCGTCGATCTCAACTTCAATTTTTCAAAGTTAAACCTAGCTTTATCAGAAGAACGCATGTGGAATTGACGTAAAAAGTGTAATAAAAATAACAATTGCAATTAAATCACTATAAAAATAATACAAATTGAAGTTGAAATTGAAGAGTTGAAATGGAAATTTAATACGAAGTTGAAATTGAAAAATTGAAGATGAAATGGAAATTGAACTTGAAGAGTTGAAATGGAAATTTGATATGAAGTTGAAATTGAAAAATTGAAGTTGAAATTTGAAAACTTCAGAGTTGAAATCGAAGAAGTCGAAATAGAAATTGAAGTTGAAATGGAAATTGAAATTTGAAAAATCGAAGAGTTGAATTTAAGGTCGAAACTGAATAATTCAAGTTGAAACAGAAGAGTTGAAATGGAAAAATACGAAGTTGAAATTGAAAAATTGAAGTGCAAATGGAAATTGAAGTTGAAATTTGAAAAATTGAAGTTGAAGTTGAAATTTGAAAAATTGAAGTTGAAATTGAGGTCGAAATTGAAAAATTAAAGGTGAAATCGAACAGTTGAAATTGATATTGAAATTGAAATTTTAAAAATTGGAAGTGCACGTAGAAAAATAAAAACGAAAGTGAAAAATATATATTTATGAAAAATGCCGACACGGGACGCGCGAACCCCGGTCAATCTCGTGGTAGACATTCGTTCAACCCGCTCGGCCACCGACTGCTGTGTTAAGACGTTTTCACTCTTGGAATATACCGCACATGTCGCATTTCAAAATCGATTTTCTCGAAAACGGTTTCGCGTTGGCGGCTAAACCAATTGGATAGTTCATGAGGGTGCGTAAGCTATGTCCACACAAAAACTTGTTGCGAGCCGGCGTTCTCGATACGCGAGATCTCCTCGTATGTTTTCGTCGACATTGTGAAATCGTCCACAAATAATTTGACCGACAGTAACTTTCGTCGACACTATGATTTCGCCGACATTGTGTTTTCGTCAACGAAGCAGAAACGAGCAAATCTCTAAAAGACTTTTTGTCTTAGTTTTTCGGTCCCCTACACGCTCCTGAAGTTTTGCCATTTAAATTCCGGGCACCCTGTATATATTCTTGTATACGCAAATTCTACCTTTGAAAAAGGTTCAAAACTAAATCGAAACGTTAGGAAAGAAGAAAAGCTTTTTGCAAAATTGCTAGATTTATTAATTGATCGAAACGGTAGCGCCGAAAGCATCATTAAATTAGATATCATCACTATATATCAAAACAGTTATAGACAGAAACTGACTTCTCAAAATAACTGTCTGGTGCCAGCATCTTGCAATTGACGTAGAAAATTTTTATTTTGGATAGAGATCCGCGGTCTGAACATCACTGTCATTATAGCATCATTGTCGTGAGCAACGACAATGAATTAGTATTCAGGACGAATTAATACCTATAGCTGCACTACAGGCGGGAGAAAATTTAAGGGATGGTTCTCCGTGACAATATAAGGCCACAATACAAAACAAAAAATTGCGATTACAGCTTCGTTTTTTCAGTTATTAACAAAGGTGCACGTCGCGAACAGGAATTCGTTGTGCGCGATTCCGGTATGTATATTGCATATGTGCATTTTTGTAAATATTTGCTCTGTGACGATTTCATTCAACTTATGAACACAATGAGTATTTGGAATCCATTCTCGAGAAATTACAGTATTTCTCGACAAAATTGAAATCTAGGAAGATTCTTATGAATCTCATTTATTTTATAACATATCTTCGGAAATGAACAAATACATATACATTACTTTTTCAAAATTGGACCCAACAGTTTGAGTTTTTTTTTCAGACGTTAGAAGGATTAGTTTACTAGCTAATGTGTAAATAAGTTTCTTCAAAATTGTTATTGGTCGTTATTGCGAAGGAAATAGTAAAGGTCACGATTTTTAAATTTTTTATCTGTACCTGTAATGAAAATTTAGAAGGTGCCTCTGGTAGCTCTAAATCTGTTATATACTTGTACAAAGTTTCATCGACATCGATCAAGGATGTTACGAAATATAATTAATTGAAAATAGCAAAAATCGTAAGAATCTGCGATTTACATGAATCGCAATCCGTAAATTCAAAGATTTTTACATCTCACAATGCCCATAGCTTTTTTATCCGTCGCTTCAGCTAATTTCAATGAAACTTTGTACATATATATAACTTACTTATTGTTAGATTTACAAAATAGATGTATCAAATTTTCATTACAGGCACAGATAAAAAATTTAAAAACCGTGGTCTTTACTCTTCCCTTCGTAATTGCGACCAATAACAATTACAAAAAAAAATTATTTACACATCAGCTAGTAAACTAACCCTTTTAATGTCTCAAAAAAACTCAAGCTGCTGAGACTATTTTTGGAAAATTTATTCGTTTTTAAAAGATGTACGAATACTTTGTACACCGACTGTATCCTACCATTAGTCAAAATATGCCATATTTTAATGTAGGTATTTAAATATCTCTGTTACTTGTGATTATACAAAAAACTGTCAGAGGAGAAATTTGCACTGTTCAATAAGGTGAATATAATGGCAAAATAAAAAAATTTTTTTGAAATCATGTTTTGAAATTTCAAAGTCATCGTTATTTTTATTTAAAGGAGGTCATATAATTATTCTATATTGCTATTCAGAAATAAGACAAATCCAACCATGTGCCATGTTCCATAGTTAAAGTGAATTTCACAATTTTCAAAATTTTCAATTTAAGTGCGCCACGTCATCCTTTTATCCGATCGATCTCAAACTTTGCACAAATTTTTTTCTCACCTAAAGAAACAATACTGGATAGTTGCGTGGATTGTATCTCGATAAAAATCTGTCTCTAAGTATAGTTTGGGGTCCACCCTAATGTACGTATTGGACAGGAATAAACATTGGGTTAATGTTTTTTGCGGTTTCGATAAATATTATCAACGATAATCCAAATATCATAAGTTTTCCAGTATTTTTTTATTTCATTAAAAATTCTCGAGAAATATAGTCTTATTTCTCATTTCTCGAGAAATGAAAAATATTGAGAAATCAGGAACACTAATCGTGACAAAGGGCATTGATCCCTTCTACTCGATAATTTCATTTGGGAGATATTAGAACTGATCTCGAGGATTTTAACGAGACGGCAAGTTCAATGTCTAACAATGTGTAACATTAATTCGTAAATCCTTAAAACATGTTCACGTCGCTAGGGCCCCAAATGAGATCCAAAGTAAGCATGTTTCTGTCACGAGACTGGCGCGCGCCTCTATGACATGCGCAACGTACACCTCTGTTGGTCGAGTTGCTGCATTTTAGGGGAGCTTTGCATTGTTAGTAACTAAAAAATGAAGCTGAAATCGCAAGTTTTTTATTCTTTCTTTTTGTCTTATATTATCATGGACTACCAACTACCACTTAAATTTTCTCCGATCTGATGTCGGACACCATATATATTTTTATATGAGCAATAAAGAAAAGATAATTGAACATTTGCATCATTGTATACATTGTCTACGTGCACCGACCTTTCGTTGAAAAATGCATTTCATCTCGCTATAGAAATTACAACAACACCCAAGTCCTAATCTATTTATTCAAGTAAAATTTTGTGGATCATTACACCTTTTGTTGCCATATCTAGGCGCTCATTGCTTTGAATTGCAACAAAAGTGTCGTTATGAAATATAGTTATATTATTTTCAGCAGTCTGTGTTAGTGTGTGTAATTGTTGAATTCAGAATGAATGGCTACTACATACACAAAATCTTTACTTCAAACTCGACGTTCATGTTGCACGTAAGTAGTTAGTATTTTGTAGAATTACAATAGTAATTTTTAGAACATAACACATTTATTTTCTTTGTAAATAACTAGAAACATTACAGAAGAGTAATTTATAGAAGTTACTGATTCACTTTGTTTTCTTTAAAAACCACACACTTCTCGAACAGCGTACATATCTTATAATGAATTTCGTCATTATCGTCGTCAGTTTACTATTTTCTGTATTTGAATCTAAATGTAAATAGTTAATAGTAATTTCTCACAATTTAAACATTTCATGAAATAGTATTCCCAAACAGTATTTCTTTATGGAAATTTTTTAATGTTTACCGTTTTATATGAAATTATTTCAAATTTTCCCCGCTGCTGTATTATTAGTATACGTCACATACATATAGTCTACAATTGTAGGACAATGTAACGGAAGTGATGTGTTTTCACATTCGAGATCTAACTTCGGAAGAAACAATTTCGTAGTTACATTTCGTTTCAAATACAATAGATTTCAACAAATTTCATAATAATAGCCATGCATCACATTCACGTGATAAATATAATTAATCCACTTTGAATTAAAAATATATCAGGTCCAGCTAAAATTCGGAAAATTTGAATGTAGGCTAATATGATAGTACTTAAGCCAGGAAAATAATACTTTTCATTTGAAATGACCAATCTGGTTTGTGGAGGTTGTCGAATATATTCTATATTGCCCCGCAAATGCGTCGAATATTGTCATTTAACCACACAATATTTTTAAACAAAAATTTTTCATAAAACATTTACATAGATTGCTATCAATATTCACCACTTTTTCGAAACAATGCAATTACTGTATATATTTTATTTTACGTTCTAAAATTTGGTATTCTCACAAACTTGATGGTCACTTCACTTCAACTGGCAAATAACTGACTAAACAGTCAACTGACTGCTGCGATAACAATTATGAAGTGCAAAGGTTTCCTTCTGAACAACCAAAGTGAGAGTCGTAAACAAAATTCGAATTTACTATAAACTATTCGCCTCCAAAAAATGCATTCATGTAATGTCGAATATATTGGTCAAAAACTCGGAGAGGGTTAATTTATTGATACATCTAGCTGTTGACTCACTTTCTCCAAGCTAACTTGGCTTCGAGTGCAGTTTTTGCAGTAATAACGATAGAATAAAATTTTTTTTGTAATACTATGATGTCATATTTATAAAACAACGGTTCAGTAATTAGTGTTGTTTTGCGTTTTATTACAAGAGATTATGAAAATCTTCCTGGATATTTCACAGTAGGAAAATAAATATATTCTTAATGATTCTTATGACGATTTGCAACCCATTTAGGTCGCGGTCAAGTGGCACACATATTCTTTATATAGTACATAATTACGTTGAATATATTTGGAACATTGGAAGTAGAGGAAACCTAGCGAAATCTTTGTGATATGTTTTTATAACGCAAATATGTTTGCATAGAAGGCGTTGCCTATGAGTTATGGAATACCTACGTCATAGTCTTCTGCGAAAAGGTATATTCCATTTCTCGTAAATTGCAATAGATACGTTAAGTAATTGTTTTATTTGGTTTACTTCCTGCATACAAATTTGTACGTCTCTCACCGTATGTCGAAACTAAATATTTAAAAAAAGGTCGGTTTCATTTAACTTTCTGTAATAACGTAGAAATCTTTTTCGAAAGTGCTGTGGAAACGTTATGTGATTATGACAGGTCATCTTAAAAGATTGGAGAAGTAATAATTACTTTACGAAATATACATATACAGAGCGAGACACCTAACTAAGACTCCTACCGTCTCCTTTGCTGGTAGTAATACAAGAACATGTTTCGGGAAGAAAATGATTGGTCCAGTAGGGTGATTATTGTGATGGAGAAGTTTTTGTCTCTAGGTCATATTTTCCGATATTTCAAGGTCATCGTCGTTTTTCTTTATATGGAACGACGTACTTTGACTAGTGTAAAATTATAGCTAATAAAATGACAAATTCAACCATGTATAATATGTTGATCTTCAAATGAGTTTCGAAGGAGTTATTCTTGGAAAAGCATAATTTAGCGTACCAAGACCATGTTCAATGAACATTGTTCGGAAAATGTAGCTGTGAAGGGAGCCATCTCGGATGATGACCCTCACCTTGACATATATTGTCAAGGACACCATTCTGAACAACTTTGCTGTATAAATTATCCGTCGCTCGGCCTTAGTTCCCGAGATATTTGCGAAAAAAGAGTGATTGGAGCAGCTAGTTTTAACTGATTTGCTTACGAGCCACTACACCCACCCATCTCGGATCACCTTGACCTTGACATATGTTGTCAAGGATAGCATTTTGAACTGTTGTCATTACATCTACCCAGTGTTCGGTCTTAGTTTTCGAGATGTTTGCAAAAAACTATTGCTAGTACTATATTTTCGTATGCGTGGTCGCCCCTATCTCCGCCCCCCTCCACCTAATCCTAACTAATTCTGATCGCATAATATTTGTATTCCATATAGCCGTCATACAGAATTTGAACTAGTAATGGAAAAATCATGCGATCAGAATTCGTTAGGATTAGGTTGGGGGGGGGGGCGAGAGGGCCGCCAGGCCGGCCCGACCACGCATACGAAAATCTAGAAGTAGTCTTTCAAAATTAAAAGCTCACCCTATATACAGGGTGTCCCAAAATTCGTGAACTTCCCGAAAGGGGGTGTTTTCTGAGACCATTCCAAGCGACATTTTCCTTTGCAAAAATGTTATCCGCGGCTTTATTTAGGAGTTATTAACGAAAAACACGGACCAATCAGAGCGTCCTAGACGCGAGTTGCCACAGTCGGCCCGGCTCACCAACTGTCTATTGGCCGACTGTGGCAACTCGCGTCTAGGTCGCGCTCTGATTGGTCCGTGTTTTTCGTTAAAAACTCCTAAACAAAGCCGCGGATAACATTTTTGCACAGGAAAATATCGCTTCGAATGGTCTCAGGAACCTACCACTTCCGGGAAGTTCAGGAATTTTGGGACACCCTGTAGAGTGACACTCTATTCTGTTTTCTCTCTCATCCCCACAACGTGTTTACAAACAAAAAATGAATAGATGGCACCCCGGAACAGGCTTACGTTGCCACGGAGCATGCAAGAATATGGAAAATTCAATTCAGTATTAACAATAAATATTCCGTTTTGTCGATCGTAACGAATTAATAGAAATTAGTTTATCTGTTTATTCTGAAAATTCTTTTTATATTGTATATTTCATATATCCTCTCTTTGATGATATTTGAAATAAGGTTGATGGGGTACTCATTGCGTTTCAAAACATCTCTAATAAGTGATAAATTGTTTTCCCTGAATTCTGGATTCGCAAGTAAGATGACACGATTAATTAGGCTTTTGACTCGTTTCACCCGTTACAGCATAAGTTGGGCCTCGTAAAAGGTCTAATTGATCGTGCCATCTTACTTGCGAATCCAGAATTCAGGGAAAATAATTTATCATTTATTAGAAATGTTTTGAAACGCAATGGGTACCCCATCAACCTTATTTCAAATATCATCAAATATCCTCTTTTCGTTGATAAGCGAAAAAAGAAAGGTACAGAAGAACAGGGCCAATAAACTGGAAAAATACAGTAGTTATTCCATATATTGAAAACATTTCTAATGATATAAAAAGAATTTTCAGAAAGGTTGGAATTCACATGATTTATAAAATACCATTATATTTAAAAAATTGGTTTCCACCTGTTAAAGACAAATTATCACTTTTAAGAAGTTGAAACACAGTATAAGCAATATAATGCAAGGTTTGCAACCATGCATACATTGGACAGACATCACGACATTTAGACACACGCATCACTGAACATAAACGAAATATTTTTTTGCCTCCAACTCAACACACCGCTTTGACGAAACATTCACTTGAATTTGACCATACATTCGATTTTGAAAATGCCAAAATCGTAAACAAAGATCCTAATTTACAACAAAGATTATTACTGGAAACTATTCACACGATTAAACTACAAGCGTACCTAAGTAGCACTTAAGATTCATGAATATTACGCAGCATTACTGAACCAGTAATGTGTATATGATGAAGTTTCCTTTCATATAACAAATTCTAAGAATTGTTTTCATCCACCAAATAAACACTCAGTGTTTTAGCATTGTTGGGTCAAATATTTTGAATGTCAATTTTTACCATAACAACAAATGGTATATAAGCAAATGTGTCTGGGTTAGGAAAGGCAGTTTTTCAATTTGTATTTACCGCCAAGTATCGATTCAAGAACTTTTCGATCACCGTGTCTGATTGGCTGATTGTCAATATACATTGCATTGCACTGGTTCTCTCTTAACGTTTACATGGTTCAGGTTAGTTCAGTTGCAAATTTATACACATATAAACAATTTACACATAGCAAGTACGATGAAAAATTATGTTGTGGTTATTATTGACACTCAGTACAATATTCAGTATTTTCCAGACGCAAAATTCTCTTGAAGATGATCCATACTTGGATCGAAACGTTGAGAAAAATCTTTTAAATTGCAAAATTGCTTTGTCTTGATTTGGGATCGAACCTGTGCGCCGATAACATAAACTAATTTCTAGTATTAGCAATAGTATATCTCGAAAACTAAGTCCGAGCGACGGATAGATGTATTGACAAAAGTTGTTCAGAATGTTGTCCTCGACAACATATGTCAAGTTGAAGGTCATCCGAGATGGCTCTCCTCAAAGCTACATTTACCCAATCTTGCTTACCGTACTCTGGCAGGGTTCCGTTGATGTAAACATTGAAATATTGTCGAAAGGCATCTCTTGTTTACAAACCGCCGCACAGTGGGTATTTGGCCCGAAAAAGTGGAAAAAAGTCGATTTTTAAATTTTTGCGAATGGCATAAAATTTTTGTTGTTCGTTGTAGTTAAAGGTCTGAAGAATAAGGCTGCAATATTGTTTTCTCTACTTGTACACCCGTGATGTAGTAAACTTCATCGAAAATCGAGAGACTTTAAGGCGCGCTTGGCGTTCTTAAACAGTCTCTAAGACAGCGTCCATTTATTGGCGATTTTCCAGTGTTTTAAGGAAAATTGTGTAAATTCTTGTATTACAAAAGTTGTTCAGGTAGGTGTACAGAGCACTTTAGCATAGATTTCATTTTGTCATCATCTAAATTAGTATAGTTATTAATATTTGAATATTATCCATCATTCTGTAAATTTTTTTTTTACGATTACAAAACTTTATTGACAATTTTGTTATAGTTCTGCGCGAGTCTGCGTGCTCTTTTTAATGTCATTGCATTCGGTAAAGATGCGTGATTATAAGCCAAGAACGTTTAAATCTGCATATGTCTGCATTCAAATGTTATAGCTTATTTAGTATTAAGCGTTTAGCAACGTTTCGCGTACGCCTGCACGTTCGGCTACGCTTGGCCTCAACCGAAGAAGAAACATTATCCGAGGAAGAAATTTCTGATGTATTTTCAGATGAAAATTAATGGTAATAATCTTAAAATGTTCTTATAATATACCGGGTGAGTCTTTCAAAGTGAAACAGGCGTATATCTAGGAAATTAAGCATTTTGGAGAAAAATGTTTCATAAAAATGGCGTCATTGCTTTGACCTTGGATAGTCGTTTGAAAATCACGCGAAGGTCATCTTCAATTTCTTCAATAGAAAACCCTATTTTTTATTGCATATTCTTGTAGCTTGTTTTCAGAGTTTTCCAAAACGCTATAATAAAATATTTTTTTCTTAAATATTTTTCAAGTTATAATAGTGCAAATATTCCACTATCACCTCGCTTTTTCAGGGGTTCTCGATAATCTGAGAAAGAAATGTTTCGAACAAAATAGGAACAGTATTCAGTCGTCTACAAATTTTAATATATAAAAGTTAAAAAAAAAATTCTTTTTTTTAAATTGAGGTAAATTTGATTTTTTAAATACTAAAATGTATTTTGGATTTCATAAAGTTGTAGCTGATCTCAAGACGGAGCCAACGGTATATAATATTATAACCTCGAGTGTATAAATAACGCTAAAATAGTTTTTTCCACTTTTTCAGGCCAAATACCCCACTGTGTGCCGTACCGTGCAGCACTTCGTAATATTATATCAGTATGATTTCAGTCTCACTTAATTTCGAAATGTCGTATTCGATCGGTGAAAAAGGTGATATTGTAATCGTCTACTGCGAATGTAGACAAAACGGAGTGCAAGCTCGAACATACTCTGGTCGGAGACATCCATTCTCCGATATTCGAACTATCAGGAGCGTCTTCAAGCTCTTTCGAGAAACTGGAAGTGTAGAAAAGAAAAAACGTGTACGACATAAACCAACGAATGCAAATAATGTAATAGAGTCTTTACATCAACGGAACCCTGGTAGATTACGGTAAGCTTGAACATAGTCTTCGTTGGTTAAGTTATGATTTTTGAAGAATAACTCCTTCGCAGGTCATTTGAAGGTCAACATATCATACATGGTTTTTGTCTTTTCATTATAAAAAAAAACGACGATGACCCCGAAATATCGCAAAAAATATGGCCTAGAGAAAAAAAATATCTGCATCACAGTAATTTCTCTACTAAACTAAGCATTTTTTGCCTGGAACATTTTCTTGCATTACTACATACAACGGAGATATATTCGATGTAAATCCTTGGTGCCTCACCCCGTATACAAGGTGGGTCATTTATCCTGGCCACCTGGAATATCTCGGAAACTAAATTCCAGAGAAAAAGAATATTTCATAAAAAAGTTCAAGTCAAGGAGGGACTGGTGCAGCAGTCATATCCATTTTAAATTTTCATCATGTTTTCAAGGTCATTCCAAGGTCAACTTCATTTTTTTAAATGGAACGAGGTATTTTTTAATACATCAATCGATGTACCTGCACATTCGTTATAAAAAAGTACTAACCCATGTATGTCGAAAAGTTAGTAGTTCAGGAGATATTTCAATTTAAATAATTCTAAAACACCATTACTGTCGCACTAAGACGTTAACGTTTATTTACTAGTGTAATGTCATTTATTTGAAATATTTTTGTCTCTGGAATTTAGTTTCAAAGATATCCCATGTGGCCAGGATAAATGCTCCACCCTGTATAATATCGATTTTGCTTTTCTGTCCGACTTTGGCCCAGACTGTCATACTACCCCACCCATTTTTCATCGTGTTTTCACAAGTCTTTTTTCTTAAGTTGTGATAATGAAATGTCCAACTTTCTTTTTGTTCATACGCCAAACACGTTCTCATTTTTTCTTTCAGTGAATATCTTCTTTTACAAATGTTACTTTTTCATCGTAGTGTTGCAACGGCTCAATTTCGTTAATTTCTTTCTTAATTCAGCAAATAACTCTTTCACTTGCTTACGAGAGACATTACCCAAGTGTAAAACGCCGATTTTAATGAAATTTATACAGGATATAGTTGGTTGAAAAAGATTTCACATGTATTGTTTTTTAGCTGCTGACATTCATGTTAAGGGGTGAAAATAGTCCTCAAAGTTCGGAATGAAAACTATATTTTTGCTAATATTAAAAATTGACGTTGAATTGAGAAATTGAAATTAAAGAGTTGAAATTGAAAAATTGAAGTTGAAGGGTTGATATTGAAATTGAAAAATTGACGTTGAAATTAACGAAGTGAAATTGAAAAATTGAAGTTGAAATGGAAGAGTTGAAATTAAAGAAATTAAATTGAAAAATTGAAGTTGAAATGGAAGAGTTGAAATTAAAGAAATTAAATTGAAAAATTGAAGTTGAAATGGAAGAGTAGAAATTGTAGTTGAAATGGAAGAGTTGAAATTGAAGTTGAAATGGGAGAGTTAAAATTGAAGTTGAAATTGAAATTGAAGAGTTGAAATTAATGAATTGAAATTGAAAAATTGAAGTTGAAATTGAAAAATTGACGTTGAAATTGAAGAGTTGAAATTAACGAAATGAAATTGAAAAATTGAAGTTGAAATGGAAGAGTAGAAATTGAAGTTGAAATGGAAGAGTACAAATTGAAGTTGAAATGGGAGAGTAGAAATTGAAGTTGAAATGGGAGAGTAGAAATTGAAGTTGAAATGGAAGAGTTGAAATTGAAGTTGAAATGGAAAAGTTGAAATTGAAAAATTGAAGTTGGAAATGAAGAGTAAGAGTTGATATTGAAATTGAAGTTGAAATTGAAAAATTGATATTGGAATTGAAATTGATGTTAGCGTTTACTTACTTGTGTAACGTCTCAGTAAGACAGTAATGGTGTTTTAGAGTTATTTAAATTGAAATATCTCCTGAACTACTAACTTTTCGACATACATAGGTTAGAACTTTTTTATAACGAATGTCCAGTTGCATCGATTGATGTATTAAAAAATACCTCATTCTATTTAAAAAAATATCGGTGACCTTGAAATCTCATAAAAAAATGACCTCGAAAATTTTTTCCCTTACACCGTTACATGTGGCCGTTCAAACAGTGTAACTTTGTCCGAAGAAGTTTTTTTGTACAACGAAAAGTAACGGAGATATTCAAGTGTTCTGTTTGTTCGGACTCACCCTGTATATTGTATTTACGTTAATTGTAATATCATTTTTGTTATCTCAATGTTACTTATCTGCTCTCTGTTTGGTCGTCGTAAATGTTCATAACTGAAAAGCCACCCAGTTAAAAAGTTAATGGAGATCAAAAGAAATGTTACATATTGTTTGAAAAATGTTTAAAATTAACTTATGCACTTTGGACAAGCACAAACTTGCTGAAATGTGTTTTGTATGGTAATTTCTAAAAGTGTATTACTAATGCGAGTTACTTCATCAGTAACAGTTATAAAATTAAACAATTTTTTCGATATCCAGTATATCCACTGCGAAATCGTGATATGTATGTATGTAGGCACGGATACTGTTGCCACTTGTTTACGATAAGAATTAGTTATATTATGCAGAGCCAAGCTTGAGTTTATGGGTTCCATGAATGAGTGTAAAGTTAGTGGTTAATAGTTTAAGAACATACTCGTATAATTCGATAACGAGCTGATTCAGATAAGAAGTCTTGACCAAAGGTCTTTTCTGTCGCGTACAATGACCAATTTGAAATGATCGATAAACCGAATTACGGCGTGCTCTTGTTTGTACAAGGGCGTCACAGAAAGACTGGAAACGAGTTGAAAGTGGAGAGAGAGATAGCAATGTAGCCAACGTTTAATGGGCGACGCAGTTGACGAACGGGTTATGCTGTTCTCACTGCTGTTTCTCCCCGGTTTACGTGCATGACGTGTGCTTAGGCATTTCAGTGTGTGCTCGTTAAACAGAGGCAGCGACATTGTCAACAGGAACGAATGTACTAGGTTCGCAAATAATTCTGAACGTTACAGACATCAGGACATTATGTTATAAAATTACAGAAATCGGTCAATATACAATTAAGTAGTTGATTTCTTTCGAAAAACATTCTTGCGAGAACCTCTGTCTTGATTTGTTTCGATTCATTTCATTTAACATTAGTTAGTAAACTAATCCTTCTAATATCTCAAAAAAATCGAAGCCATTTGGTGCACATTTCAAAAACTTATTCGTTTTTTAAGGGTGTATGAATACCTTTTACACTGACTGTACCTAATATCAACTAATTTCATATTCAATTTATTGTTTATTCAGTGTAAACTACTCACTTTATCCATCTTCCAATTTAAACCTAATTTTGAAGTAAAACTTCGTAATTAATTTAAATTCAACGTCAACATTTTCCTTCACCATCTATACATTTAGAGATTTCATAATATAATTAGAATTTCTCGAATCTTTTAAGATAACCTGTCATAATCACATAACGTTTCCACAGCACTTTCGAAAAAGATTTCTACGTTATTACAGAAAGTTAAATGAAACCGACCTTTTTTAAATATTTAGTTTCGACATACGGTGAGAGACGTACAAATTTGTATGCAGGAAGTAAACCAAATAAAACAATTACTTAACGTATCTACTGCAATTTACGAGAAATGGAATATACCTTTTCGCAGAAGACTATGACGTAGGTATTCCATAACTCATAGGCAACGCCTTCTATGCAAACATATTTGCGTTATAAAAACATATCACAAAGATTTCGCTAGTTTTCCTCTACTTCCAATGTTCCAAATATATTCAACGTAATTATGTACTATATAAAGAATATGTGTGCCACTTGACCGCGACCTAAATGGGTTGCAAATCGTCATAAGAATCATTATGAATATATTTATTTTCCTACTGTGAAATATCCAGGAAGATTTTCATAATCTCTTGTAATAAAACGCAAAACAACACTAATTACTGAACCGTTGTTTTATAAATATGACATCATAGTATTACAAAAAAAATTGTATTCTATCGTTATTACTGCAAAAACTGCACTCGAAGCCAAGTTAGCTTAGAGAAAGTGAGTCAACAGCTAGATGTATCAATAAATTAACCCTCCCCGAGTTTTTGACCAATATATTCGACATTACATGAATGCATTTTTTGAAGGCGAATAGTTTATAGTAAATTCGAATTTTGTTTACGACTCTCACTTTGGTTGTTCAGAAGGAAACCTTTGTACTTCATAATTGTTATCGCAGCAGTCAGTTGACTGTTTTAGTCAGTTATTTGCCAGTTGAAGTGAAGTGACCATCAAGTTTGTGAGAATACCAAATTTTAGAACGTAAAATAAAATATATACAGTAATTGCATTGTTTCGAAAAAGTGGTGAATATTGATAGCAATCTATGTAAATGTTTTATGAAAAATTTTTGTTTAAAAATATTGTGTGGTTAAATGACAATATTTGATGCCTTTGCGGGGCAACATAGAATATATTCGACAACCTCCACAATCCAGGTGAGTCATTTCAAATGAAAAGTATTATTTTCCTGGCTTAAGTACTATCATATTAGCCTACATTCAAATTTTCCGAATTTTAGCTGGACCTGAAATATTTTTGACCCGGAGTGTGATAAGCAAAATAACTAATAGTCATTCAAGTATGTTCAGTTTTTGTATTACCATTTGCTACGGCAACAGCAATTTCAAATGAATAGCAACATAATACGCGCATTAGTATACTCAAAGGTTCCTACTTATGTCATTATAAGTTATGTTATACGTAGCATTAGCGTTTATTTACTAGCGTATCGTCTTAGTACGACAGTAATAGTGTTTTAGAATTATTTAAATTGAAATAGCTCCTGAACTATTAACTTTTCGACATACATAGGTTAGTACTTTGTTATAACGAAAGTCCAGCTGCATCGATTGATGTATTAAAAAATATTCCATTTAAAAAAATGAAGGTGACCTTGATATTTCTAAAGAAAATCACATAAAAACAAAAATATTTTTGGTATTATATGAGCCTCACTAAACCATTCGACTTTGTCTTTCAGACATTTGACGTATCTTTAAAAACAAGAAAGATGTTTGAGGTGGCAACGTTACGTGACTCACCCGGTATTACAAATTATATATTAATATGTGTTAATCAATTTTAGACGAAGGGAAGCATTTTATGAAAATAACAAATCTGCTATGACAATTCAATATACACGATAAAATTAAGTTGCTCGAATATTAGTTGTCGATCAATGAGAAGAAGTCGTATTGTCAGGAGGTCAGCGACGAAAGGAATCCTTTACTCAGCAATTCTCTCCACGTTCTTATTTTGTCCTTTTCACTAATCTCTGTTGTCTCTTTTTCGGTAATGCAATTGTCATGGAAAACATGAAAAATTATGCATGTTGCTTAAATCCAAAATATCTGTAAAATATCCTGTCTAAAATTATAAGCGTTATCTTCGTCTACATTTACGTATTGTTTTCCGCAAACCGGGGAATTACGCGTACGTTGTATTTCTAGACACTGCTCATAAATGAACTACGTGATTCTAAATCGAGATCGACAGCGATTGTGGGACGTCAGAATGATTTAAGCAATTGCGATTGCACAACGGAGGATTTATGATGACCTTCTACCGCAAAAATGCACAATAAAGTAATGCACCACTGCTCCTGTTAAAGCGATTGGTCAGACTGAAAGAAGAAAAATGATCGAGCAGAAGAGGCCTGTTCGACAATAAGCCTCGAGAGTTTAACAAAAACTTCGTCGTCGACCAAGACCGAATACGACTTTCGATAAAGTCGCATCGATTTACGTCTTTCCTGTTGTTATCTACTGCTAAATTCGACAACCAAAATCCGCTTCTGTCCATGACCTTCAATTGCAATTTCAATGCTCGTCCGCAATAGGTTGCAACACACTCCCTGTTCAATCGAAGTGTAAGTGTAACGTTTTAACTTACTATGTCAACTGAACTCGACTGCTACTCCAATGAGAAAGAAAGATTAAAGCGAAGCACGTCCTGCACGACATCGATCTACAATCACCGCTTGACCAAACGAACAATTAGCAAATCAGAATGCCGAATCACTGGTGCAACGCGGCGGGTCTCTAAGCCAATAATTCTTTGATATTCCGGCGTGTGGAATATCTTGTTTGTCGCGAACTCGATACCGTTCACAGGCACAAAACACCTTATCCATAGTTTCTCTATGGGGACGATCACTGAGCCATTGGATCCCGACGATCAAACTTGTCACGGCGATCTCCGGTTAATTGAGGGATTCAAGGGAGGAGGGTAGAAGGTGTAGGGTGTAGGATGGATAGTGGATAGTCGAGGATTGGGTTTGAGGGTGCTGAACAGTAGCTTACGCGTTATCAGCGTCTAGTACACTATCACGACTTCCGCAACACCCAACCGACGAACGACACACAAACCGCAAACTGTGAACCGATTGCAAAATCACTCGTTCACGATTAACCGATCAATCTGTCACGTGAATATTTTCGTAACGCATAAACCCTCGAGGACACTGGCCGCGGACCGGTGTTGTTTCCCCTCGCACGTGTTACTCGACCCCACGAATGTCACTAGGAGACCAGAAGCAACCCCCGCCTGCCGCGGCGAACGTAGGGTGTGAGACAGGATGCCGGAACGTCTGACGATGGAAGGGATGTATCGGGGAAGCTGGTAGGGAGGACCGGCGTGGTGGGAGCGCAAGAAAGAGGAGCGAAAAAGGGACGAGGGAGAAGCGCAGAAGGATGATCGCAGATTTTGCGCGTGTACTCCCCTCGCAAAATCCTCCCTACTTTTCTTCTCCCCTCCCCGGTCTGTATCCACACCCACGGATTAAAAACCGAAATCCTTCCCCTATATTCGCCGCTGTACCCCGTTCGCGTAGCATTCGTCTGCTCGCCGAGGGGATGCTGCGCAGTCTCTGGACCATACACATGCAAGGCCGAACGGACTTTCCGCGATATAGGTTACTGTCGCTTCCTGCCGCGTCGCGTCGCGTCGTGCCGCCGCGCCGCGCGCGCCGTAGCCAAGCGTAGAGGCGTTACGCGCCCCAAAATGCAATTTCAGCCGCGTAAAGGGGCAATCGATGTCGAACGATCAAACGGATAGTTTCGGGTGAAAGTTTCTTACAAGTTACAAGACGTTTCGCAACACGTACATACAATTCTAGACAAAAGCATAGCACTAGATGCATGCTATCTTTAATTTCTCGAAGATTACATACAAATTCGGAATGAAACGCGTAGCATTGCAATTGTTACTAGTGTTCCTGATTTCTCAACATTTTTCATTTCTCGAGAAATGAGAAATAAGACAACATTTCTCGAGAGTTCTCGAGAGTTTCTAATGAAATTAAAAATATTAGAAAACTTGGTATACTACCTCATACAATATCTAAATATTTAGTTATTGATTCGATACGTATCCATTTTATCATGTAAACAATATTTTTTATATTGTTTATATTTTTAATTTTTAGTGGCGCCTCAGAGTCACTATTCGAGTGATATGGGTTAATGCAGCAACCGATTCCATATTAAAACTTTGTACATGTCTATAACTTACTTATATTTATAAACCATGCATGTTTCAAATTTTAATAACAGGCACAGATAAAAACTTTAAAAATCGTGGTCTTTACTTTTTGTTCCTAATTGCGACCAATAACAATTTAACAAAAAATTATTTACACATTTGCTAGTAAACTAATCTTCCAACGTTTTAAAAAATTCAAACCGTCTGATCCACATTGAAAAAATCATTCGTTTTAAAGGATGTACGAATACTTTTTACACTGACTGTAACTTTTTTTATTTTTGATCTTGTACACACATAAATCATTCAAAAATTGATTCTAAAATTCATGGCGTATTAAACGAATCAAGCCAATTCAGATAAACAAAACCTCGATCGCAAGCACGCAATACAGCGATCCAAACAATGCTTTGTTTAACTGATTTAAATATATTCGACCACGATGGTAATACTTACTTTATTCGAAATTGTAATCATCATTGAAAACAAAAATGCTATAAGACATCATTGTGTGTTGTGAACTTTTCAGTATCATCGTTTAAATAGTCAACCTACATTTATGGCTTATAGGGTGAAGGGAAAATATACGTCACGACCACCAGAAAATTTGTAATCTTGCATATATATATTTTTCTTTTACAGTGTTTCGGTTTTTAATAATTTATGTAACACATAACATTTCATACTTCTGTTCGCACTATAACCTGCTCAACAACCAATAATGTTTGTTAATTGAGTATATCATTCTCTCCTATCAGTTAAATGTGCATCCTACTTCTGAAGAAGTTCAATAATTTATACAGGGTGAAAACTTATTGGAAAACTTATGATATTTGGATTGTCGTTGATAATATTTATCGAAACCGCACAAAACATTAACTCAATGGTTATTCCTGTCCAATATGTACATTAGGGTGGACTCCAAGCTATACTTGGAGAAAGATTTTTATCGAGATACAATCCACGCAACTATCCAATATTGTTCCTTTAGGTGAGAAAAAAATTTGTGCAAAGTTTGAGATCGATCGGATAAAAGGATGACGTGCCACACTTAAATTGAAAATTTTGAAAATTGTGAAATTGTTCAATTATCTTTTCTTTATTGCTCATATAAAAATATATATGGTGTCCGACATCAGGTCGGAGAAAATTTAAGTGGTAGTTGGTACTCCAGGATAATATAAGACAAAAAGAAAGAATAAAAAACTTGCGATTTCAGCTTCATTTTTTAGTTACTAACAATGCAAAGCTCCCCTAAAATGCAGCAACTCGACCAACAGAGGTGTACGTTGCGCATGTCATAGAGGCGCGCGCCAGTCTCGTGACAGAAACATGCTTACTTTGGATCTCATTTGGGGCCCTAGCGACGTGAACATGTTTTAAGGATTTACGAATTAATGTTACACATTGTTAGACATTGAACTTGCCGTCTCGTTAAAATCCACGAGATCAGTTCTAATATCTCCCAAATGAAATTATCGAGTAGAAGGGATCAATGCCCTTTGTCACGATTAGTGTTCCTGATTTCTCAATATTTTTCATTTCTCGAGAAATGAGAAATAAGACTATATTTCTCGAGAATTTTTAATGAAATAAAAAAATACTGGAAAACTTATGATATTTGGATTATCGTTGATAATATTTATCGAAACCGCAAAAAACATTAACCCAATGTTTATTCCTGTCCAATACGTACATAGGGTGGACCCCAAGCTATACTTGGAGAAAGATTTTTATCGAGATACAATCCACGCAACTATCCAGTATTGTTCCTTTAGGTGAGAAAAAAATTTGTGCAAAGTTTGAGATCGATCGGATAAAAGGATGACGTGGCGCACTTAAATTGAAAATTTTGAAAATTGTGAAATTCACCTTAACTATGGAACATGGCACATCGTTGCATTTGTCTTTTTTCTGAATAGCAATATAGAATATTTATATGACCTCCTTCAAATAAAGATAAAGATGACCTTGAAATTTCGAAACATGATTTCAAAAGAATTTTTTATTTTGCCATTATATTCACCTTATTGAACAGTGCAAATTTCTCCTTTGACAGTTTTTCCTATAATCACAAGTAACAGAGATATTTAGATACCTACATTAAAATATGGGATGATGTTAGCGGCGCTTCTTCGATCAAATTATACAGAACGGGTCTAGGACGAAACACCATCTTTCTGCTTTTTCTCTTATAGCAAACAATCTATAGCAAACGTGTCTCAGGACGTCAGATTCAAACCCGAATCGAACGTTTGAAATGTCTACAAAGTTGCTATTTAGTGTATAATTTGATCGAAGAAGCGCCGCTAACATCATCCCAAATTTATTAAAAATTTACGATCGATAATAAAAATTCTCATTAAAATATGGCATATTTTGACTAATGGTAGGATACAGTCGGTGTACAAAGTATTCGTATATCTTTTAAAAACGAATAAATTTTCCAAAAATGGTCTCAACAGCTAGAGTTTTTTTTTGAGACATTAAAAGGGTTAGTTTACTAGCTAATGTGTAAATAATTGTTTTTTGTAATTATTATTGGTCGCAATTACAAAGGGAACAGTCAAGACCACGATTTTTACATTTTTTATGTGTGCCTGTAATGAAAATTTAATACATGTATTTTGCAGAGTTGGGCAAAATGTAATTTCGATTACAATTACAATCACTTACCAATTACTGTAATTTGGAATTGCAGAAATACAATTACAATTACATGTAATTGTAATTGGTAATTGCAATTACTTGACTAATCACTGTAATTGTAATTGTGGTCCGCAATTACAATTACTGGTTGAGCCAAAGTAATTGCAATTACAATTACATGTAAAAGGACGCAAAATGTAATTTCAATTACAATTACAATTACTTAACAATTACTGCAATTCTCAAGTAATTGTAATTGTTAGTTGCAATTACAAGTAATTGTAACTGGTAGCTGCAATTCCTTTCCAAACAGACGACTGTCGCGCGTGAACACTCACACACCGCTAGGGTACTCTCACACACCGCTAGACCATGCATACGTACGCGAGGATTGCAAGGGTCCGGGATTCCACTTCTGATTTCTCGATAATGCAAAGACGGGGTTTTTTAGTAGTCAAAATCGCTAGATGAAAGATCAATCTAGGCCATTGTTTGCCTCAAAAGTCCATCTTTTGCGTTTCCGAGCAATGGTTTTGCAATATTCGGCTGCATGTTGCCCGTCGGAGAGGCTACTACGCCGGCGTGACTGCAGCGTCATCTGACAGGCAACATGCAGTCAAATATTGCAAAACCATTGCTCGGAAACGTAAAAGAAGGATTTTTGAGACAAACAGTGGCCTTGATTGATCTTTCATCTAGCGATTTTGACTACTAAAAAAATCTGTCTTTGCATTATCGAGAAATCAGAAGTGGAATCCCGGACCCTTGCAGTCCTCGCGTACGTATGCATGGTCTAGCGGTGTGTGAGAGCACAGACTTAAGATACGTACAGACATTGCATACAATGCATTTTTCTGTCTACGGTTCTGAATTACCGACTCTGTAGAAAATGCCCTAGTATGACAGCGGGCTCTATCGAAATGCAACGGTCAGCTAGTGAACTACATGACGTTGCAACACGAAAGGTGTGTGTCTGGGACGCTAGATTTTACAGCGTTGTCAGCTTTAAAACTGCAATGTTGCCGCATTATGTTCATACAATAACCGTCGATGCTCGGCATCGAAAGCGTTCGAGCGGTTTTGCCCTTGCTTTCTGAATCTGTTGAAATTCAGATGAATATTGCTTCGTAATTTAAAGTATAGAATTTTTAATCGTAAATAATTTTCTTAAACGATCATCTGAATATTCGTTGAGTTGTTCAACAATCATTTTTTATTTTTAAAAATTTTTTATTTGTAAATTTTTTAATTAATACGTGGATACATATATATAAATCTAAAAGTCCGACCAAGTAATATAAAGATTACATGTACACTTTTAAAATTTTAAGTTTTGTACATTTTTATTAATAACAAATATTAACATAACAACGTAATTATTCGACGTAAACTACTTACATGCATCAAAATAAAAGAAACATACGTAAGGATATTTATACTCGTGAATCTATTAATCTATGTTACTGCCAAACTGTACTTCGTAAGTATTTTATTACATACTTCATTTCCAAAGTTCAAATACACGCGCCATATACATTTGGAGCCTCCAACACCCGTAGTAAAAATGAAGTATACCGAATATTCAGTTTTTACTAACACGCGAACATCGGTAACATTGAGCACGAACCCTCTAGGTTCCACGGGGCTCTAAGAGCCTCATGGAACCTAGACAAAAAAGTCCATAAGATGCAATGTCTGTAGGGATCTTAAGTCTGTGGTGAGAGTACCCTACCGGTGTGTGAGTGTTCACGCGTGACCGTCGTGCGTCGTCTGTTTGGAAAGGAATTGCAGCTAACAATTACAATTACTTGGGAATTGAAAAAATACAATTACAATTACATGTAATTGTGAAAGAAGTAATTGCAATTACTTAACACAATTACAGTAATTGTGAAAGAAGTAATTGCAATTACTTAATACAATTACAGTAATTGTAATTGAGTCTAACAATTACTTAAGTGTAATTGTTCTTTTAAACCACTAATTTTTATGTTTTGGAACATTTCACCGTTTTGTTATTGTAATTATAGTCCACTTTTGCACATGTAATTGAAGATGTAATTAATTACTCATGTAATTAATTCCTGCCCAACTCTGGTATTTTGTAAATCTAAGTAAGTTATATATACAGGGTGTCCAAAACCACCCGTCCAGGGGTGTTAACTTCCTAGATAAGAATATTCGGTAAAAATGTTTGGAATAAAAGTTGCAGGGATTGATGGAGGACATATGTCCATTGCCTTGTAATTGACCTTCGGATTCATTTTCAAGGTTATTTGGAGGTCAGTACAATTTTTTAAATGGGAACCCCTACTTTTGACTACAGATTCTGAAAGAGCTCGAAATTTCACGTTCAGATATGTACTTATGTCCTAGATTAAAATGACTGCTAGAGGCCATTCAGAGGTCAAATCACTGTTTGGTGGTAAATAAAAGATGACAGTAAATACTGGCATCGAGATTGGACAAGGCTTCTAATTCAGATTCACAGTTAATACCCCTGGACGGGTGGTCTTGGATACCCTGTATATGTACAAAGTTTCATTGAAATTGATTGACGGATAAAAAAGCGATGGGCATTGTGAGATGTAAAAATCTTTGAATTTACGGATTGCGATTCATGTAAATACAGTAATTTTTCGATCGGAGTCCCAACACCCGTGTGTTGAACGGACTTGGGTAGCGTAGAGAGGCTATTTTTTTATGACTCCGTCGACCGCGCCGAGACTTCAAACGACGAGCCGAACATAGAGAAGGACAGAATGAAATAGGATCGCGTGGCCGAAGCGTGTCGCTGTCGCCGGCACAGTTTAAAGGCCCGTGCGTCATCACAATGAAACACCAAAATCTTAACTTCTTTATTTTCTATGATATCATTATGGAACTTTCACCAACATATTCGTGGCATTTTTCTAATGCAAAATGATACCAAATACGATACAATTGGGCCAATATTTCGTAGTTTAATCGACGATGAAAGTTTCGAACGCAACGAAGAACAGCGACAACGCGGGCCTTTGAACTGTGCCGGCGGCAGCTACTGTTCGCGTCTCTTTCTTTCCAATACGCTCTTCTTCGTTGCGTTCGAAACTTTCATCGTCGATTAAACCACTAAATATTGGCCCAATTATATCGTTCTTGGTACCATCTTAATCAGCGAAACGCCAGGAATAAGCTAGTTAAAGTCCCATAAACCGATCATTAAAATTAAGAAGTTTGAGATTTCGATTCAGTCGAGTCAATGTGTGGTGTTCACACCGATATACCCGAGCCGAGATCAAACATCGCCGCCCTACGGCGCGGCGCAGCGTTGGCCGGCAGTGGAGTGAGTAGGCACTGGACTACGGTTAGATAGGCGACCCAGGACTCCGATTGAAGATTTACTGTAGCAGATTCTTACGATTTTTGCTATTTTCAATTAATTATATTTCGTAACATCCTTGACCGATTTCGATGAAACTTTGTACAAGTATATAACTGACATAGACCTACCAGAGGCGCCTTCTAAATTTTCATTACAGGTACAGACAAAAAATTTAAATATCGTGGTCTTTACTGTTCCCCTCGTAATTGCGACCAATAACAATTACAAAAAAAAATTATTTACACATTAGCTAGTAAACTAACCTTTTTAATGTCTCAAAAAAACTCAAGCTGCTGAGACCAATTATAAAAAATGTATTCGTTTCTAAAAGATGTACGAATACTTTGTACACCGACTGTATCCTACGATCAGTCAAAATATGCTACATTTTAATGTACGTATTTAATTATCTCTGTTACTTGTGATTATACAAAAAAATGACAGAGGAGTTTGCACTGTTCAATAAGGTGAATATAATGGAAAAATAGAAAAATTTTTTGGAAATTATATTTCGAAATTTCAAAGTCATCGTTATTTTTATTTAAAGGAGGTCATATAATTATTCTATATTGCTATTCAGAAATAAGACAAATCCAACGATGTGCCATGTTCCATAGTTAAGGTGAATTTCACAATTTTCAAAATTTTCAATTTAAGTGCGCCACGTCATCCTTTTATCCGATCGATCTCAAACTGTGCACAATTTTTTTCTCACCTAAACGAATAACACTGGATAGTTGCGTGGATTGTATCTCGATAAAAATCTTTCTCCAAGTATAGCTACCGAAGTAGCAACGGACGTCCATAGAACATACGTTTCACGGCCAGTTTACACCCAAACGTCCTACGTCCATTCTGTACATTCGAAGAATGTCCCTAGGACTTAAATTTTGGACGTTCTAAGAATGTCCGTTTCTTAGGTTTTACGAATGTCCCTAGGACTTGAATCAACTTGAATTCTGGACGTTCTAGGAATGTACGTTTCTTAGGTTTTACGAATGTTCTTAAGATGTGAATTTTGAACGTTCTAGGAATGTCCGTTTCTTAGGTTTTACGAATGTTTTTAGGACTTAAATTTTGGACGTTCTAGGAATGTCCGTTTCTTAGGTTTTACGAATGTCCCTAGGACTTGAATTGTGGACGTTCTAGGAATGTCCGTTTCTTAGGATTTACGAATGTTCTTAGAACGTGAATTTTGGACGTTCTAAGAATGTCCGTTTCTTAGGTTTTACGAATGTTCTTAGGACTTGAATTTCGGACGTTCTAAGGAATTATATTGAAAAAATAAGAAGTATATATAACAGATAAAAATCCTTATTCGATAATTATGACCTCTACTTTTGGAGGTGAATCTACGCCTCTACGTCGGTGGACATTTGTAAAAAAAGAAAGCGTAAAATTGTTTACAACAATTGTTATAAATATGTTAAATTTTTTATTATATCAACATGTTTTACACAATGAGTGGGGAGAAAGTCTAACAGGAACCATGCGGTAAACGCATCATTTAGCTGTAATTGGTTAAATATTACGGCAAATTGTGAGCATGTAGTACAGTACGCACACAACGAATATTACAGGCGCGCTAAAAAATCTTCCCAAGTAGCCACGGACGTCTATAGAACATACGTTGCACGGCCAGTTTACGTCCAAACGTCCTACGTCCATTCTGTACATTCGAAGAATGTCCTTAGGACTTAAATTTTGGACGTTCTAGGAATGTCCGTTTCTTAGGTTTTACGAATGTTCTTAGGACTTAAATTTTGGACGTTCTAGGAATGTCCGTTTCTTAGGTTTTACGAATGTCCCTAGGACTTGAATTGTGGACGTTCTAGGAATGTCCGTTTCTTAGGTTTTACGAATGTTCTTAGGACGTGAATTTTGGATGTTCTAAGGAATTATATTGAAAAAATAAGAAGTGTATATAACAGATAAAAATCCTCATTCGATAATCCTTATATTTATATTTATGGCGGTAGTCCCACCTCTGGTTGTAACTAGAATCTTACTAGATTTTGGGTCGAAAATATGGGTCTGCGCCCGAACAATTTTTTGTCCTTATTTCAGCAAATTTTGAGCTGGGTGAGGGCTCATTGTAAAGGGCTCATTGCCACCACTTTCTGGCACACTCACGCTTAGCACGGAACAGCTCCTAGGCGCACCGTAGAGCCCACTTTTACCACGAAACAGCGACCACACTGTTTTAGCATGAAACAGAACCTTTACTAGCCTGTGGCATAAATCAGAACTAACTTCAACCGATGCTTCGTGCGATATAACCATGTATTAGAAATTGCTAAAATTCGATACAGTAATACATAATTCTAATAAATTTAATATTAATAAGCAGCTTTATTAGAAGAACGCCGTAGACTTGACATAAAAAGTGTATAGAATTGGCATAAAGAGTAATAAAAATAACATTTGCAATTAAAATCACAATAAACATAATAAAAATAAAAATTGCAATTACAATTAAAATCACAATTAAAAAATATTACATGAGTTTAAGTGTCGATACACTATTTTTAACATATAAAAAGTATTAATGAGGAATATAAATTATTACTTGGCTTCTAAATTATTTATAGAATTTATTTTGCATAAAGATCCGCAGTCTGTACTTATCACACACATTTTAAATCAGAATAACTTTTTTATGATTGGAGCAACCCAGATAGCACAGGACGACTTAAAGTCGCCGTTTTCATGTCCGTTCTACGTCTTTACGTCTTACGTCTCAGTAAGACGCTTTTTAGACGTCCATAAAGGCATCTTTTCTGGGACGTCGTTTTGACGCACGAAGGAAGGTGCCTTTTATACATCTCATTTCTGCCGTACAAACGTCGTCCCAGCAGAGATGCCTTTATGGACGTGTAAAAGTTGCCTCTTTCGGGACGCCGTTTTCACGGCAGAAACGATTGAAGTACTTACGAAAATATGTATATCTCTTAATCGTTAATATATTAATACTATGCTTTATTTAAAAAAAGTAGTATCATTTTTACCTAAAAAATATTTTAGGTAAATAATTAAATAATTAGGTTATATAATTATTAGAAGAGATAAACTTCTGTTAAAATATTTTTTATATAATAATATATATGGTTTAATGTGATTTGAGCCTATAAGAATAAAAAGTAATGAATCTAACAAAGGTTCGCATGGCTTAGCGAGGAAGCCATCATGAAGTTAAACGGTAGGTCCCGAGTTCGAATCCCGCCCAATATGCTGCATAAAAACTAATTTGTAATAAGGTTTTTTCGAAGAGACAAAATGGAATATTCTCTCAAGTAATACATGAAAGTAGTAATGTATATATAGATTCTAATTTTTTTAATAATTTTTTCTTAAATTTGAAGATTTTGTACGTCTGAAAAAAGTTGCATAAAAGATGCATAAAAGATGTCCAAAAAGGCAACTTTTTTTTACCTGTAAGAGACGACTTTAAGTCGCACAGTTTTGTAACAAAGACCTGTTAAAGTCGTACACAGTACGTGAAAAAGACGTGAAAACGACGTGCCACAGACGTAATGTACGACTTAAAGACGTACTTACGTCTTGCATCAGGCAACTTTTAGACGTACTTTAAGATGTCTTTGTGCTATCTGGGAAACGACTTCAATTTCTCTGTAAGGCTAGAAGAAATGGTTTAGTAAATGACGTCAAAAAATATGTTGAAAATTGAGTTAAAAATATGTTGGAAATTGGAATTGCGAAAAAAAATAGTGAAAATTGATTTTTACAACTCCTTTAGCTCGGACAATAACGAAAGTTTAAGAGATGTGTTTGGTAAGCTCGTATTATTAGCTCGTTGATTTAGGAGTTATAAACAATTAAAAATGGTAAAAAGGCCGAATATCATGGAAAATTGCAATTTTTATTCGACGACTTCGAATAAATCCACGAATAATTTTACGAATAAATCCACTATGCACAGTCCATATTCTACTGAGTTTAATTTTTTTTAATCGGAATAACTCGACGAAGCAGCGCGCGTCACTTCCACGAAAGAAATATAGAAAATAAATAAGGTCTGCAATTCACGTTTTAGTTGTTTCATGCCGATATACCTGGCTGGCCGTCGGGTTGCCCGGCCGTGTTTATGCAGTGTCTATTGCACCACTTGACCAAGGCTCCCGAGGCACTCGTCACATCGTCGCCCTAGCCAGCAGAGATGGGCAAAAATTGTATTTAAATACAAATTTCGAGGATACTTTCACGATTAAAACCACTAAACACAGTCCGAATTCTATCGAGTTTAGTCTTTTCTTAATCGGAAGAACGCCACGAACTAGCTCGTGTCACTTTCGTGAGAGCATTACGGAAAATGAACAAGTTCAGCAGTTCAGCATTCACTTGTTAGCGGTCTCATGCCGATATACCTGGCTGGCCGTCGGGTTACCCGTGTTTATTACATTACTATTGTGTTCTGAGCTTAGGCCTCGAGGCCCGACCCTCGGGCTTCGGAACGTGTTCATTCAAGCCCCGAGCTGGCCAAAAGGATCTTGAAGGATCCGAAAGGATCTTTAAATTAGATACAGATACTATTTACAAATGTATCCATCGCTTCGAATTCTTCTGCTGCAGATAGAAAAGTATCTAATTAAATTTCGAATACAAAATACTTTTGTATCCAAATCCTCGAGGAACTAATTACAAATTTTGTATCTATTATTCGTGATCCGAAATTTGTATCTAATTACATATTTTGCCCAACTCTGCTCCAAAAGACGTCCTTTTGGGACGTCTAGACGTTCAGACCTAAAACAGACGTAAAAACGACGGCTAAAAAACGTCGTGTGCTATCTGGATACATTCACGATTAGCGTAATTACTAGCAATCAAATTGATTAAACGGTTTGAATTATGTCATATGGCTAGAGTATAATCTGTAATCTATCCTATGCTGAATATTAAATTAATTTATATTTTCATGCCAAGTATTGCAGAAAACTACGCAAAATATATATTAATTTCAGAGTAAAATGTGTTCTAACTCTCGAAAACTTTTCTTCAAGTTGTATATTAAATCTAGAAATAGAGAGAGAGAAAGAGAGAGAGAGAGAGAGAGAGAGAGAGAGAGAGAGAGAGAGAGAGAGAGAGAGAGAGAGAGAGAGAGAGAGAGAGAGATAGAAAGAGAGATTGTATTTAAAACTATTAATTTCTCTTTCTCAAAAATGATGTGAGGTCTCATCTTCTCTAGCGCGGGAGGGGGAAATCCGCTCTACCGTGCGCATGGGATCTGATCCAGGCTAAGCGTCCGCTCTACCGTGCGCCTAGGTGCTGATCCAGGCTAAGCGTCCGCTCTACCGTGCGCCTAGGAGCTGATCCAGGCTAAAAATGGGAGGGGGAAATCCGCTCTACCGTGCGCCTAGGAGCTGATCCAGGCCACCGACGAGGTACTATCACCGACGAGATACTATTAACAGAGAGTATATGAGAGTGCTCACGCCCGGGTTTTGGCCGTGCCACTTTTGGCTGCCATCATCTTTTAGTCCGGACAAGAACCGGTTTCCATACTTAGTCCGGACAAGAACCGGTTTCCATACTCAGTCCGGACAAGAACCAGTTTCCATACTCAGTCCGGACAAGAATCTGTTTCCACACTCAGTCCAGACAAGAACCTACATCAGAACGAACAGTTTATATTGTTTTATATAAAATATGTAACTAAGATTCATTTCTTTCACGAAATGAAGGGAATATCCTGTATTACAATAACTGCAAATATAATTATTTAATAAGGTTAAATAAAAGACAGGATTGCAGAAGTAGACACGTTGTACGGAATAACTAATTTTTTATTAACTAATTTTTTATTTAAACAAAAAAGATCGAACAACATTTAAGCTCTACTTCCAACAAACTAGAAAATGTACAAGGTACTATTTACTTAGGACTTTTAGAAATTATATTTAGTTTGAAAGTCGGAATTTAACTATGGACTGGAAAATAAAAGAAACGCGAAACAACAAAGATAGCACAAAGACATCTAAGAGCCCGTTCAGACACGGCGGAAACCGCGCGTTTTCGATCGCGCGATTTGAACCGCGCGGACCTATTTACATTGGCGTAATATATACTGTATATAAACCGTTTTCACCTTGTTCCATTTTCCTTTCATCTTTTCCTATCCATACTTTCGTAAATTTTGAATCCAAATCCTTAGAAGGAAAGACCCATCAAATCCTGCCACAGTTCTTGAAACAATCCTATAAGTTTTTAAATTATGTATCCCAAGCGTTTCGTCCTCGATCTTCCGATTAAGAAAAGACAAAACTCGATATAATTAGGCCTTTGCTTACTGGTTTTAGTTTTACTCGTGAAAATCCCTTGGAAAGTATCTAAATCAGAGTTGGGCAGTATTTAAGTCAAAACGTATCCAAATCCAGATCCAACTAAAAGATAAGTAACTAAGTTCCGTGATCTTAAGGTTCGGATCCAAAAGGATCTTGTATCCGAAGTTGAATCAGATAATTTCATATCCGAAGCAGAAGGATCCGATGGTACGGATCCATTTTTAATTAGTTAAATATCTAATTCAAAGATCCTTTCGGATCCTCCAAGATCCTTCTGACCAGCTCGAGGCTTGAATGAACACGTTCCGAGGCCCGAGGGTCGGGCCCCGAAGCCTGAGCCCAGAATACAATAGAAGTACAATAAACACGGCCGGGGGACTGCCCGGCCGTGTTTATTGCACCACATGGTCAAGGCGCCCCAGCCAACTCGTCGCTTCGTCGCCATAGCACCGATGATGCAGCAAAATTTTGATTTAGATACATTTTCAAAGATATATGTTCACAAATAAAGGCAGTAAGCAGTGGCCGAATTCTATCGCGTTTGGACTTTTTTTAATCGGAAGAACGCCACGAATTGGCCCGTGCCACTTTCGTGAGGGCATTACGAAAAATGAACAAGTTCAGGATGCACGTGTCAGGGGTATCATGCCGATCTACCTGGCTGGCAAGGGATGGCCCGGCCGTGTTTATTGTACTTCTATTGTATTCTCTGGGCTCAGGCCTCGAGGCCCGACCCTCGGGCCTCGGAACGTGTTCATTCAAGCCTCGAGCTGGTCAAAAGGATCTTGGAGGATCCGAAATGATCTTGAAGGATCCGAAAGGATCTTTGAATCAGATATTTAACTAGTTAAAAATGGATCCGTAGCTTCGGATCCTTCTGCTTCGGATATGAAATTATCTAATTCAACTTCGGATACAAGTTACTTTTTATCGTTATCTTGGAGTAACTAATTCAAAATTTTCTATCTATGATCCGTGATTCGAAATTTGTATCTAATTAAATTTTTTGCCCAACTCTGATCTAAATCCATTTTTTGCCAATCATCGCTGCTAGGGCGAAGAAGCCACGAGTTGCCTAGGGCGGCTTGTCCAAGTGGTGCAATAAACACGGCCGGGCAATCCCCCGGCCAGCCAGGTAGCTCGGCATGAAACCCCTGACACGTTCATCCTGAACTTGTACATTTTTCGTAATGCTCTCACGAAAGTGGCACGAGCCAATTCGTGGCGTTCTTCCGATTAAAAAAAGTCCAAACGCGATAGAATTCGGCCACTGCTTACTGCCTTTATTTGTGAACATATATCTTTGAAAATGTATCTGAATCAAAATTTTGCTGCATCATCGGTGCTAGGGCGACGAAGCGACGTGTTGCCTAGGGCGGCTTGGCCAAGTGGTGCAATAAACACGACCGGGCAATCCCCCGGCCAGCCAGGTAGCTCAGCATGAAACCCCTGACACGTTCATCCTGAACTTGTTCATTTTTCGTAATGCTCTCACGAAAGTGGCACGAGCCAATTCGTGGCGTTCTTCCGATTAAAAAAAGTCCAAACGCGATAGAATTCGGCCACTGCTTACTGCCTTTATTTGTGAACATATATCTTTGAAAATGTATCTAAATCAAACATTTGCTCCATCATCGGTGCTAGGGCGACGAAGCGACGAGTTGGCTGGGGCGCCTTGGCCAAGTGGTGCAATAAACACGGCCGGGCAATCCCCCGGCCAGCCAGGTAGCTCGGCATGAAACCCCTGACACGTTCATCCTGAACTTGTACATTTTTCGTAATGCCCTCACGAAAGTGGCACGAGCCAATTCGTGGCGTTCTTCCGATTAAAAAAAGTCCAAACGCGATAGAATTCGGCCACTGCTTATATATTGTCATCAGATCTGATGACAATACCTCATTATTAAATTAATAATATTCAAGATGGTCGCATTTACGCCTCGATATGAAATCTGTATTTCTTCGAATTCTTCCGGGTTCTTTATTTTTTACAACTAGAGTTTGCAACTAAAAGATTGGAAAAAATGAAAATACTTCTTCTATCATTATAGTTAATGTTATATTTAATTTATATTAATTAGAGATTTGTATATTAGATCTATATCTTAGTTACATATTTTATATAAAACGATATAAACTTTTCGTTCTGATCAAGGCCAAAGATGATGTAGGTTATTGTCCGGATTGAGTGTGGAAACCGGTTCTTGTCCGGACTGAGTGTGGAAACCGGTTCTTGTCCGGACTGAGTGTGGAAACCGGTTCTTGTCCGGACTGAGTGTGGAAACCGGTTCTTGTCCGGACTGAGTGTGGAGACAGGAGCTGATCCAGGCTAAACACTAGTGTAGAGGGCAGCACTATAATGGGCACGGCCAAAACCCGGGCGTGAGCACTCTCATATACTCTCTGCTATTAAAGACTGCCAGCCCCTGTGTTAAACAGCGAGACGGGTAAGTGGGCGCGATGGACGCGGGGATAACGTAGAGCTTACAGTGAGCTGATATACCACATAGTCAAAAGTTCCACCACCGACGAGATATTCGTCAAGTTGAAGAAGAATGATATAGTAGAATGCTGGCATTACCCATTCTGTAATTGCCTTATAATACTATATATAATTCTCTTATTGCATTCTTATTTCCTTATTATTACCATTGTAATAATTGTTTTACAGTATAATCGATAGTTTATAGATGTAGGAAAAATGAAAGTAATTACTACGTAATATTCTACAAATTTATCGAAATTCAAAAGTAATTTGAACGTTATTGCGTTATATATAAAATAATGATTCATAAAAAATATTCTATTATGTTATGTAATGACAAAACCCAATCGTTCTTATTAAGATCCTTAGTAGGAAACAGAAAATTAATTTTTTTACTTATTTATCCCATACTTGTAATGCTCGACAGAATTGACTGCAATTATTATATAGTAGAGGTAGTAACAATAAGATAAAAGTATTAACTAATTAACTAATTTTCGACGGCTCCTATCCATACAATGTTATTTAGAGGCAGTATTTCGTACGAAGATATCTAACAAAATAATTCTATTTCACTCTATACGAAAATTTCTTGCAACATGACGCTATTTAAAAAGTGCGTGTAACATGATTTTATTAACTTCCCGATTTTATAGGGAAGTTATTGTAATTACCCCGAAAATTTAAAATCGATTTTTTAGCAGATCTTCACGTTTTATGGTCATTGCAGTCATCTTAGACTATTTTCAGCAAAATGTTCGTATGTGTGTGTGTGCGTATAGCCGTTTCTATGTAATCAAATTTTTCGTTAACGTTTTCAGAAAAAGTAACAACGCGATCAGGATGATGAATGATGCAATCGATGTGCCCCGCTGTAACTTAGAGCTGATTAAATTTTGGTCCATTTTGGTCAAGTAGTTTTTTAGTTTTTTTAGTTTTTTTCGAAAGAAGTTCATTCAACAATGCAATTTATACGAGAGAACGGAAAGTTTCCACCGAAGAAACAAACGTAATTACACAAAAAATTTTTTTTCGATTTTTTTAAAATTAGAAAAAAAATTTTTTTTTTTAAATCTTTTTTTGTACCTTACGATGATGTTTCCGCTTACAATAATCGAAAATTATCCCAATGCAAGAGTGAGTTAATCATCTCTACTCCCGAGAATACATTTTCAAAGAATATCGATGAAAGTACAAAAAAAAATTTATATTACAATCTTTAAAAAAACAATCAGTTCAAAACGAATTATTAATGAGATTAAATTGAAAATTAATATGAACTATATGATAATTATTAATAACAGTGATGTTGAAAACGGATTGGTTAATGGAGCACACATGCGGAATATTAAAATTTATTACTTTTCAAGAAAATACTAAAATTCCGTCTATATTGTGGTTAGATTTTCAATCGGCCAGAGTAGAAGTGAAAGTAAGAACTCGTTATCGTAATTATATGAAAAATGCAAATATTGATCAAAATTTAACACCAATAATAACAATATCGAATCAAGTAAATATGTCGAGTGAGGAAAAATATCAAATCACACGTAGTCAATATCCAGTGGTTCCTGCTGGAGCGATTACGATTCATAAAAGTCAGGGATAAAAAACATACGAGAAAGTATGTTTGGATTTTAAAAAATCAGAAAGGCGAATTTTACAAATGTTGTATGTAGCACTGAGCAGAGTTTCAAAATTGAGCGCGGTTTATATATTTCGGGACAATTTAAATTAACTGTATCGAAGAAAACCAAGATCAATACTGCAACCCCGGATAATCAGGAGTTGTATCGTTTGCGAAAAACTAATTAAGACAATTTATTTTGCAACATTAGTATACTATAACAAGGAACCAAATGAGCAACGAGCCTGCGATGTTCGTTTAATGCGACGCCATATAGCAAACATTTTGATAAGTAGAAAACTATTGAAATTCCCTGAAAACGTATAATCTTATTAAAAAGTACACTCTATTAACTTCCCGATTCATAGGAAAGTTACTGTAATTACCCCGAAAATCGAAAATCGATTTTTTAGCAGATCTTCACGTTTCATGGTCATTGGAGTCATTTTAGACTATTTTTATCAAACTGTTTGTGTGTGTGTGTGTGTGTGTGTGTGTGTGTGTGTGTGCGTATGTCCGTTTGTATGGTACCAAATTTTTCGTTAACGTTTTCAGAAAAAGTAGCAACGCGATCAGGATGATGAATGATGCAATCGAAGTGCCCCGTCGTAACTTAGAGCTGATTAGATTTTGGACCATATTGGTCAAGTAGTTTTTTAGATTTTTAGTTTTTTTCGAAAAGAGTTGATTCTACAATGCAATTTATAAGGGAGGACGAAAATTTTCCACCAAAGAACCAAACGCAATTACATAAAAAAAATTTTTTCTTAATTTTTTTTTTAACTGATGCTAATGTTACCGCTTGGAATAATCGAAAGGTTATTCCAATGCAACAGTGAATTTATCATCTCTACTCCCAAGAATACATTTTGGGAGAATATCGATGAAAGTACAAAAAAAAGACGATGTTAGCGATGTTGGCGAAGGAGTAACGAATCGGGAAGTTCTTTGTGTGACTCTTGGAGAGTCACACAGCAAATAAAAAACATTAATATCAGTAGGCCCTACTAGCCATGCGTATCACTAACCCTCTCGCAATAGCAGTCCTACCCGCGAGCTCGCGAAGCGAGCGAGCAAAAACAACCGTACTCGCGAGCGAGCGAAGCGAGCGAGCAACAATAGCCCTCTAGTTTCATTCTGAACTGAACACCACTTCCTGAAATATGAATGGCTTATACATTGTATACATTGTGCGACGAGGCGAAGAGCTAGCATTTGAAGTCGGAAGTCGAAATCTTAAAAGAAGGACCAAAGGAATTCACCAAATATGTTAATAAAAATCCTATAAAAAAATAATGATAAATAATTAAGTTTTGTTATTTGATTAGAAGTCTCACACTGTTATACCCGACCCAACCCGTATCATGTTACAATGTTTCGCTCCATTCCACGGCAACCGAAACCCTCGAGCTTCGCTTGCCTTTTCTCCTTTCGTCATCACAGAATAGTGTTTCCTGAAAATTGATGTCTCTGGCCAGACTCAAGGTTTCGACATTTATAGAAAGCTTGCTATAATCGTATTTTATTTGTCAAAATTTAGTTTTCTATTTAAAATATTTTGTTGTTAAAACTCATTAATATATTACTATCATTAATATATTTGAAATATTGGAATATTACAATTTGGAATAAAGGGCCTAGCCGGATGAGGTAGTCCTTCGAATTATTCAAACAGCCGTTGCGCCATTCAATTTTTGGTCAATTTTTTCCATTTACTTGCACTAATTTAATCATTTAATTGCATATAATTGAAATGATATTTGAGATTTCTTCCGGATTTTTTGGTTCAAAATGTTATGTACACAAAGTGAAAATACGCAAAAATTCGACAAATGCAGGTTTTTTTAGAGAAATTCAAAAATAGCATTGATCATATTTTTAAACTAGCAACATACCAGAACTTTTTTTTACGACAGCGCGTAAACGACAAAGAGGGACTGAGGTACGAGGCAGCTGGCACAGTCCAAAAGGCTGAGTACCGATTACGTCAATGCACATAGAAAAGTTTTTTATTTTTCATTCTTCTTTTACGGTATTACCAACGTATTTGTGAGATTCTTCTAACTAAAATGAGTCTAAATACGTCATAATTTGAGCCACATTTATTTATTTAAAGCGTGATCATAACTCGCAATGATATAGGTTATTATAATAGGTCATTTAATATAATAGGTCATTTAATATAATATATTTATAATTATAAATATTAGGGATGTGTGGGCCGCTCGATGTTCGGGTTCGGGTCGGGTCGCAGAAAGTCAGGCGGGGCGGCCCGTTAATTCGACTTCGAATTCGTCGGGCGGGTTCGAAAAGAATCGAAGTTCGAGCAAACGAGTTATTGCGATATCCGAGTATCAAATACTCTGCGTTCTTATGACATAGATAATGGTAATAATGGTTTTCTTTCTTAACTTATAACGAGATTTTTAATATATGTACTAGGTTTTTTTTATAACTACACTAGGTATAGTGGATGGGTATTTTATCGATCGCAATTTTTTGATATATAAGAATTAATTTTTCGCGGCGCCACGGTTCGATCATTATTTACTATACTTGGCTCTACTGTAGCGTATATGTCAAAGTGACATACATGTGCTATTCCAAATAGTAGAGGAAAAAGGAAAGGTGGTAATGTTTTTGTGTTTCGTCCTAGACCCGCTAGAGGACTCATCAGTAAGGCTAGCTAGCGGGTCTTGCCTTATACACGGGATGTTCGAAGGCGTTTGAAGAACGTATATATACTAATAGGTGATATTGTAGTAACTTGCGAGAAAGCCTTTCCGGCAATGTGTCCCTCTAAGAGGAGGACATCTTGGGGACGGAGTCGGAACTATGGTCTTCTCTAACTTTTTATTTTTTCGCCATTAGTTGAATAGTAGATGGGTATTTTATCGATCGCAATTTTTTGATATATAAGAATTAATTTTTCGCGGCGCCACGGTTCGATCATTATTTACTATACTTGGCTCTACTGTAGCGTATATGTCAAAGTGACATACATGTGCTATTCCAAATAGTAGAGGAAAAAGTAAAGGTGGTAATGTTTTTGTGTTTCGTCCTAGACCCGCTCTTCAAACGCCTTCGAACATCCCGTGTATAAGGCAAGACCCGCTAGCTAGCCTTACTGATGAGTCCTCTAGCGGGTCTAGGACGAAACACAAAAACATTACCACCTTTCCTTTTTCCTCTACTATTTGGAATAGCACATGTATGTCACTTTGACATATACGCTACAGTAGAGCCAAGTATAGTAAATAATGATCGAACCGTGGCGCCGCGAAAAATTAATTCTTATATATCAAAAAATTGCGATCGATAAAATACCCATCCACTATTCAACTAATGGCGAAAAAATAAAAAGTTAGAGAAGACCATAGTTCCGACTCCGTCCCCAAGATGTCCTCCTCTTAGAGGGACACATTGCCGGAAAGGCTTTCTCGCAAGTTACTACAATATCACCTATTAGTATATATACGTTCTTCAAACGCCTTCGAACATCCCGTGTATAAGGCAAGACCCGCTAGCTAGCCTTACTGATGAGTCCTCTAGCGGGTCTAGGACGAAACACAAAAACATTACCACCTTTCCTTTTTCCTCTACTATTTGGAATAGCACATGTATGTCACTTTGACATATACGCTACAGTAGAGCCAAGTATAGTAAATAATGATCGAACCGTGGCGCCGCGAAAAATTAATTCTTATATACACTAGGTATATTCGGTAAACGTGTGCCTGCTCTTTATTTGTATTAAAGCTTGAAATAATACACGTTTCACGTGAAAAACTTACGAATGAACTCAAATATGTATGAATAATATCTTTAAAATATCTTTACTGAGTTATAATACACCTAGAAGGTATAACAATATGGTAAAGTATGGCAATAATTAAAAACGAAATATAAAAATAAACATTATATGTATTATATTTCGTGTTTATATTTTATTCTGTATTATCTATAGGCTTTATATAATTTTTTGTTTTATATGATTTTATTTTAAGTTAATTTATATTTCATTTTATATTGTATATTATATATTATCTTTTAAGAATTTGTGTAGGATTAATGATAGTTAAGTAAGTAGGTTACTTAGCAGTTAATAAAAACATCACCCACTAAAAAGTTATCATAACTTATTACATACCATGTTGTAAATATTTTCTTATAATTTTTTCACGTGAAACGTGCATTATTTCAAATTTTAATACAAATGAAGATCATGCACATTTGTGCCGAATATACCTATAATGTAGTTATTAAAAAATCCAAGTACATACATTAAAAATCACATTATGAGTTATGAAAGAAATACGTACCATTATTATCATTATCTATTTCATAAGAACGCAGAGTTGATTTTCGGATATCGTGATAACACGCTCGCGCGATCTTGTTCTATTCTTTTAGAAGCCGCCCGACAAAGGTGAGTCATGGGCCGCCGGATGTGTCTGACGTACAGTAAATCTTCAATCGGAGTCCTGGGTCGCCTATCTAACCGTAGTCCAGTGCCTACTCACTCCACTGCCGGCCAACGCTGCGCCGCGCCGTAGGGCGGCGATGTTTGATCTCGGCTCGGGTATATCGGTGTGAACACCACACATTGACTCGACTGAATCGAAATCTCAAACTTCTTAATTTTAATGATCGGTTTATGGGACTTTAACTAGCTTATTCCTGGCGTTTCGCTGATTAATATGGTACCAAGAACGATATAATTGGGCCAATATTTAGTGGTTTAATCGACGATGAAAGTTTCGAACGCAACGAAGAAGAGCGTATTGGAAAGAAAGAGACGCGAACAGTAGCTGCCGCCGGCACAGTTCAAAGGACCGCGTTGTCGCTGTTCTTCGTTGCGTTCGAAACTTTCATCGTCGATTAAACTACTAAATATTGGCCCAATTATATCGTATTTGGTATCATTTTGCATTAGAAAAATGCCACGAATATGTTGGTGAAAGTTTCATAATGATATCATAGAAAATAAAGAAGCTAAGATTTTGGTGTTTCATTGTGATGACGCACGGGCCTTTAAACTGTGCCGGCGACGACTACACGCTTCGGCCACGCGATCCTATTTCATTCTGTCCTTCTCTATGTTCGGCTCGTCGTTTGAAGTCTCGGCGCGGTCGACGGAGTCATAAAAAAATAGCCTCTCTACGCTACCCAAGTCCGTTCAACACACGGGTGTTGGGACTCCGATCGAAAAATTACTGTATCGCGTATCCGACTCGAGTCCGCTTGAGCTCGCTCGACGCCTCGACTGTCTGTCCTGTCAGTGCTCCGACTTGACGATTCGTACGCCTGAAACATGACTGTTTCGCCTGATATTTTCTAGTGCAACCTGGCTGTATTATTATTATTATCCGATTTATGCCGTGTTTGAGCTTATTTTGATTGGGAAAACATTTTCAATCGATAGGTGATGATATCATTATGATAACGTTCATAATGAGTAATATTGGTTTTAGTTAGTAAATGCCAATACGGTGTGCGTTACAATGTTGCTTCTGATGCTGAATCACGACCGTATCGACTCCGAGAAAAATAAAGGGCTTACTGACTCTGAGGAAAATTAAAAATGTAATAACTCTCAATTAATAAGCAGTCTTCAATGCCTCTTAAAAATTCAATTAATCGTGTAGGGATTGATCAGGTGTTTCTCTCTATATTAAAACATATTTAAAAATCCTTTGACAAATTCATTTTTGTGGCGTCAGGATGTACTGCTTTCGATATTCCATCACAGTTTGTATAGTATATATTATTTCTCCTCTTTGTTTCTAGATAAGATTTAATTATGATCCTCCATTAGTTTAACGCCCCGTTCAGCGGTATCATTGACCACATTCAGTCCATGTTTCAGTCAGACTGCTTATTATTCATAATAACTTCTTTTTCCGATATTAGAACTGTTTTTTTGTAGATTGGAGCGTATTAATGAATTTATTTAAGGGAGTAGAGAGACTTCCAGGATTGCACGGGGTTTTCCACTAGTCAAAAACGCTAGATAAAAGATCGATCTAGGGCACTATCTGCCTCAAAAGTCCTATTTTTTCGTTTACGAGGCGTAATTTGCATTATTCGGCAGCATGTCGCTATAAAAATAGCTACATGCGCAAAGAAAAAACAATTTTTCAAAGTTATTATTTAAAGTTTTTAAGGTCACGGATGTTTTTTCTGTCAACAACTGTTTATACTGTATATGGACTCTTAAACAGAAAAAAGACAAATTCAACGATATATCATAACGTCTATTTATGACAAGATTTAAAAAATTCAAAATTTTCAAATTTGCTGCGCCTCATTTTCCCATGATCCAAACGGCCCCAAAATTTTTCCAGAACACTTTCTCAACATTTGTTACAATTCTGGTTTACGGGACCAAAAAAATTTCATCGTCGAAAAATAAGATCAACCCTAATATTACATATACGTAAATTACGAGAAGCAGTAAAGAGTGCTTAACGTCGAAGACGAAAATCCGGGTAACTAACACTTAATATGTACTACATTCCACGTTATTAGAATAATTGTAGTTTAATTATGATGAATATCAACATTTGTTATTTACACCTATAAACGTCACTGTCTCGGAAGGAAATGGACATTTGAGAGAAGCAATGAAATTAGAACATCATTGCGAAAAAAGATGAGTTTGCAATAACCTCAATATTCTATGAAATTCTATTATAATTATAATTATGACTGTATTTTTTTATTATAGGAAGACAGAAGATCAAATAAACTTGTGTATGCTAGTAAAATCAATTTATATATATTATCCAATTTATTCTATTATTTGTTTAACAACTAATAAATCTATAAATTGTTTCATAAACTAAAAAATACTTTCTGCATTTTCGTATTCTCCAATCAGTCCAAATAAATACCATCAACCGGTTCTCATATAACAATTTTTATTAATGCAATTATGACAGTAACAAAACGTTTCTATTTAAAATGAATACATATTTTGAACATAGTTTTTACATTTTTAATTTTTTGCAAGGTTAAAAATGTAATTAAAAAAGTCATGAGAAATAAAAATAAAAATCGCTGCACAGGGATTCGAAGGCTAGCTCCAGATTGCGATTCATACGCTCGACGGCTCGACAGCCGAATTTCAGTTTCGTTTCTGTAGAGCAATGCAACACGGCAAGTGCTAAAAATAGATTGTGGCTGGCGCAAGCGCACAAGCAGCGCACACGGATATAGTTGTTACGAGCCAGGGCCGCGAGCAGCACGAGTGGCCGGCGAAGGTTTATAAACCCAGGGAATATGGTATCAGTTTGTTAATAAAGGCACGCGGACGAACCCAATGCGAAATTGGGGAGCCGCTAGGATTATAGACGACGAGGACGAACCTGACGCGAAGTCAGGGAGCCTCTAGGAATGGAGTCAAACACAGACGAACCTGATGCGAAATCAGGGAGCTGCTAGGAAGGTGAAACTTCGTGAACGAACCCAATGCGAAATTGGGGAGTCACTAGGAACGACGCGCAGACGAACCCGATGCGAAACCGGGGAGCTGCTAGGAGGTTGTAGAATCAGCGCGGACGAACCCAATGCGAAATTGGGGAGCCGCTGGGAAGTTGGATAAAAGCACAGACGAACCTGATGCGAAATCAGGGAGCTGTTAGGATACGGACGAACCTGATGCGAAATCAGGGAGCCGCTAGGATGGTATAGGTTTCGTGGACGAACCCAATGCGAAATTGGGGAGCCACTAGGTAGGAAAAATCTCTATTTGAATAATTGGTAAATAGCGAACGAACCTGATGCGAAATCAGGGAGTCGCTAGGATAGTTAGTAGGCCTCGTAACTAATATAATCTAATTGATACAACCCGAGCGGTAGGGTTGTATCGAGTGAGAACGTTCAATTATTATATTAGGATTTTGGACGATAATAATGGGTTTAATAATCTCAATCTAATTTCCAAACAACACAAATATATTGTAACTATAAAAATCTGTGGTACAGGTGTGTAACTGTCGCGGTTGGAATTTAAAGAAAGATATAGAAAAAGGAATTTACCTAAAACGATGTTCGTTTTTTAACGCACTGGCAATGCGGGGGACTCGGAAACAACTTTAACAAACTTTGATCTGAAAGGTACTTTAGCCCGATCTCACTATAGTTGCTTTTCCAAAATTACAGCACGACGTGACGCGATACGTGTCTACTGAAGTACTAACCCACGAGAGTAAGAATCTAAGGGTTTATATACCCCTACAATGAATGGAATACTCTGTTCATAATCTAATCGCGCTTAGAGATTAGGGCTTAGGGCCAGACTCTCATTTTTGTCAACTCTAATGAGATCGGGCTAAAAACTCGGTACTAAATCAAAGGGTTCAACTACGATATGAAAGGTTATCTAGGACGCTTCCTGCCAGAGACGATCTGGAAGAGATTCCAATGAGAAAACGAACGGAATCTATTCTCTATCCGTAACATAGTAGAGGTACGCTCGTGTGTGTAGCGCGCGGGCGCGTTGGGAAAGGAACGTTCTGTTTCTCGCTCCAGGCAGAATATATCCTAGAGGGCGTAAGAGAACACCGAAAAATTCGAGGCACACCAACTCCCATAAGGCTGGCAGTCTTTAATAGTATCTCGTCGGTGGTACTATTAAGGGTGTGGGTCGGATTTTGACCTTGGTCGTAGTATCGGTGCCCTCCGCATTTGTAGCTAGGAGCGCTAGTGTTTTTAGTCACTGTTTTACCGATTCAGTCACTGTATTGGTAAAATATAGGTAAAACTGTGACTAAAAACGCTAGCGCTCCTAGCTAAAAATGCCATGGAACTAATACTTGTACCAAAATCTCCCGTATAGGGATCTACTTCGTAGATTTCGTTTGCTGTGTTTAAACACGTATAGTTTAACATAATAAAGGTTTCATTGACATTGTATGTGACCCTGAATTCCGGGATGCCTACATTTTTTTCTATAAGAACCCTAAATCTCTCGATATTTAAGAAAATGTATGTGTCTCGACAATGGCAGCACTGTCGCTTCGTCCAATATTTGTGAAACTGCGCTACATGCTGCCGAATAATGCAAATTACGCCTCGAAAACGCAAAAGTAGGCCATATAAGGAAGCATCCTGTAATGGTGGATCTTTTATCTAGCGATTGTGACTACGTAGGGGCCCCAAATGTGCGTTAGAGAGACAGCAAACGAAATCTACGGAACCCTTGCAACACCCTTAAGGGTGTGGGTCGGATTTTGACCTTGGTCGAGTGCGAGTGTGGTAGTACCTTAACACACCGATAGATACTGTATACGTACACGAGATTGCAAGGGTTCCGTAGATTTCGTTTGCTGTCTCTCTAACGCACATTTGGGACCCCTACGTAGTCACAATCGCTAGATAAAAGACCCACAATTACGGGATGCTTCCATATATGGCCTACTTTTGCGTTTTCGAGGCGTAATTTGCATTATTCGGCAGCATGTAGCGCAGTTTCACAAATATTGGACGAAGCGACAGTGCTGCCATTGTCGAGACACATACATTTTCTTAAATATCGAGAGATTTAGGATTCTTATAGACCAAAATGTAGGCATCCCGGAATTCAGGGTCACATACAATGTCAATGAAACCTTTATTATGTTAAACTATACGTGTTTAAACACAGCAAACGAAATCTACGAAGTAGATCCCTATACGGGAGATTTTGGTGCAAGTATTAGTTCCATGGCATTTTTAGCTAGGAGCGCTAGCGTTTTTAGTCACTATTTTACCGATATTTTACCAATACAGTGACTGAATCGGTAAAACAGTGACTAAAAACACTAGCGCTCCTAGCTACAAATGCGGAGGGCACCGATACTACGACCAAGGTCAAAATCCGACCCACACCCTTAAAGACTGCCAGCCCCTGTGTTAAACAGCGAGACGGGTAAGTGGGCGCGATGGGCGCGGGGATAACGTAGAGCTTACAGTGATCTGATATACCACAGCGCTAAAAGTTCCACCACCGACGAGATGTCGGTGATACAGTTGGTGGTGTTCCGCGCACTCTACCTAAATAGAACATTTGTTCGTGAACCACGTAAGACTGCGTCAGTGGCGTAGGCACCGACGAGATACTATTAAAGACTGCCAGCCTTATGGGAGTTGGTGTGTCTCGAATTTTTCGGTGTTCTCTTACGCCCTCTAGGATATATTCTGCCTGGAGTGAGAACCAGAACGTTCCTTTCCCAACGTGCCCGCGCGCTACATACACGAGCGTACCTCTGCTATATCCGTGTGCGCTGCTTGTGCGCTTGCGCCAGCCACAATCTATTTTTAGCACTTGCCGTGTTGCATTGCTCTACAGAAACGAAACTGAAATTCGGCTGTCGAGCCGTCGAGCGTATGAATCGCAATCTGGAGCTAGCCTTCGAATCCCTGTGCAGCGATTTTTATTTTTATTTCTCATTACTTTTTTAATTACATTTTTAACCTTGCAAAAAATTAAAAATGTAAAAACTATGTTCAAAATATGTATTCATTTTAAATAGAAACGTTTTGTTACTGTCATAATTGCATTAATAAAAATTGTTATATGAGAACCGGTTGATGGTATTTATTTGGACTGATTGGAGAATACGAAAATGCAGAAAGTATTTTTTAGTTTATGAAACAATTTATAGATTTATTAGTTGTTAAACAAATAATAGAATAAATTGGATAATACAGTAATTTTTCGATCGGAGTCCCAACACCCGTGTGTTGAACGGACTTGGGTAGCGTAGAGAGGCTATTTTTTTATGACTCCGTCGACCGCGCCGAGACTTCAAACGACGAGCCGAACATAGAGAAGGACAGAATGAAATAGGATCGCGTGGCCGAAGCGTGTAGTCGTCGCCGGCACAGTTTAAAGGCCCGTGCGTCATCACAATGAAACACCAAAATCTTAGCTTCTTTATTTTCTATGATATCATTATGAAACTTTCACCAACATATTCGTGGCATTTTTCTAATGCAAAATGATACCAAATACGATATAATTGGGCCAATATTTAGTAGTTTAATCGACGATGAAAGTTTCGAACGCAACGAAGAACAGCGACAACGCGGGCCTTTGAACTGTGCCGGCGGCAGCTACTGTTCGCGTCTCTTTCTTTCCAATACGCTCTTCTTCGTTGCGTTCGAAACTTTCATCGTCGATTAAACCACTAAATATTGGCCCAATTATATCGTTCTTGGTACCAGTTTAATCAGCGAAACGCCAGGAATAAGCTAGTTAAAGTCCCATAAACCGATCATTAAAATTAAGAAGTTTGAGACTTCGATTCAGTCGAGTCAATGTGTGGTGTTCACACCGATATACCCGAGCCGAGATCAAACATCGCCGCCCTACGGCGCGGCGCAGCGTTGGCCGGCAGTGGAGTGAGTAGGCACTGGACTACGGTTAGATAGGCGACCCAGGACTCCGATTGAAAAATTACTGTATATATAAATTGATTTTACTAGCATACACAAGTTTATTTGATCTTCTGTCTTCCTATAATAAAAAAATACAGTCATAATTATAATTATAATAGAATTTCATAGAATATTGAGGTTATTGCAAACTCATCTTTTTTCGCAATGATGTTCTAATTTCATTGCTTCTCTCAAATGTCCATTTCCTTCCGAGACAGTGACGTTTATAGGTGTAAATAACAAATGTTGATATTCATCATAATTAAACTACAATTATTCTAATAACGTGGAATGTAGTACATATTAAGTGTTAGTTACCCGGATTTTCGTCTTCGACGTTAAGCACTCTTTACTGCTTCTCGTAATTTACGTATATGTAATATTAGGGTTGATCTTATTTTTCGACGATGAAATTTTTTTGGTCCCGTAAACCAGAATTGTAACAAATGTTGAGAAAGTGTTCTGGAAAAATTTTGGGGCCGTTTGGATCATGGGAAAATGAGGCGCAGCAAATTTGAAAATTTTGAATTTTTTAAATCTTGTCATAAATAGACGTTATGATATATCGTTGAATTTGTCTTTTTTCTGTTTAAGAGTCCATATACAGTATAAACAGTTGTTGACAGAAAAAACTTACTTAACTATCATTAATCCTACACAAATTCTTAAAAGATAATATATAATATACAATATAAAATGAAATATAAATTAACTTAAAATAAAATCATATAAAACAAAAAATTATATAAAGCCTATAGATAATACAGAATAAAATATAAACCCGAAATATACCCAGATAGCACAGGACGACTTTAAGTTGCCGTTTTCATGTCCGGTCTACATCTTTACGTCTCACGTCTCAGTAAGACGCATTTTAGGCGTCCATAAAGGCACCTCTGCTGGGACGCCGTTTTCACGTTAGAAATGAGATGAATAAAAGGCACCTGCCTTCGAACGTGAAAACGTCGTCCCAGCAGAGGTGCCTTTAAGGACGCGTAAAAGTTGCCTCTTTCGGTACGCCGTTTTCAGGTTAGAAATGAGATGCATAAAAGGCACCTGCCTTCGAACGTGAAAACGTCGTCCCATCAGAGGTGCCTTTAAGGACGCGTAAAAGTTGCCTCTTTCGGTATGCCGTTTTCAGGTTAGAAATGAGATGCATAAAAGGCACCTACCTTCGAACGTGAAAACGTCGTCCCAGCAGAGGTGCCTTTATGGATGTGTAAAAGTTGCCTCTTTCGCAACGCCGTTTTCACGGCAGAAACGATTGAAGTACTTACGAAAATATGTATATCTCTTAATCGTTAATATACTGATACTATACTTCATAAAAAAAAAGTAGTTTGATTTTTACCTAAAAAATATTTTAGGTAAATAATTAAATAATTAGGTTATATAATTATTAGAAGAGATAAACTTCTGTTAAAATATTTTTTATATAATAATATATATGATTTGATATGATTTGAGCGTATAAGAATAAAAAGTAATGAATCTAACAGTAAAGGTTCGCATGGCTCAGCGAGGAAACCATCATGAAGTTAAATGGTAGGCCCGAGTTCGATTCCCGCCCAGAGTATGCTGCATAAAAACTAAATTGTAATAAGGTTTTTTCGAAGAGACAAAATGGAATATTCTCTCTCAAGTAGTACATGAAAGTAGTAATATATATATAGATTCTAATTTTTTCTTAAATTTGAAGATTTTGTACGTCTTTTCAGATGTCCAAAAAGGCAACTTTTTTGCATCTTAAAGCGGCATCTTAAAGATGTAGAAAAGACCTGTGAAAGGCGACTTTAAGATGCACAGTTTTGTAACAAAGACCTGTTAGAGTTGTACACAGTACGTGGAAAAGATGTGAAAACGACGTGCCACAGACGCAACGGACGACTTAAAGATGTACGTTACGTCTTACGTCAGGCAACTTTTAGGCGTACTTTAAGATGTCCTTGTGCTATCTGGGTAATACATATAATGTTTATTTTTATATTTCGTTTTTAATTATTGCCATACTTTACCATATTGTTATACCTTCTAGGTGTATTATAACTCAGTAAAGATATTTTAAAGATATTATTCATACATATTTGAGTTCATTCGTAAGTTTTTCACGTGAAACGTGTATTATTTCAAGCTTTAATACAAATAAAGAGCAGGCACACGTTTACCGAATATACCTAGTGTAGTTATAAAAAAAACCTAGTACATATATTAAAAATCTCGTTATAAGTTAAGAAAGAAAACCATTATTACCATTATCTATGTCATAAGAACGCAGAGTATTTGATACTCGGATATCGCAATAACTCGTTCGCTCGAACTTCGATTCTTTTCGAACCCGCCCGACGAATTCGAAGTCGAATTAACGGGCCGCCCCGCCTGACTTTCTGCGACCCGACCCGAACCCGAACATCGAGCGGCCCACACATCCCTAATATTTATAATTATAAATATATTATATTAAATGACCTATTATATTAAATGACCTATTATAATAACCTATATCATTGCGAGTTATGATCACGCTTTAAATAAATAAATGTGGCTCAAATTATGACGTATTTAGACTCATTTTAGTTAGAAGAATCTCACAAATACGTTGGTAATACCGTAAAAGAAGAATGAAAAATAAAAAACTTTTCTATGTGCATTGACGTAATCGGTACTCAGCCTTTTGGACTGTGCCAGCTGCCTCGTACCTCAGTCCCTCTTTGTCGTTTACGCGCTGTCGTAAAAAAAAGTTCTGGTATGTTGCTAGTCTAAAAATATGATCAATGCTATTTTTGAATTTCTCTAAAAAAACCTGCATTTGTCGAATTTTTGCGTATTTTCACTTTGTGTAAATAACATTTTGAACCAAAAAATCCGGAAGAAATCTCAAATATCATTTCAATTATATGCAATTAAATGATTAAATTAGTGCAAGTAAATGGGAAAAATTGACCAAAAATTGAATGGCGCAACGGCTGTTTGAATAATTCGAAGGACTACCTCATCCGGCTAGGCCCTTTATTCCAAATTGTAATATTCCAATATTTCAATATCATTTTAAATATTTCAAGTACTATATAAAACTATTAATGAGTTTAACAACAAAATATTTTAAATAGAAAACTAAATTTTGACAAATAAAATACGATTATAGCAAGCTTCCTATAAATGTCGAAACCTTGAGTCTGGCCAGAGACATTCAATTTTCAGAAAACACTATTCTGTGATGACGAACGGAGAAAAGGCAAGCGAAGCTCGAGAGCTTCGGTCGCCGTGGAATTCTAATCAAACAACAAAACTTAATTATTTATCATTATTTTTTTTTAGGAGTTTCCTTAACATATTGGGTGAATTTTTTTTTATGAAAATGACATGATATAATTCCGATGATATTTTCTTGTGTAATGAACGACGCAAGTTTCGGACACAAAGAAGGACAGCGTCGGGAAAAAAAGAGACGCGGAGAGTCATTCTTTTAAGATTTCGACTTCCGACTTCGACTACTAGCTCTTCGCCTCGTCGCACAATATATACAATGTATAAGCGATTCATATTTCAGGAAGTGGTGTTCAGTTCAGAATGAAACTAGAGGGCTATTGTTGCTCGCTCGCTTCGCTCGCTCGCGAGTAGGGTTGTTTTTGCTAGCTCGCTTCGCGAGCTCGCGGGTAGGACTGCTATTGCGAGAGGGTTAGTGATACGCATGGCTAGTAGGGCCTACTGATATTAATGTTTTTTATTTGCTGTGTGACTCTCCAAGAGTCACACAAAGAACTTCCCGATTCGTTACTCCTTCGCCAACATCGCTAACATCGTTTTTTTTTTATACTTCCATCGATATTCTCCCAAAATGTATTCTTGGGAGTAGAGATGATAAATTCACTGTTGCATTGGAATAACCTTTCGATTATTCCAAGCGGTAACATTAGCATCAGTTAAAAAAAAAAATTAAGAAAAAAATTTTTTTTATGTAATTGCGTTTGGTTCTTTGGTGGAAAATTTTCGTCCTCCCTTATAAATTGCATTATAGAATCAACTCTTTTCGAAAAAAAATTAAAAATCTAAAAAACTACTTGACCAATATGGTCCAAAATCTAATCAGCTCTAAGTTACGACGGGGCACTTCGATTGCATCATTCATCATCCTGATCGCGTTGTTACTTTTTCTGAAAACGTTAACGAACAATTTGATACCATACAAACGGACATACGCACACACACACACACACAAACATTTTGATAAAAATAGTCTAAAATGACTCGAATGACCATGAAACGTGAAGATCTGCTAAAAAATCGATTTTCGATTTTCGGGGTAATTACAGTAACTTCCCTATGAATCGGGAAGTTAATAGAGTGTACTTTTTAATAAGATTATACGTATTCAGGGAATTTCAATAGTTTTCTACTTATCAAAATGTTTGCTATATGGCGTCGCATTAAACGAACATCGCAGGCTCGTTGCTCGCTTGGTTCCTTGTTATAGTATACTAATGTTGCAAAATAAATTGTCTTAATTAGTTTTTCGCAAACGATACAACTCCTGATTATCCGGGGTTGCAGTATTGATCTTGGTTTTCTTCGATACTGTTAATTTAAATTGTCCCGAAATATATAAACCGCGCTCAATTTTGAAACTCTGCTCAGTGCTACATACAACATTTGTAAAATTCGCCTTTCTGATTTTTTAAAATCCAAACATACTTTCTCGTATGTTTTTTATCCCTGACTTTTATGAATCGTAATAGCTCCAGCAGGAACCACTGGATATTGACTACGTGTGATTTGATATTTTTCCTCACTCGACATATTTACTTGATTCGATATTTTTATTATTGGTGTTAAATTTTGATCAATATTTGCATTTTTCATATAATTACGATAACGAGTTCTTACTTTCACTTCTACTCTGGCCAATTGAAAATCTAACCACAATATAGACGGAATTTTAGTATTTTCTTGAAAAGTAATAAATTTTAATATTCCGCATGTGTGCTCCATTAACCAATCCGTTTTCAACATCGCTGTTATTAATAATTATCATATAGTTCATATTAATTTTCAATTTAATCTCAGTTAATAATTCGTTTTGAACTGATTGTTTTTTTAAAGATTGTAATATAAATTTTTTTTTGTACTTTCATCGATATTCTTTGAAAATGTATTCTCGGGAGTAGAGATGATTAACTCACTCTTGCATTGGGATAATTTTCGATTATTGTAAGCGGAAACATCATCGTAAGGTACAAAAAAAGATTTTAAAAAAAAAATTTTTTTTCTAATTTTAAAAAAATCGAAAAAAAAAATTTTTAATCTTACTTCGACTGCTAGCTCTTCGCCTCGTCGCACAATGTATACAATGTATAAGCGATTCATATTTCAGGAAGTGGTGTTCAGTTCAGAATGAAATAAAATCATGTTACACGCACTTTTTAAATAGCGTCATGTTGCAAGAAATTTTCGTATAGAGTGAAATAGAATTATTTTGTTAGATATCTTCGTACGAAATACTGCCTCTAAATAACATTGTATGGATAGGAGCCGTCGAAAATTAGTTAATTAGTTAATACTTTTATCTTATTGTTACTACCTCTAGTATATAATAATTGCAGTCAATTCTGTCGAGCATTACAAGTATGGGATAAATAAGTAAAAAAATTAATTTTCTGTTTCCTACTAAGGATCTTAATAAGAACGATTGGGTTTTGTCATTACATAACATAATAGAATATTTTTTATGAATCATTATTTTATATATAACGCAATAACGTTCAAATTACTTTTGAATTTCGATAAATTTGTAGAATATTACGTAGTAATTACTTTCATTTTTCCTACATCTATAAACTATCGATTATACTGTAAAACAATTATTACAATGGTAATAATAAGGAAATAAGAATGCAATAAGAGAATTATATATAGTATTATAAGGCAATTACAGAATGGGTAATGCCAGCATTCTACTATATCATTCTTCTTCAACTTGACGAATATCTCGTCGGTGGTGGAACTTTTGACTATGTGGTATATCAGCTCACTGTAAGCTCTACGTTATCCCCGCGCCCATCGCGCCCACTTACCCGTCTCGCTGTTTAACACAGGGGCTGGCAGTCTTTAATAGTACCTCGTCGGTGGCGTAGGTAAATAGATTTAGTACCGCAGGTAATAAATAAATGTAGAATGCTGACATTACCCATACTGTAATTCTATGGAAAAAAATTACTTTTTATTGTATAATTTCATTACACTCTTATTACTCTTCCTTATTTCCCTTATTGTTTACCATTGTAATTATTGTTTTATAATCGACAGTGTATAAATATAGGACAAATTAAAGTAATTACTACGTAATATTTTTTTTTTCTAAAAAAGTATTGGAATTTAAAATTAATTTGAAAAATATTATGTAATAATCGTCATTTATTATAATAGTTAATTATTATTATTTATAATTCACACACAAACAATTTTTAAATAAATATATGTTAATAATTTGTTTCTATATTCATTATTTAAATTATCATTCCAATACTAATGTATTGTTAAAAGGTTTACTAAGTATATTTACTAAATATTTACTAAATAAATATTTACTAAGTATATTTACTAAATAGTTACTAAATATATATTTACTAAATATTTACTAAATAAATATTTACTAAATATACTTAATCACATAAATAAATACTAAATACGTTACACGTGTTCTCGCATTACATTTGTTCGTGTAACAAATTTGTTAACTTATTGTCTCAATAGAATAATATACTGTTAATTTAATTATAGTTAATTAGTAATGCATAATTCGATTATGTGGATTACATTTTTCTTGTCGAACATTGGAAAGTAATTTTCTCTTTTTTTCCATAAAATAAATGTTAATATCAATACGCTACTTGCATTTAGTTGATATTTTTCAATTCACACATATGTAATTTATACATATACAGGGTGAATTCGATAAAGCAGAACACCTAAATATCTCCATTACTTTTCGTTGTACAAAAAACTTCGTAGAACAAAGTTACTGTTTGAAGGGCCACATATAACGGTGTAAGGGAAAAAAATGTCGAGGTCATTTTTATGAGATTTCAAGGTTATCGATGTTTTTTTAAATGGAATGAGGTAGTTTTTAATACATCAATCGATGCAGCTGGACATTCTTTATAAAAAAGTACTAACCTATGTATGTCGAAAAGTTAGTAGTTCAGGAGATATTTCAATTTAAATAACTGCAAAATACCATTACTGTCGTACTTAGACGTTAGTGTTTTCTTACTTGTGTAACGTCTTAGTTCTTAGACAGTAATGGTGTTTTAGAGTTATTTAAATTGAAATATCTCCTGAACTACTAACTTTTCGACATACATAGGTTAGTACTTTTTTATAAAGAATGTCCAGCTGCATCGATTGATGTATTAAAAACTACCTCATTCCATTTAAAAAAACATCGACGACCTTGAAATCTCATAAAAATGACCTTGAAATTTTTTTTCCCTTACACCGTTATATGTGGCCCTTCAAACAGTGTAACTTTGTCCTACGAAGTTTTTTTGTACAACGAAAAGTAACGGAGATATTGAGCTGTACAGATACATCACGACGATTAGCAAACGATCTACATATATACGCGTGAACTTTTTACTACAAATGATAATGAAAGTTTGATTTGTTTAAACCAGACCTAGTCAGTTGGTTTAGGTTTGGGTTAGATTTTGGATTAGGTTATGGATTAGGTTTGGGTTAAATTTCAAAGTCTCGAATTTATTTATGGGTTGGTTTTCGGCAACGCTTGCGCAAAATAATAGCTTTTTTTTAAATGACCCATAACGATATAAAAATAACTGAAAACTAACTAAAACTTGAGCCAAAAAGGCGGTAACTATCAGATATTACGCCATTATTATTATTCGCAGCACGAAATGTTTAGATAGAGTGTTTTCAAGAGATGCACGTAGTGGTGTTATGAGCTTCTTTGTAGGTGGACGCGTCAAGGATTTAGGAAGGTCAACTTTGATTTTTTAAATGGAACCACATGTTTTTATGCACCAATCGATGCAGCTTTTCATTATCTATAAAAAAAGTATTAACGTATATATGTCGAAAAATCGTTAGTTTAAAAGTTATTTTAATTTAAATATTGCTAAGAAACCCTCACTTTTTCTTGCTAACTTTATTTTTTTAATATCTATTTACAAAAAGGGTTTAATGCAACGTCTATTTACATCTCCACCTTCAAGATCTCGGTCGATATTTTAAAACAATTGTATATTATACGTTCCTTCATATCGAGAAAAGTGGTCTAAGCTACTGCGTATATTGTATTCTTTATCCGAGGTTTTCTTTGCAATATTTATATTAATATATCTATTAAATTAATCATTTTTTTACTAAACTAATCTTTTTATAGAAAGTAAAATGCTGCATCGATTGATGCATAAAAATATATGGTTCCGTTTCAAAAATCAAAGTTGACCTTCACCTTCATATGTCCTTGACGCGACCACCTACAAAAAGAAAAAATAACACCATTCTGTGCATCTCTTGAAACCATTCAATCACCATGTACATATTTCTCGCTGCGAATAATAGTAATGGAAAAATTTTACAAAATCTTCATTCTGATAACATTAAAATAAGCATTATACATATAGATAGGAGCCGTTATTTTATTTGAAGGATTCAAATAACTTCGAAGATGGCGCGATTTTTTCACAAAAACCATACATTGTTGATTCCTTCATAGCATCTCACCACCGAAACAGAATCATCGTCGCGCGCGCGCATCGCATCACGAGAAGCGTTTGTTCACTTTGCGATACCGTGCGATCGAATGCTCACGCGTGTAAAACATTTTCCGCGTGTGCTTTTGTAGTGCAGTGAAATTGTGAAGGTGTGAAGTGTGACACTATTAGGATATACACACAATTTAGGATTTACAATTGTGCAAAACCATCAACAAAATGGTGAGTGTAGTAACTCATAGTACCTATTGTATTTATAAAAATTGTGGAATTAAGAGTAGGGACAACATATTAAATGTCCGATTTTATCGTCTGCCTTTTTTGTGATAGAGATCGGTTAATCACATGGTTAGTAAATAGTGGTTGCGATCATCTAGTAGAAGAATCAGACGCAAAATTGCGGAAATTTTCAATATGCAGCAGACATTTTTCAGCAAATGTAATATTTCCAAGTGGCAGATTGAAAAGAAATGCGGAACCACTTATTTATGATACTGAATCTGATGATGAGGATGAAGATTTTGACAGTGATACTAACAAATATTACCGCGATAAAATACATGTCTTGGAAATAAAACTAAAGCGAAAAAATCCTGCTATAAAAAGATTAAAAGATAAAAAACTGAAACTAACAATGGAAAATCGAAACAAGAAAAACATAATTTTACGTTTGCGACGAAAATTAAAAATATTCACAGCAGGTAATGTGTGTGATGAAACACTTTTAAAAGCTATAAAACGTCGAGTCCAAGGATTTTTATTGACATTTATCACGATGCAATTATTTCACAAGAAGCAATCTTCTTATACTGAAGAAGAGCAGCAACTAGCAAAAAATATGCATTATACTTCGCCCAGTTTGTACGCAAAAATGCGTGAAGAATTTAATTTTATATTACCTGGGAGAAGTATAATCAGCAAATGGTTTGGCACTGTAAATCTATGACCAGGAATTTGCAATGATTTGTTTTTACAACTTAAATCAAAAGTTGATTGTATGGACATTAGAGAACGCAACTGTGTTTTATTAGTAGATGAAATGCGGATAAAGAAATGTTTTGATTTCCATGAACCTCGACAGAAAGTTGAAGGTTTTGAAGATTTAGGACCACTAGGATGTACTAAAAAAGTAGCGACTAATGCATTAGTTTTTATGGTCAGAGGCTTGTTACATAATTGGAAACAACCTGTTGCATACTTCTTGACCAGTAATGCAGTAAAAAATATTCATTTAGCATCCTTGTTAGATGAAGTTATAGAAGCAATTTTGAACACGGGATTAAAAGTACGTGCTGTTGTTTGTGATCAGGGTGCTAATAATCGAAGTACCATTAAAAGTAGAATTTCTGTTGACCGTCCATATTTCATACATGGAAATCAAAAAATATACACAATTTTTGATATACCGCATATTTATAAGTCTATAAGGAATCAACTCTTGAAATATGATATTATGTTTGATGATAACAAAATTGCATCGTGGAAAGACGTACGTTCGTTATGGCAATTGGAAGATGGTAAAGCAACGAGAGCTGCTTGCAAATTATCGGAAAAGCACATTTATCCAAATAACTTTGAAAAAATGAAATGTCGTTTAGCTCTGCAAGTATTTAGTCGCAAAGTTTCAGCAGCTCTTTTGACCGCTGCAACGGTGGGAGAAATTGACAGTCAAACTGTCATGCATACTGCTGAATTTTTCAGAATGCTTAACGATACTTTTGATTCTTTAAACAGCAGGAGTTGCAACGATTCGAATCCCGATAGATGTGCTTTGTCGGAAATTCGTTTAAATGCAGAAAATAATTTAATTCAGTTATTAGAAAAATGTTCCAAATGGCGCACCATTACGAAAAATGGCCTGAACATACCACCATGTTTCGAAGGTTTGGAAATTAGTGTTAAAGGTATTTTGCAATTATGGGACGATCTTAAATGCGAAGGAATTAAATTTTTTATGACGTCTAGAGTAAATCAAGACCCATTAGAAAATTTATTTTCAATGACGCGCACTTATGGTGGAACCTATAACCAGAATCCGTCTCCAAAAGGTTTTCGCTTGATATTGCAGAAAAACAGTGTGTTAAATTTATCAAAACCGGCTCAATCTGCCAATTGTTTGGATGATGAGGATGAAACATTACTTCCAAGCTCGCAACATGGTGCTGCATCCAACATTACATTAACATTACCAAGTACAAGTCGCGAACCTGAAATTGATCAAGAAATGATTATTGATGTCGAACAAGTTACCATTGATGCTTCGTATATTAATGACGAAACATTAGAAGCCTCCGCCGTTGAATTTTTTGCAGGATTTGTGGCGATGAAATGTGTTAAGAAATCTGGTTGCGAACAATGTTCGATTTCATTAATTAGTGAAAATCATAAATACATACAGGATAGACAGATATTAACATTTTTTAGAGCCTATGAAACAAATGACGGCGAATTATTGGGTCATTTATGTGCTCCATCTGCAGAGTTTTCATTTGTTTTCAAACTAATGAACGCAGCATTTGACGCGGGCTATCCTAATATTAGAGAAAAATATGGTATACAAGATATGTTATTTCCATTAATGGTGGAAGCTGTGAATATGAAATATCCAGGTTGGTTTCAACATGAAACTTGTGGGCTCCATCGGAAGAATCTTGCATACTATATGATGAAAGTCAAAATTCATAAAGATCTAGTATGGTTAGGAAATAAAATAAGAAACACAGATTATCGCCACACACCTGTACAAAAATTAAGAAATGTACAAAGTGTGTGACAATTTTAGACATACTTCGTTGGCAATTTCTAATAAATTTACACTACATATAAAGTCAGAGGCGATTTAACGTGAGCTGGCAATTTATATGTATAGTATATGTATACATTTATATAGTCAGAGGCGATTTAACGTGAGCTGACAATTTGTAGTTATAGTATATACATTTTTATACAGTCAGAGGCGATTTAACGTGAGCTGACAATTTGTAGTTATAGTATATACATTTTTATACAGTCAGAGGCGATTTAACGTGAGCTGGCAATTTATATGTATAGTATATGTATACATTTATATAGTCAGAGGCGATTTAACGTGAGCTGACAATTTATATGTATAGTATATACATTTATATAGTCAGAGGCGATTTAACGTGAGCTGACAATTTATATTTACAGTGTATACATGTGTGCATACAGTCAGTCGTGTGTCCATTTGCAAGAAATGCTCTCGAGAGAATTTCTTGCCCAAGAAATGACAAAGTAAGAGCTATTTCTCGCAACATCGACATCCCAAGGATCGGCTGAAGTGAGGGTGGTCGAGCTACGGAAAATTGACACTGCTGAGATGCGGTGTCCTTGAATCACGGCGCCGCGCCGATACCTCGTTGATGGCTTGCAGATGTTGAGGTTGTAACGAAGGATTGGCAATTGAGGTGCGGACATATGCATTCCCAGGATGATTTTTCCAGGGAAGGACGCCCATCGTGGGACAAAGGAACATTGACGACTGATACACGATTTTTACGAAAAATTGCATTTGTGTTCAATAGACCTGCCTAAGAATGTGGGAGAAATCAATCAATTTCAAAAAACCCTCTCCACAGATTTGTAGGTTTCAAAATACGTTTTAATTTATTTCATCAACACATATGGGTCGACTAGAATAAAGGGTTAAACACTTATGCAAATTTTCAGAAAAAGCGGCATTGTTAGCCGTTATTACATGTAACCGTATTATGTTTTACACCAGAATGGGAAATTTTGCGGTTACGATAAACATTGATAACAAGTGGTATCATAGGGCTCCAGGCGAAGATCCACTTTAAAAAAATCTAACGCGCCATTAGTGGAACCTCAGAGGTGGTGTGGAAGACCACTAGATAGTATAAACACTGTGCAACACGAACTTGAATCTGCAATATGCATTGGGTGATTCTTATAGAGCTTCCTATCCGAAACACGAGTCCAAAATCGAATTGCTCCATGACACTCAGTTTTTGTACAGACGGGCTATTTTTAATTATAATTGTAATGAATAATATTCTCAATGGATAATTGTAATATTCATTCATTTCTTATGAAAATAATTAATTAATCTTTTAAAAATACTTGTTTTGGTCGAATACTTTACCGCCTACGCCAACCAAAAGTGTTGGAAGTTATGCTCATATATTGAAATATAATGTAAATAAAATGTTTTGTATTGTATTATTAAGTCTGTACATTATTTTTCTGAATATAAAAATATTCAATAATATATAATACATCTGCAAAAAAGTAAAGAAGTATCGAAAAAATTGATTTGGATTTTTTTAACACCGATACAATTTATAAAAAATTTTGAAAAAAATTAAGGACAATTGTTTCAATAATATCTGACTATTGAATTTTTATAAAACTGGTATCTCGAAAAGTTCAATACGAAATATGCATTTTCTTCGAATGTTTGGAGATTTTCAATTTTTTTAAACATGTTTGCATGAACCGAAAAATCTGAAAAAATCTCAGTCATGTGTTCTATTAGGTAGAATGTTCTTCAATTTTTTCGTAATTGTTTATTGAGCATGGTTTGACTAAAAATCAATTCGTGTTGGGGGCTCTCTAGATTTTAGGATGGACCATTAAACCCGGTTTTTTAAAAAAAATTTAGTACAAATTTCGCTTCGATATATTTTTTAGATCAAAAGTTATAGCAAAATGTGCACTGCGTCGCGCCGCACAGTGGGGAAAAGTGACTTGCCTCGCTTCAAAAAGAAATAACTTTGGATAGAAATGAGGTAGAGCGATGAAATTTTTTTTAAATTAAAGCTGAAACTTGGCAGAATATGGGGAAATAGGAAGATTATGGTACGAACGTTTTATAACCTTGAGAAAATTCGTTAAACAATTCGTTCACAGAAATCGATTTCTTGTAAAATCCTGAAGACGTAGGCAAATTTTGAGACCAGATTTGAAATCAGCGTGAAAAAATCTACGGGAAATGATATATAGCAAAAATTAAAAAAATTTTTTCTGCCCGTGGTAACGCAGAAACCACATTTTCTGGAAATTGTGAAAGTTTAACGAATTTTCTCAAGGTTAAAAACCGTTCGTACCGTAATCTCCCTATTTTTCCCATATTCTGCAAAGTTTCAGCTTTAATTTAAAAAAAATTCATCGCTCTACCTCATTTCTATCGAAAGTTATTTCTTTTTGAAGCGAGGCAAGTCACTTTTCCCCACTGTGCGCCGTGCCGGGATGAAATGCGCGCTGTCTCCAGATCCCGACTTTCCGACTCATCCTTCCGAAACTTCGGTAACGTGAAAATCGAAGGAACGCGTGGGCGTCGCACAGTGGGGTATTTTGCTATAAAACGGGAATAAAACATTGTAGCGTTATTTATGGGCTTAGGGTCATAAATAAGTAGGTCGTTGTATTTGCTTTGGCTCCAGCTATAAGATTATGAAATAAAAATTGTACTTTAACATTTAAAAAATCAAAATAATTCTTATTTTCGGTCGAAAAAATTTTTTTTCGAAATTTTAAATATACAATTTTGTACATGTCTAAATACTGTACAACTTTTATTTCAAACATTTTGTCGTCAGATTGTCCGAACTCTTGAAAAGTAGTGATAATTGAATGCTTTGATCGAGCGGGAGTTCACACAGAGTAGAGGTACGCTTGTGTGTGTAGCGTGCGTGCAATCGAACAGGCACTCACACGGGCAGAGTAGAGATACGTTCGTGTGTAGCGCTGCGATGTAGGAGCAACGTAGTGACGACGCGGCGCGCGACGGTGCGTTAGAGTGGGGGGCCGGCAGGCTGAGCTAGCGGAGAGGAAATGGCCCACGGCCCACGATTCTGGCATCACTGAGCAGTGTCGCCAGTTGAGGGGAGTCACGGTGAAAAAATGTACCCCCTCTCTGATGACCAGAGCGGCAGAGGAGTTCAGGAGTAGGGTAATATGTGACACGTTGCGCGTGCGCGACGAGGATTTAGTGGGCGAATGGAAGACACGTTGCGCGTGCGCGATGGGGACGCAACAATGACATGACATTTCGCAGGTTTTAGGTTATTGCAGCGTATCGTAGTTATGAAATGAATCATACGAATCGTTCTGCAGAACGATATTATTGTATGTTATATGAGATGTGATATGAGTAGAGTTCATTAATATGTTCATTAATATATATATTAATATTCACCGTCAATAACTCAATAGTTGTTGCCCTTTACCATCCTTTCCCATAGCGTATATACATATACAGGGTGTCCCAAAATTTGTGAACTTCCCGAAAGGGGGTGGTTCCTGAGACCATTTCAAGCGATATTTTCCTTTGCAAAAATGTTATCCGCGGCTTTGTTTAGGAGTTATTAACGAAAAACACGGACCAATCAGAGCACGACCTAGACGCGAGTTGCCACAGTCGGCCAATAGACAGTTGGCGCGTCGGCCCGACTGTGGCAACTCGCGTCTAAGTCGCGCTCTGATTGGTCCGTGTTTTTCGTTAATAACTCCTAAACAAAGCCGCGGATAACATTTTTGCAAAGGAAAATGTCGCTTGAAATGGTCTCAGGAACCACCCCCTTTCGGGAAGTTCACGAATTTTGGGACACCCTGTATAGCTGATAGACTATATTTTCTTACAATTTTATTGTATTATGTACCTATAATATATTTATTACATTCAGTATTCAGTTCTACAATTTCGTTCATCTTCCCTATACCAAACTTTTTAATATATAGTACTATAGATTTCAACATTTTTTTCAATATTCATACTCCGCTTCACAACTGAAACTCCCATGTTACAATTCATTTCATTTATAATAAAGAAAGTTCATAATCTGCAGAACGATTCGTAGATACGCTGCAATAACCTAAAACCTGCGAAATGTCATGTCATTGTTGCGTCCTCATCACGCACGCGCAACGTGTCTTCCATTCGCCCCACTAAATTCTCGTCGCGCACGCGCAACGTGTCACATATTACCCTACTCCTGAACTCCTCTGCCGCTCTGGTCATCAGAGAGGGGGTACCTTGTATTCCCCTCGAGTAACCGTTCGGTTACTAACTGGCGACACTGTCACTGAGTGGGCAGCCAAATCTGTTTGTCTATACAGAGAAGACGGACGACAGCCGTACACGGTGAAAAATATTTTAAATGTAAGTATCTTTACTTAAACAGTTCTTCCTATTAATTTATGTAATCTAATCCAAATTAATATATTCTATACTCATACATTATAAACAATACATATTATATCATTTTTTTTACTATTTTAATAATTTTGTAATAATTTATGTTTTTAGACAAATACATATCCAAATATGTCTACGACGACGACGATATTGACACCGACGATATTAACACCGACGACGACATCGCCGCCGACTACAACGTCGCCGCCGACTACAACGTCGCCGCCGACTATAACATCGCTGCCGACGATGACATTGCCGCTGATGTCAACTAGTCAACACCAAAATATGAACGTATGTAATAATATTGTTAAACAGATATAACATACAGTAGGTAACGAAAGTATTCGAACGCCCTTTAAAACAGAATAACTTTTTTATAATTGTACCTAACGACCTGATTTTTTATAATCAATTAGAAGCATTGGTTTATGAAATGTTATGCAAGAACGATTTTCCAAAAATTATAATTTACGAGGTTACATGCAAAAATAAAAAAGGCGTTTTTTAAGACTTTTTTATTTGGGCCCTTAATGACAATTTAAAATATATACAATATTTTGTACATCTAATCTATGTTAGTTATACACATGCTGAAAATTGCTGTCCAATGCTTCTAATTGGTTATAAAAAATCAGGTCGTTTGGTATAATTATAGAAAAGTTGTTTTGTTTTAAAGGGCGTTCGAATATTTCCGTGGCACGCTGTACGTATTAGGGTGGATCTTACTTTCGACATTTGAATTTTTTTACGCCATTCCCCAGCATTGTTCGTATTGATAAACAAATATCTGTGCAAAGTTTGAGCACTCTCGGATAATAGGAAAACATGTTCCAGAGCCTTAAATATAAAAATAATTAATTAAATGCTCATAAAACGATATTTCTCGAATATCGAAAATATGTTACACAGGTCTATAGACCTGGACAGGGGCAGCGTCTTTTATGTCCTATTACATTTTTTCGTAATATAGTTTTCGGAAAAATTGAGAAAAATGTCGGAACAAAATCAAAAATATTTTTTGACATTTCAAAACTGAAGTGTGTTTTGATCACTTTTTATCAACAAACATTAACGAAAAATGTGTAATTTTGTTTTGAACTTGCGGAACCTACTGTTTTTTAATTGCATATCACTTTTCAGGAAATTACGTAAATTTCTTTTATTAGATGCAAAAAATTTTCAGAATTTCGTTTCAAAAAGCTCCCTAAAATGAATTGTTAAGTACATATGAGTGAATTTGAAGAAAAAAATGTTCGGGAAAGGCAAGAAGCACTGACGAGAATAGTATTTCGTCGGTGATATAACGTTGATCGAGTAACAACGCGACGTGGCGCGGCGCACAGTGAGATAAACCGATTAATTCTGTGTTAAAATCAAATAAGTTTCGATAGAAATGAGATAGAGCTATGCAATTTTTTAAAAATGAAATCTGAAACTTTGCAGAATATGGGATAATTATGGAGATTGTGGTACGAACGTTTTTTAACCTTGAAGAAATTCGTTAAACTTGCACAATTTCAAGAAAATTATAGATTTTCCAATACCACGCGCGGAAAAAATTATTTTTTAACATGTCATATATATCATTTTCAGTAGATTTTTTCACACTGATTTCAACTCTGGTCCCAAAATTTGTCTACCATTACAGGATTTTCCAAAAAGTAGATTTTTGTGAACAATACTAATAAACTTATTTTTTCGTTGAAATGAATTGGTAACCCACTAGTTTGAAGGAATATTGTATTCTTATATATGAAACGTATTAAAAATAATCATAATGAAGTATTTGAACGTTTACTTAACGTATATCACTTGACAAACGATCACTTGACGTATCGCTGCGATTGTCGCCGGCACTCCTTGTAGGCTATGTATGATTGTAATGTAATTTAAATTAAATATCTATTTTCCATAATTATATTTTCATTTACACAGGACGTAAGATTTCATCATTTTAACTTACTTTTCATCAACGAATTTTTTGACTACTGGTTATTTAAAAAAAAAAATTATTTAAATTACATTACAGTCACACATAGCCTATAAGGAGTGCCAGCGACAATGGCAGCGATACGTAAAGCGATCGTTTGTCAAGTGATATACGTTAAGTAAACGTTCAAATACTTCATTATGATTATTTGTAATACGTTTCATATATAAGAATACAATATTCCTTCAAACTAGTGGGTTACCAATTCATTTCAACGAAAAAATAAGTTTATTAGTATTGTTCACAAAAATCTACTTTTAGGAAAATCCTGTAATGGTAGACAAATTTTGGGACCAGAGTTGAAATCAGTGTGAAAAAATCTACTGAAAATGATATATATGACATGTTAAAAAATAATTTTTTCCGCGAGTGATATTGGAAAATCTATAATTTTCTTGAAATTGTGCAAGTTTAACGAATTTCTTCAAGGTTAAAAAACGTTCGTACCACAATCTCCATAATTATCCCATATTCTGCAAAGTTTCAGATTTCATTTTTAAAAAATTGCATAGCTCTATCTCATTTCTATCGAAACTTATTTGATTTTAACACAGAATTAATCGGTTTTATCCTACTGTGCGCCACGCCGCGCCGACAAGCGCGGTATCGCATTGTTTACCTCGACCGGACAACATCCTATCAATTCACTCATATTTATTTAACGATTCATTTTAGAGGGCTTTTTGAAACGTAATTCTGAATTTTTTTACCTCTAATAAAAGAAATTTACGTAATTTTCTGAAAAGTAATATGCAATTAAAAAAAAGTAAGTTTCGCAAGTTCAAAAACAATTACACATTTTTCGTTAATGTTTATTGATACAAGGTAATGAAAACACTTGAGTTTTCAAATTCCTAAAAAAATTTTTGGTCTTTGTTCTGTCAAAAAAAAAGTAATAATAACCCGGGGCACGTTTTCCCGTCATTCGGTCGAGCTGATGCTGATACAGTAAATTCTCTATAAATGCGAACGCCTCGGGGAGATTTCTTCGCATTTTTCGATCTTGGTCCTACGTTTTTCGAGCTTCAAAGGCCGAGCCGAACGTAGAGGACAGCGCGTGTAAAGCGAGACCACGCGCGGGCCTTTGAACTGTACCGGCGACTCCGACTCTCCGCGTCTCTTTCTTTTCTATACGCGCTATCCTTCCTTGCGTCCGAAACGTTCATCGTCATTTAAACCACTACAGTTTAAATACCATCGAAGGAAAATTATCGAATTGAAGCGTTTACATCCGTCAAGAAAAGACACCCTTCTTGTAGTTTTTGAACTGTTTTAAGTAATATACTTAAGATTTATTTAAGATTTATTTAATTTTGTTTCTTATCAAAAAATTGTAATGGAGCGAGCGACGCGCGCGACTTGAGACGGTGTTCGGTTTTGCGTATATACCGTCAATTAAACCACTAAATTCAGTTCAAATTAGGTCGTGGTTGGTATCATTTTAATCAGAAAAATGCCAGAAATAAGGTAGTGAAAATCCCATAACAGTATCATGGAAAATAAAGAAGATAGACTGTTGATGTAACGTTATGACTCACGGGCATTTGAACTGTGCCGACGACTGCGACTCTCCGCGTTGCGTTAGTAGTGGTTCATACCGATATACCGAGCCGAGATCTGTGTGCTAAGTTGGAGGGGATATTTCTTTCGCGTTTATCGTGAAGAGATTTTCGCGTTTATAGAGAATTTGTACATTGCACATATTTTTTTTATTGATTATATTAATCCTGGAGGTGGTGTAAACAAATTTTCGAAACATTTTTGTCAAGAGTAAATAAGAGCTACCCTAATACAATATGCTTTAGTATACTGTTCTGCATCATATGAATATGTATTATGGATTATATTAATAATGTAATTTTGTGTGAATTCCAGAGAATCAACGAAGCTGCAAGACGTGCAGTTAATAAACAACTGAAAAAAATTAAGAAACAGATGGAAAGGCGGCCTGCGCCTTACATTCCCCCTCCCCCCGATATTCTGTCCCCAACTACCCTCCTCCCCCGGCATATCCCCCCTCCGGATACCCACCCTATCCCCCCTCCGGATAACCTCCCTATCCCCCCTCCGGATACCCTCCCTATCCCCCCTCCGGATACCCTCCCTATCCCCCCTCCGGATACCCTCCCTATCCCTATATTTATTCCACTCCTAGCTACCCCACTTATCCCCCACCCTCCACATACTATCCACCCCGGTTTTAGTTAAGGAAGTAGTTTAGAATTTTTTTTTATGATTTTTATAGTTTTGTTAATTTGTAAGTAGTTTTAAGTATCTTTTTATATTTTTTCGTAATTTTTAAATAGTTTTAAGTATTTTTTAATATTTTAATTCACAAGTAGTTTTAAGTATTTTTTATATTTAATAAAATTTTTCATTTTTTATAAATATTTTGTATTTTATATTTAACTAGCTTCCCCCGCCACGCGTTGCTGTGGCACAGTACAGTAAATTCTCTATAGATGCGAACGCTTCGGGGGGATTTCTTCGCATCTTTCGATCTTGGTACAGTAATTTTTCGATCGGAGTCCCAACACCCGTGTGTTGAACGGACTTGGGTAGCGTAGAGAGGCTATTTTTTTATGACTCCGTCGACCGCGCCGAGACTTCAAACGACGAGCCGAACATAGAGAAGGACAGAATGAAATAGGATCGTGTGGCCGAAGCGTGTCGCTGTCGCCGGCACAGTTTAAAGGCCCGTGCGTCATCACAATGAAACACCAAAATCTTAGCTTCTTTATTTTCTATGATATCATTATGGAACTTTCACCAACATATTCGTGGTATTTTTCTAATGCAAAATGATACCAAATACGATACAATTGGGCCAATATTTAGTAGTTTAATCGACGATGAAAGTTTCGAACGCAACGAAGAACAGCGACAACGCGGGCCTTTGAACTGTGCCGGCGACGGCTACTGTTCGCGTCTCTTTCTCTTCAATACGCTCTTCTTCGTTGCATTCGAAACTTTCATCGTCGATTAAACCACTAAATATTGGCCCAATTATATCGTTCTTGGTACCAGTTTAATCAGCGAAACGCCAGGAATAAGCTAGTTAAAGTCCCATAAACCGATCATTAAAATTAAGAAGTTTGAGACTTCGATTCAGTCGAGTCAATGTGTGGTGTTCACACCGATATACCCGAGCCGAGATCAAACATCGCCGCCCTACGGCGCGGCGCAGCGTTGGCCGGCAGTGGAGTGAGTAGGCACTGGACTACGGTTAGATAGGCGACCCAGGACTCCGATTGAAAAATTACTGTACTACTTTTTTAGAGCTTCAAAGGCCGAGCCGAATGTAGAGAAGGACAGCGCGTGTAAAGCGAGACCACGCGCGGGCCTTTGAACTGTGCCGGCGACAGCGACACGCTTGGGCCACGCGATCCTATTTCATTCTGTCCTTCTCTATGTTCGGCTCGTCGTTTGAAGTCTCGGCGCGGTCGACGGAGTCATAAAAAAATAGCCTCTCTACGCTACCCAAGTCCGTTCAACACACGGGTGTTGGGACTCCGATCGAAAAATTACTGTATGTAGCAACCCTGCTCTCGAGCTCCGCTGTCCTATTCTACGTTCGAAAAGTCAAAGAGTAGTATTCCTGGCATATAATCCCTGGGCACTGGGCAGACCTGTGATGAGGATAATTATCGATAAAATCCTTTATATTAACATTTGAGATTTTTTCCGATTTTTCGTCTCAAAATCTTATTTACAAAAAATGGGAAACACGTAAAAAATCGACAAATGGCAGGTTTTTTATAGATATTGAAAAAAGCATTGATCATATTTTACTGGCAACATATCATTAGAACTTTTTTTAATTGGAAAAAAATAACTAATTATGAAATAAACTTTTACAACAGAGTCAATATATTAATGTGGAAAGTTAAATTAAATCAAAAATGAAATGATGCAAAAGTTAAATTGTCCAAAAAAGAATTACGATTTAGAAGAATCCACGGTCTTATTCGATCTCTGCTTCAGTCATTGGGCGATGAATACTACATTGTAACGCGCCTTTCATTCTTCGACTGCTCGATCCTTTCCACCGACAATAGTATCTCGTCGTTGCCATAATTTGTGCATAAAAGGTCCCACCTCACCGATTTCAATGATTTTTTAATATGTTAGGGTGAAGATTCTGCACATTTTTTTCTTATACATGTACTCGCCGCTCAGCCTTAGTTTTTGAGATATTTGCGAAAAACTGCAGCTACTACTACATTGAATTTTGCCTATACATACGTGCACGCCCGTGCTGTGTGTATGCGTCAGCATGATGCGACCACTCGTCAACTGTTTCTACAGATATCACTACGATCGTCGAACGATATTCTATATACGGTGATACACATATAAGGTGAGCTTTTAATTTTGAAAGACTACTTCTGGATTTTTGTATGTGTGGTCGAGCAGGCTTGACGGCCGGCCCTCTCCGCCTCCCCACCTAATCCTAACTAATTCTAATCGCATGATTTTTTATTACTCTAATTTAAATTCTGTATGACGGCTATATAGAATGCAAGAATCATACGATCAGAATTAGTTAGGAATAGGCGGTTGGGGGGGCGGAGAGAGCCAGCCGTCAGGCCGGCCCGACCACGCATACGAAAATCCAGGAGCAGTCTTTCAAAATTGAAAGCTCACCTTATACAGTAAATGCTCGTTCGTTGTGAAGAGGCATGAGAGTTGAGGTCGCAACGATCGAATAGTGAAGCGATTTTTGATTTATGACTGCGTCTAGATATCGCGCCGAGCGAGACTTCAATAGAGAGCCGAACATAGAGAAGGACAGAGTGAAATACGGATCGCGTGATCGAAGCTCGAGTCAATGTGTGGTGTTCACACCGATATACCCGTGCCGACATCAATGTTGCCGCCGTGCGGAGCGACTCGGCCGACTCGGCGTTGACAGGCAGTGGAGGGAGTAGGCACGTCGCAACGACCGCATAGTCTATTTTTCACAACGAACGAGCGTTTACTGTATATGTATCACTGTATATAGAACCCACAACGTGTTTATAAAAAAAAAAAAATAAACAGAAAATAGATTTTTCGGGTTATCCGCTCAGAAACACTGTGTGGGTGTGTGTGGTGTCGTTGTAATTAGGATTGACAAATAAGTTCGTTCGGTTTTTTACAGTGGAATGAATCACAAAAACCTAACACAAACTTATTTGCTAACCCAATATAATATGTACTCATTCTTCATCATCATATGATTTAAAAAGTTTACGCGGTATATAGATCGTCGGACGATCGTAGTGATATGTATATCTGTAGAAACGTAGAAACTGTTGACAAGGAGTCGCATCATGCTAACGCATACGCACAGCACGAGCGTGCACGTATAGGCAAAATTCAAAGTAGTAGTATCTGCAGTTTTTCACAAATATCTCAAAAACTAAAGCTGAGCGGCGCACAGTGGGCTCGATTGAAGAAGTACACGACATTTTGCGAAAAAATCAACTTTCTAATTTTGATATTTTTTCAATTGATATCGATTTCTAAATGTCCACCGGCCACGCAAATGATAAAATTAATAAAATACAATAGCAGTTCTAGTTGTGATACACGCATGAAGTTAGACAGTTTAAGAATACCGATTTTCCCTACATAATTTGGCTGTTCATTCTTAAAGTGTCCTGATAACTGTGATCAACTTCTTGCCCTGAATTTTTTTCTACATCAGAATGCACACTTTATTGATAAGAAATCATACTTCTCAATGACAATTATGATATATAACATATTTAAAAAGAATAATGAGCAAAATTAAAATAATCGTTGAAAATTTGTATCTTTGACATGCGCGATCTTTCAGGTCCCAGGAGATCCCAGTTTTTAACAAGTAAGCATCTTTTCAGTGAACCTTCCTCTATGTAATGTGACAAAAATGATTTCCTCCTTCGAGTCCTTTTTCAAGATATTATTGTCTGAAGACATCCGCGTCGCGTTATCTTGTCCGCGCTCGGACGCGCGCTACGCGCTGAATTCGTCAACTATGCAGCCTCTGAAAGTCTGACAGAACTGTGTTGAATATTTATATTTATATTATATTTTTATTTAATATTAATTTATATTTTGCAGTAAATAAGTCAGTCTTTCATCTCTAATATTTTGACTGCGTTGAGTTTGACGAATTCTTTTCGACAGTGCATAAGTTACATTGTAATTGTTTACGAAATTGATCTTCAAATCTTTTGAAATTTCTTTTCAAACGTTTTGTTTTGTCGACACAAATTGTGGATTGAAACAGAATTATTGTCAGTCAGAGAAGAACTATCAGCCTGAGCAGTACTGTGATTCCGATATTATTTTCAGTTTTATACGTTTTCTGTTCATATTATTTAATATAATACATCAAGTAAGTTAATATATATCAATAATATTTTATTTTTAGAACTTCATATACAATAAGGAACATAACCGATTCCACACACTTTAAATCAGAATAAGTTTTATATGAATGGACCACACGATTTGAATTTCTCTGTAAAGCTAGAAGAATTAGTTTAATAAATGACGTCTAATAAATAAGTTGAAAAAATGCATTTGGTCGGAATTGTGAAAAACAATACTAAAAATTGATTTTTACAACTTTTTTAGCTGGGCCAATAACGAAAATTTAAAAAATGTGTTTTATCAACTGTTATAAATTATATACGCTCTGAAAATTTCATTAAAATTGGTTAATTGGTTTACGAATTATAAACGATCAAAAGTGGTAAAAATTTCAATTTTTCTATATTTTCGGCCTTAACAAATTTTTCTCAATAATGTAAAATTTAAACATTGTATCTATTTGCATTACATAGCGAAAATATTAAATACATTGTAGAATAAATAATTTATAAAGCTGTTTTAAATGAATAAAAACGGTTAAACAAATGTGAAATATATTAAGTTAAAAATCATTGAAAAGGAATTATTTTTTTATATATTCAGTTGAAATTTCATTGCAATATCTTCAGTGGTTTAAGAGTTATTCAAAAATGTTGCGTACTTTTTCAATCGAGCCCACTGTGCGGCGCGGCGGTTACATGTATAGGAAAAAGTTGTTCAGAATGTTGAGTTTTACAACATATTTAAATTTTACCAAAATCGGTGAGGTGGGACCCTTTATGCACAATTACCTTTTTATCTTTTATTCGTTGTTTCAAATTTTAAATTCAATAAAAACTTGTCTCTCTCTATCTCTGCTCCTACAACTATATTATATATGTATGTCAGTGATTCGAATTTCTAGACGTTTCTACACTTTCCCTCTTGGCGAGGGGACGGTTGTATATGTTTTCTTTATGAAGAGGATAAGCGGAACGAAATACGAGGACAAGCTTTGGGCACGTCCACTTGGGACTCCCCTTATTTTTCCAAAGACGTTTTCCACATGGCACAGTGTTTCGTCCAGTGGAAAAAGTCCAAAAATCGAAGTGCAAGATCTGAAAATTTATGTATCCTAAAATGTTCGTAACAAAACGTAGTTTCAAAAACTACCTTCAATTGTAACTGAATAAATCAATTTGTTATTAAAATTGAGGCTGAAACTTTACTGTCATTCCGTGCATTTTTTAAAACATGCGTTCCTCGCGAGCTATTTAGTTTTTAATTTGATCTTTACAGGGTGTGTTTAGTATTATAAGACCTTCCATCTGCCAAAAATTTCTTTTGAAATAATCGCAATTTATCCTAATTTTGTATGTCTAACATTTATCAACGTTGAATCGAGTTTTAAAAGAAATACCCTCGTAAATGTTTTTACATTAATTGGTGGCATATTAAACTTTAATTTCGCGTGAGTTCAATTTGCACATATTTGCACAAATGAGGAAATAATAAATAAGTACTCCACTTTATTTTTAAATGCATGCCATTTGGTAAGTACTTATGTATTAAATTTTATTATAAATTATATATTTAGTTTTAAAATTGTTTAAATATTTACAATCTTTCAATTGAGTATTAAAGAAAGCACAACAAAATTCCTTTGAGATTTTGTATCAAATCAATTTAGAGCACATTAGATTTGATATGTCGGTCGACCTTAAGTGCATAAATATACACAAATATGTAAAAAATTGTAGAAAAATTTTGATGTTGAGACGCGTGCGTTCGCCGTCTACGCTTCGAGTTCCCACTTGAGTCCGCGCGAAACGATAAGACACTATATTTACTCATTATGTCGATTATGTTATACTATGTATTAGGTCGGAAAGAAAGTTCTTGCGGTTTTTAACTAAAATCAAAATAAAGAAACCATAAGAACTTTCTTTCCGAGCTAATAAATATACAGTCTCTAATTTTCAATTGTTTATACTTTATACGATATCCGTCGTGTACCCCTAAAAATTTATTTGAATGGGCAGAAACATCTTCAAAAATATAACATTTAATTACGTCACCTAAAATGAACATAACAAATATGTTGATTGTTTACAAGCTCGCTTTGCAACATATAATATATATATATATATATATATAAAATATATAAAGAAAGCTTATATGTATGCATAGCAGTATGTATGCATACAAGTTTTGCATAGCAGTTCTTTATTCGATAATGGGGTAAAGCTATGAAAGCTTATATATATATATAAGCTTATATATACATATAAGCTTTCATAGCTTTACCCCATTATCGAATAAAGAACTGCTATGCAAAACTTGCTCGTGCGATAATGATGGCTCTATTTTTAGTGTAATTAAATAGTTTTCCTTATATTTTTTTCCATAATCCTTAAATCCACCCCACACAATGATCCTATCCATACTTCTTACCATACACCTTCCTTATCCTTTCCCGATGGAAGAAAACCACCACCTTCTCGTAGTTTCCATTGAGCAACGATACCTTTTTTGCAGAACATATAAAATTCGTATAAAAACTAATATCTATATATATAATAAATGAAGTCATGATTAAAAAGGTGTTGTTGGTCAAGAGTGGTTACTAATATTGTTCTCCAGGTATAAATAGGGTTATTTAGTCGTATACAATCTGCTAGTATTTTCTCGAGACCAGCGGTATAGACAACAGACCACAATAGCGATGCACTCGATTCGCCTCTACCTGCAACGGAAGTACACGGCGTACTTTATCAACTGATTGTGACGCCAATTTTTATTGCTCCATCTTTTCCAAGGGCTCATTTTAAAGGGGAAACTTCAAGCAATATAAGCATATTTTTTCAAAATTTAAATCTCTGAGACTCATCATCGAAAAAAACGTAAAAAAAAGAATTTGTTTAAATTTTTCGACATTATAAAGTTGATTGACGAGGTTGAAAAAATTATTCTGTAATAGCCCAATCCTTCCCGAATAAAACAAAACAAAATGTAGCTCAATCGGACAAACAGTTCCTGAGATAAAAATTCGTAAGTGAGGCCCGTTTTCACCGAAATGGGCAAAAATTGAAAAGATTGAAGGCCTGTCATTTCTAAAAAAATTCGGAACCGGCAAAATGATGACTTAAACCCCTCTAATTTCACATGGCCTACAACATTTCATTTTGAACAAAATCGACGATGGTGGCCAGAAAAAGTGATCGATTTGGTATGGAATGACCCGTAGAGGTCTATTCTCATACGCATTCTGGACACTAACTCGTTATTTGGTAAAACGGACACACACACACTAATCAGCCGCGTGCCGCGAGAGCGTGTCAATTGTATACAAAACAAACGAGACAGAGCGAGCCATACGGTCAACGGCAATCCATTGGCGTAGTCGGCGTAGTAGGTGTAAAAATACATACATATTAGCAATATCTGTTCCTACTCCCTACTGCTATGAACGGCGAGAGCTACGCGTGAGTCGAAAAGTGAGGATTGGGTGAAGCGTGCAGAATACACCTCTTGCCCCGTTTCCGTCCTCCTAGTTTTCTATCGTGCTCTGCACTGTCCATACAGGGTGGTTCACGCAACTTACACACCGATATAATTTCCAAAGTATGCGTCGCACGAAAAAGTTTTGTATACAGAAGTTGCATGGTCTGAAGGGGTACATTATGTAGTCTTAATTGTTTTCTTGTGGGTGGAGTGGTGGAGGAAATCTGAAGGTCAACTTTCTTTTTTTAAATGGAATGACCTACTTTTTATAACATAGATCGATAGAGTACCAAATTCTGAGTATAAAAGTGTTGACCTCTATATGTCCTAAATCTAATAGTTAACGAGATATTATCGAAACAATTTTCTTTCTTCTTCGGATAATATCTCGTTAATTATTAGGTTTAGGACATATGAAGGTCAACACTTTTATACTCAGAATTTTATACTCTATCGACCTATGTTATAAAAAGTAGGTCATTCCATTTAAAAAAAGAAAGTTGACCTTCAGACTTCCTCCACCACTACACCCACAAAAAAACAATTAAGACTACATAATATACCCCTTCAGACCATGCAACTTCTGTATTCAAAACTTTTTCGTGCAACGCATACTTTGGAAGTTAAATAGGTGTGCAAGTTGTGTGAACCATGCTGTATTCATTCATCCACGTAATTCTTTATCGAACTCTTTATTATTCAGAAAAGTATGTCAAATAAAAGTTATTTCATTTTTCTGGATATTTCTGTTTCCACAGATCGCTCCTTGGAACAATTATGTACATAAAAAAGTGTAACGAAATAATGCTCACATATGAAATATTTTTTAATTAAAGATTCAGGTATTTGATATGAAATCTGAAGAAGGAATTCTAGATTTTCCTAAAATTATGCTGTAATACTTTCTAACATATAATATTTCTATGAATTTTTTGTTCTTGATATTGGTTTTGCTCTTTTAATATTTTAAACCTTAAAAGCCAACACCAAAACATCGTCTGAAATATGGCGGAGAATGTAACATTTGATGATAATCGTATGGTTTCGTGATGTTTCGCCTTCTCACCGACGTGTCACTCCAGGCAGAATATATCCTAGAGGGCGTAAGAGAACACCGAAAAATTCGAGACACACCACCTCCCATAAGGCTGGCAGTCTTTAACAGTATCTCGTCGGTGCCGGGGGCAACTCAGACCCCGGGCGTACTGATCCTTGTGGTACGCCTGGTACTACCTCGTACCATATGCACCGACGAGATACTATTAAAGACTGCCAGCCTTATGGGAGTTGGTGTCTCTCGAATTTGTCGGTATTTCTTACGCCCTCTAGGATACATTCTAGCTCCATCCAGAGAAACAGAAGGCCATCGTCGGCATTTTGTCGGTGAAGAAGACCACTGAAGAGATTCTCGTCGCGATGCATTGGTCAGAATGCGAGTTATCACGAAACCATATCGATTATTATTAAATGTTACATTCTCCGCCATAGTTCAGACGACGTTTTGGTACTATTTTGGCACTATATAGAATTTTTAGCGATGTGGTATTTCAGATCACTGTAAGTTCCACGTTATCCCTGCGCCCGTCGCGCCCGGTTACCCGTCCCGCTGAATAACACAGGGGCTGGCAGTCAGATAATAGTATCTCGTCGGTGCCATATGCTCTAATTTTCCTTTTGCTTGATATGCTGTTGTTTACGTTGACTTGTAGTTTTCTATTCCTTAGGTATGAGTTTATAAATTTAATTAATGCTGCGGGATATTTGAGTTGCATCATTTTGTATATCAGCCCATCTATCCACACCCTGTCAAATGGTTTTTCAATATCTAGCAGTAGCATTACAGTCACATTATCTTTGTTGTAGTTTGTGGCTATGTCATTAACTATGCGTAGTACCTGTTGTACTGTGTTGTGTCTCTCCCTGAATCCGAATTGTTGGTCCACTATTATTTTATTATTCTGTTCGTAGTCTTCCAATCTTTTTGATATTACTTTTTCTGTTAATTTGCTCATTGTTTGTAAAAGGCTTGTAACAGACCTGTATCGAGCAGGCCTGTTACTACCAGACACGCGCCAAACACCGTCGATCACCGCCGAGGATCGCCCAACGCGTCGGTAACTAGCCGCTAAGCGAACCCGCCGCGATCCGTCTACGCGTGTCTACACATCCCACCGCGCTACCCCCGCACCTAGAAACTGCATTTGGCGGGAACCGGATGTCGAGATTCGGCCATTACGGCCAGATACGGAAACTCGACGTCACACATCTACTTTCCTACACCACTCCCCTCTACCACCAACCTGTTCCTATAAAAGGCAATGCAAATGAGGCACGGCCCTCTTTTCCAGCCTGGGCAGCATCCCAGGAGCACCTCCCCAGTCGATCTCCTTGTAAGTATTCTCACTTCCTGATTCAAGTAGTTCCCACGAGTTTGCATATTTTCCCACGCTCTCGTCGTCGAGTTGTCCGCAGCTTCGGCCTCCTCGACATCGTTGGCAATCCAGTTTCCACCGGTGTGGCAGCATCCACACCAAGCAGAGAGGGCAGCATCCTTCTCTGTTCGTCCAGGCAGCATCCTGGACACCTTTCTCGGGCAGCATCCCGAGAGCTCCGACAGCATCCGGAGCCGGTAAACGAGGGGGCAGCATCCTCCTCGGATACTGGAGAACCGCCATGGGATTTTCCCGTCCCATGGCAGGGTTACCCATCCGTTCCTGAACCCAAGTCACCGCCGTGCACCAGGTCCGCGAAACCGCGTCGCGTCGTCGCGGATGACAGCTGCGTACCGGTAACTGTCTCCGGATAACTTCGTATCAGTAACCGTCTCCGGGAAATCACGCGACCGCGAACATGCAAGCTGCGAAGCGCGTAAAATATATACACGTCGTCGTTATTTCACGTCCCGCGCACCTCGTTCACATTTTCAGCTTCAGCCGGTCTTCTCGCCGCCGTACGATCCTGGCTCGGCGAGCTATTCAGCACGGGAGGACACGACGTCGCGATCGACACACTCTCGGTCGGAAGCAGAACCGTTACAGGCTAATTGGACGATAGCTGCTGGGATCTGCTTTACTTTTTCCTGTTTTTAGTATTGGTATTACAGTACTTGTTTTCCAGTGTACTGGGAAGTGTGATAGTTTGATTATTGCATTGATTATGTAAGTAAGTTGTACTATTGATTTGCGTTCAATAGAGCCAGGGGCTATTTTTTGATAGGAGTGTCTTGATTACCTCCATTATCTCTGGGGGTGGCTCTATGGCGCACAATACGATGGCGCACGACGAGATGGCGCACGCTAAATTGGACACAGCTCTTTTGCGCACACGGCTGTTTGGCGCACAGCGTGATTGCACACCACAGAATACGAATTGCGCACATGTAGAATTGGACACAAAATGGATTGCGCACGGAACGAGAATTCTGCTGTAGTTTACCATCGTGAGTTGTGCTGGGTGATTAGTTTATGGTTATATTTTCTAGTTATATTTTCTATTTATGCATAATATTTATATTTATATTAGTATTAGAATTTTTCAGTGGTGTTAGTTTTACGGGTTATTGTGTAAGATGTGATGAATATTATAAATTACAAGATATATACCGATAACTCTCTAAAAAAGTATGAGCGAAACAAATATTAAATTTTCAAATTGGGATATATTTTATGTGTTGCAGAAATGAAGACAGTGATTTTTGACGCTACCCATCATTATTAAAAAACTTGTAAGTACAAGGTGTATTATGTATCTAATAAAGTAAATAATGCTTTCTTGTTTCACATATTACTTACCATTTTACTAATTTTTAGTTTTGGAACGAGTCCTTTGTATTTGAAATATATTTTAAAATAATTATATTGTTATATCCAACTTTATTTATATACATAATATAATAGTTACGTATATTACTTTTTGAAAAATTGTTTTAGGTCATCGTGTCGCCACTAAGATATGCTGCGATTTTTCTTCGGTCAAAAATGCTGCTCCTGTCTAGTCCAAGACATATTAGTATTTACATATACAGGGTGTTTACCTACAGGTGGGAGAAAATTTAAGGGGTGGTTCTCGACGATAATATAAGACGAAAATGAAATAAAAAATTGCGATTTCGGCCTCGTTATTAAGTTATTAACAGTTAAAAATCTGCCCAAAAAGCGGCAACTTTTCAACAGCGGTGCACGTTGCGTACGTCACACAGGCGCGCGACAGTCTCGTATCAAGTGACAAACGCATGCATACCTTGGTTCTCATTTGGGGCCCCAGCGAGGTGAAAATGTTTAAAAAATCGTTGGACGACATTGAACCTACCTACTCGTAAAAATCCACAAGGGCATTTCTAATATCCGCCCTATGGAATTATCGAGTAGAAGGGGTCAATGCCCTTTCACTTTTAAATTCTACTCACACATATCCACAAATCCTTATCCTGCACTATAATTGTTCATAACACCGTACTTAATATACTGGAAGAAACGCTCTATCATTATTTACAATATCATACACACGCACTACGAGTTTCTGCGAACGGAAATCTTCGACGCGTGCGAGAAGAATCGTCCGTACAAGCTAGCATCCGTATGCATACTGATTCAAGACAGCTGATGAGGTCGATGCCAGATCGATAAAACAAATGAAGATCTACAGAAAACTACCGCCCAAACGTCGCGCGTTGCTATACCAATACATTCATTGTCTATCCTGTTTCCACGAATTTCGTGATTCCTTCTCATTCTGTCCGTGACCGCGAAATATTTCATGTGTAAACTGCGAGACTTAAAGATATCTCTCACAGGTCTTTTTGATGTCTTTAAGAGTACGTAAAGACGCAAAAAAGGTTGCCTTTTTGGATATCTTTTATGCATCTTTTCGGAGGTCTTTTAGGCATCTTTTATGCAACTTTTTTCAGACGTACAAAATCTTCAAATTTAAGAAAAAATTATTAAAAAATTAGAATCTATATATATTTTACTTCTTTCATGTACTACTTGAGAGAATATTCCCCATTTTGTCTTCGAAAAAACCTAATTAACAATTTAGAAATTTGCATGCAGTTCGGCGCGATTCAGCGGGATTCGAACTCGGGACCTACCGTTTAACTTCATGATGGCTTCCTCACTGCGCCATACGAACCTTTACTGTTAGATTCATTACTTTTTATTCTTATAGGCTCAAATCATACAGATCATATATATTATTATATAAAAAATATTTTAACAGAAGTTTATCTCTTCCAATAATTATATAACCTAATTATTTAATTTGTTAGACACGTTCAACGGCATACTCGATGTCGCGAATACCCCCCTTGACGTCTCGCCGCGGACGCGACAATCAGACATCTCGAGCGAGCTCCCGTGTATGAGCGTGGTGGGGGCTCCTATCGATACATGTAAATAGGCCCCCCTGCCGGATTCGAGTTTGTTCCTTGTTCTATATTGTCTAGCGCTTTTTCCGAAGTTTTAAAATCGACCGGTATCGTCTCCCCTGTGAGCCACCCGCGATTTACGATCAATCTCTCCTCTGCGAGAATTATTCGGGACGTGAGTTTACGTGACCAGCGACGCTGTGGATACAATAAAGACAGATAGTGAGAAGGCAATACATCGATTCAAGACTCAGTTCGATTATTCTATTGTATTCTATGCCCGATTCCTGAGTATTCCCTCGCTCCCTTTTCCGCACTAGATCCTGCATTTTAGTTCGCGGACTCTCTTAATCACGACAAGGGTCGGTGTAACAGTTTGGTCCTTCGAGCCGGATCGCGGAAAAAGACAGTGGTTATTCGGAATCGGTGGAACAGTTGAAATCAACTGTCGTTTTCAAACGCGTGTGTCAGGTGTCGTGACTTTCACACCATAAACAATTTTGAAAATGAACACCAGCGTCACGGAGACCTTCGAGGCGGTCCTTGAGCGCCAAACACAAGCGTTCACGCAATTGTCGAAAATACTGACAAACACAAAGAAGAAAGGAGTCGAGAATTATACGGTGGAGTATTTGGACACCAGGCTTTCGATGTACCAGGAGACCTGGACCCAAATCACATCCTACAACGGCTACCTCCAGGCGTACCGAAAGGCGGACAGGTCGAAGGAGGACCTTCCCTACTTCAAGGCCAACACGATGGACAGGATGGAGGACACGTACCTCGAAGGCTGGTCCTACCTCCGGGAGCAGCTGACGCATCTGCGCCCCCCTGTCATACCCCCTGCGGCGCACTCATCCATGGCGTTCCCAGTAAACACGGTAACTCGTCCTTCGCATGTGAAGTTACCCCGGATGGAACTCCCGAAATTCGACGGCGATTATACGTGTTGGAAGTCGTTCGAATCGCGATTCAACTCTGCGGTAATCAGAAACGAAACGCTGACGGATGCGGAACGGTTAGAGTACCTGCTTAGCACATTTTCGGGCGAAGCACTCGAAGCGATCCAGCATCTCGATGTAACAGAAGCGAACTTTCAAATCGGTTGGAACCGTCTCAAAGAGGTTTACGATAATGAGCGAGTTATCGTACATACGCTGATGCAGAAGCTCTATTCCCTGCAATCGATAAAGTTGTCTCAGCTCGACTCGTTGAATGAGTTCTCGATTCATTATCGTAACATCCTCGAGGCACTATATAAATTAGGTAGAGGCACGAAGGAGGATCACCTCGTTTATTTTGTTTCGAGCAAGTTCGACCGCGAAATAGAAACGGAGTGGAACAGAACTCTCGGCGATGCGCGAACCTATCCGAAGTACGACACGTTAGAAAAGTTCATCCTCGAACAAACCGCGGCAGTCAAAATGTCGAATCAACCGGCGCAATCGCTTCAACCCTCCGCGGGCCCTTCGAAAACTTCGCGACAAAGGACGTACACGCACGTGATCGAAGAAAGTAGGACTTCCCCTACCTGCTTCCTCTGTAACGAAGTACACGTAACCCGCGACTGCAGCATATTTCGTAGCCTCTCTCCGCTCGCTCGGTTCGAAACGCTAAAAGGCCAGCACGTATGTATAAATTGTCTAGGCGCGAGACATACCGTTTCGAATTGCCCCAGCACTGTCTGTAGACAGTGTGGAGAGAAGCACCATACACTGCTGCACCGAGGAGAAACCAGGGCCCTCAGCAGACCCTGGTTTCCAACCAGGAGCTTCATTCCAGCAATCGCGATCCGACGCGCCTGCCCCTGTGCAGACTCTTACGACACCCTTATCGTCCCAAGCCTCGGCGCAGCCCTCGAGCTCGGAAGGAACCGGTAGCAACGTTGCCACACACTTCGCCGAAGCCAGCTCAAATGGCAGAAGGACTGTCCTACTGGCTACCGCAATGGTCAAAATCTTCGCACCTAACGGTCAGTCACGATTACACAGGGGTCGGTCCCAATCTTCATTTGTGTCCAACAACCTTGTCCAACAGCTACGCATGCGAAAGGTCCGATCACCGGTTTCCGTGACCGGTCTCGGCGGCGAGCAGACCAATACAATAAATCATAGCGTGCAACTTCGGATAGGCTCCTCCCAACAGGCGTCACCCGCACTGTCTACTCGTGCGTTTGTAGTGCGCAGCATAACGCAGTACGTTCCGCCTCCAGTCCAGGTGGAGAACTATAGCTCCCTGTCCGATCTCGCGCTCGCGGATCCCACGCCCGCATCCCAGCAACGTATCGAGTTACTCCTCGGCGCGGACATCTTCGCGCAGATTCTCCGACCCGGCGTTAGACGCGCCAGCGACCAAGGCCCGATCGCGCAAAATACGATCCTCGGTTGGATCTTGTCCGGGTGCCTGGACTCAGCGGAACCCCATCGCCTCGCAGTCACCACGCATCACGGGGTCACCACTGATCCGGTGGAACGCGCGTCAGCTCGTCTTTGGGAGACCGAATTGGTCCCCGACACGCGTACTCTAAACCCCGCTGCTTGGAAGACTGCGGTGGCCAACAGGACGTCCAAAATCCACACCACGCTGCCGAATGCTAACTGGAAACACGTGCCGACGCACTGCAATCCTGCGGATTTAAATTCGTGCGGAGTAAGCGCCGAAACGCTGCTGTCATCGACGTTGTGGATCGACGGTCCATCATGGTTGAAGAGGGACGAAGAGGACTGGCCCGTTCAGCAAACCTACGAAACTGAGGAAGAAAGATGTAAGACCGCCGTCCATAACACAACAACCGTTAAGGACTGGGATGTTCTGTCTCGCTTCTCAAGCTGGCAACGCCTGATCCGCGTGTTCTGTCACGTGCGGCGATTTATAAACACGGTGCGAAAACAAACAGGCACCGCGCTTTCCCCGTTCCTCACCGCCTCTGAGCTACGCGACGCGGAAAGAACAATACTGCTCCTAATCCAACGCAGTTCGTTCGCAACCGAAATCTCCGCGCTCGCCCAGAAAACAGCGTTACCCAATCGCTCGACACTCTTAGCGCTCAACCCTTTTATCGACCAATACGGAGTTGTACGCGTAGGCGAGAGGCTCAGAAACTCCTTCTTGCTCTGGGAAACGAAGCACATTTTTTCATTACATGGCGGGATGCAAATAACCATGTACACAGCCCGACAAAAATACTGGATATTAGGGTTGCGCAATTCGGTCCGCCGTGTGATCCATCAATGCGTCAAATGCGTGCGTTGGCGTCGGTCACTTAGAGTTGGTTGATGATTGTTCCACGGCTGCTTTCCTCGCCGCCTTCGATCGTTTCACGTCCAAACGCGGTGTTCCTCAGACGATCACCAGCGACAATGGGACGAACTTCGTAGGTGCGTCCCGCGAACTCGCTCGACATTTCTTCGAGATCGTGAATTCGTCGAAACTGCAATGTCGATGCTCAACTCTCCAAATCCAGTGGAGGTTCTATCCCCCAGGTGCTCCTCACCATGGAGGGATGCAGGAAGCCGCAGTTAGATCGACCAAGTATCATCTTCGTCGAATAATGCGGTCGTTTGCGCCTACCACTGAAGAGATGAACACACTACTCTGCAAGGTGGAGGCCACCTTAAATTCGCGTCCGATTACTCGGGTGCGAGACGATCCAGAGTGCCTGGAAATTCTCACGCCAGGGTACTTCTTAACCGGTAGTCCACTAAGGTCACGTCCGGTTCCTCCCGTGAGTGACGAGCCGACATCGCACTTGTCACGATGGCAGCAAGTACAGAAAATTCACGAGCTGCTGTGGCGGGTATGGTCCCGCGAGTACTTGCAGGAACTGCAGTCGCGGAACAAATGGCAGACCACTCAGGAGGAAATAGAGGAAGGAGCCGTGGTCCTATTAGACAACCCCCTACTACCTCCTAATAAATGGGAATTAGGGAGGGTCATTAAAACGTTCCCAGGTAACGACGGACACGTACGAGTGGTGGAGGTCAAGACTTCGACCTCCACGTACAAACGACCCATCACCCGCATCTGCCGGTTACCGGTAATCAATTGACGCGGCATTCCCCGAGTAGGTTACGTCACCGATCCCGCGTAACCATTTCACCAGACACCATCGTTGTCGAGCGAGCGACGTCACGACCTGTCGTGACGCAACCATCGCGGCCGGCCGTCGGCCCAGGTGTCACCCAGTCGCGAATGTATTGTATGTAGTAAGTATGTTGGGTATGTGTGTGTGGGGGGGGGGGGAGCTCGCCGAAGTAAACAGAGGGTTCCGATTTCCGTTTAGTTGCGCGACCGCGCAAGGCGGGCGGTTTGTTAGACACGTTCAACGGCATACTCGATGTCGCGAATACCCCCCTTGACGTCTCGCCGCGGACGCGACAATCAGACACCTCGAGCGAGCTCCCGTGTATGAGCGTGGTGGGGGCTCCTATCGATACATGTAAATAGGCCCCCCTGCCGGATTCGAGTTTGTTCCTTGTTCTATATTGTCTAGCGCTTTTTCCGAAGTTTTAAAATCGACCGGTATCGTCTCCCCTGTGAGCCACCCGCGATTTACGATCAATCTCTCCTCTGCGAGAATTATTCGGGACGTGAGTTTACGTGACCAGCGACGCTGTGAATACAATAAAGACAGATAGTGAGAAGGCAATACATCGATTCAAGACTCAGTTCGATTATTCTATTGTGTTCTATGCCCGATTCCTGAGTATTCCCTCGCTCCCTTTTTCGCACTAGATCCTGCATTTTAGTTCGCGGACTCTCTTAATCACGACAAGGGTCGGTGTAACAAATTATTTACCTAAAATATTTTTTAGGTAAAAATCAAACTACTTTTTTTAATGAAGCATAGTATTAGTATATTAACGATTAAGAGACATACATATTTTCGTAAGTACTTCAATCGTTTTTGCCGTGAAAGCGGCGTCTCCAAAGAGATGCCTTTTACGCGTCCTAAAAGACGTACTTTTCCACACGTAGTTTTGACGGTTAGAGCAAGGTGCCTTTTATGCATCTTATTTCTGACGTAAAAACGACATCTCTAAAGAGGTGCCTTTTACGCGTCGAAAAAGGCGTCTTTTCAAGACGTAAGACGTAAAGATGTAAAAACGACGAGAAAACGACATCTTTCACACGTCTTGTGCTACCTGGGTAATACACCTTGTACTTACAAGTTTTTCAATAATGATGGGTAGCGTCAAAAATCACTGTCTTCATTTCTGCATCACATAAAATATATCCCAATTTGAAAATTTAATATTTGTTTCGCTCATACTTTTTTAGAGAGTTATCGGTATATATCTTGTAATTTATAATATTCATCACATCTTACACAATAACCCGTAAAACTAACACCACTGAAAAATTTTAATACTAATATAAATAGACATTGTTTCGGATTGGACGGGAAAAATTAATTAAATTTGAGTCACAAGAACACTTTATTTCACCGTTAAGGTGAATAGTCACTAGTGCAGTTTACACAAAGAAAACTATGTACAATACACGTGTTTTACGGAATTAAATTACAATGTTTATGACTTTATGTTGTATGAATCACTTCCCGCCGCGTAGCCGAAAATTATAGTATTTGTACCGAGAAAACTGTTTTACAAGCGCGTTTTCGAATCGATACTGAGTTGACGAATATTCGTTGAGCAGCGAACTTTGGCTTAGTCAGACGAACAGTGGATTAACGGAATCCTGACTAGAGCTAATATCCGATCTATAGATCGTTCGATAATCGATACTATCGCGAGCGCCAATGAACTGACGCGCTGCTCATCGACCATCGATAGAGCTACGACGCACGCGACAGCCAATCGTAGGGCTGCGTCGTCGATCACTTGTCGATATTGATAGAACAGCACGACCAATCCAGAACAGACATATTATGCTTAATGTGACGTGGCAGTGTTGCCTGCGTCACTATAACCTCCCTAACGAAAGACCGGGCCACCCTCTGGTCAAGCATCGCGATAAGGGCCGCGGCGAGTGCTCTCCCTGGGCACGAGAAAGACCCAAGGGCCGAATATTAATTTTTGAATGTCGCGCCAATTTGCGCGACGAAAGTTTACAGGACCGTATCCGGGTCCCCGACGGGACCCGGAATTCTACTTTCAACGCAAAAGACAACGAGATCTCGAGAAGAAGCACCTCGAGGCGGGAAGAAGGCAGGATCCCGAGACAAAACATAGAGAGATCCACAAGGCCCAGGACTGTCAACCTGGAGGCGCCGACGCACAGTGCGGACAAACGTGGCATATCTCACTACACGTGTATATCACGATGTACGATAAATGCCTTTGGCAAAACGTTTTATTACGTGGTAATTGATATTATTAATCATATAACAATAATTTTTATGCATAAATATTGTTAATTTTTTTTTTAATTTATTAATTTTATTGTTACATTTTATTTTTTTGTGTATAATTACTATTGCATTTACATCAGTAACCAAATTTAGATTTTTTAAAAAAATTTTACCATGTTCCGCACTCTCTAGAGTCCCAAAAATTAAATAATATTACATTAATTGTAAATCAGTGTTGCAATAATAATTCTGTATAATGGAAAATGCTCACCAAGGTATATGCATTCTTTTTACATTTAATAAAGTAGATTTATTTTTTGTATAAATTTTCAACGGTGGTTTTATTTATTACTTGCATATAAAACTTCAAATTAACATATCTCGAGAAAGGCAAAAAATATCCTGAGATTTTGACATATTCGGATATATTACTTGTTGTAGTTTAAGAATTTCATAGTGTTGCCTGCAACTAACTGCTACTCTTAATTTTATAAACTTTTTAATAAGTGCCCGTACCTTGCTTTTATGATGTATTGTGGAAAATTCGTTAATTTCTTTTTTTTGTAACAGACCTGTACACCGGGCTCAGTACAGCTCTGTTACGAACGCGAAGACTCGCGTGTCACCAAAACGCGCCGAACAATCCCGACCGAATCCGAATCCGTACCGCGCGATTTCACGCCTCGTAACCAGGCGCGACACATGGCCACACATCTTCCCGCGTTTTCGCGCCTCGAAACAGGCACTGATCGCGCACACCGCAACCCGCGTACCCCGCAATTACCACCGAATTTGCCTATAAAAGGCAGCACGGGAGAAGACTCAGCCTCTTTCCGTGTCCAGCAGGCGAGCCGCCTAAACGGACCATTGGTAAGCGCCTTACCTTGACGAGCCGTCAATCTCCCGACCCCGACCGTTCCCGCTACCCGAGCAACGCGCCGTTGTGTCCGCACCTTCCACCGTAGCCACTTCGCGCCGAAGTTCCCGTCGCCGTTCCCACGAGCCGTCGGAACATCTTCTGCAACGTGCCGTTGCATCCTCGCCCGTTCAACGAGCCGTCGAACGAATCCTCCGTACAGCTTCGTGCCGAAGTTCCCGTCGCCGTTCCCACGAGCCGTCGGAACACCTTTTGCAACGCGCCGTTGCCTCCTCGCCCGCTTCGCGAGCCGCCGAGCGAACCAAACCGTTTCCCCCTGACCCGGACCGTCCCCGATAAACCCGACCGCGAGCCGCCGATTCCGATATCTCCGTAGAGTCGACGAGCCGTCGCGGACAGAACGCCGCGTACCTCGACGAGCCGGTGACCGCCGCCGACCCTGGATCCGCGAACCGCGAACCCGTACGCGCGCCCGCGAATACCGCGACCGGCATCTCCGCGATCCGCGGCCTAGTGAGATGTAAAAAGTTACATCGAGTGTCCGAGTTTATTTACTACCTCGCCCGAACCACCGTTTCCCGACCGCTCCCCTCGCCGCGAACCCTGGCTCGGCGAGCCATTCGGCACGAGGGTGAGAACACCGTTGTGACGAGAAACCGGACTCGTTACATTTTTATTAGTTATATTGTTAAATTTCATTTTCTGCGAATAATTACCAATACATATACATTCGTAAACAAATTTGGATTTTTGTACAAAATTTTGCCATTTGTCCACTACAGAAAAATTCAATATTCGTGTATATCACGATATGAAATACATTTCTTTTGCAAAAATGCGTATTAGGATGGAAATTGTTATTAATAATCATATAATAATAATTTTTATGCATAATACAATTTTGCAATAATTATACAGGGTGGACGATTTATCCGAAGAGATTGAAATATCTCGAGAACTATGAATAGGATCAAAAAAGTGGGTAATGAAAGTTGTTCGTGTCGAAGGGAGACATCCAATGATACAAACTCGACCCCCCTGCCACCCCTTGGGGTGGAGGTGGGGGATGATAAAAAACTTAAATGGGAACCCCCATTTTTTATTTTAGATTTGGATCCTCCTGAAAAAAGTACCCCAATTTGACCTAAGTTTTTGCATTTTTCTGCAAAAGTAGACATATTTGATATTTTTAAAAATGCTATTCAATAACACCATAATTGTCCCCCCACCCCCACCTCCTGGGGGTGGGAGAGGGAATTATTTGAAAATCTTCAATGGCAATGTCTTCAGATACATCGTCCACCCTGTATATCAACCATTTGTGAGGATAGAGACGAGGCGATGATGCATGCATATGTGTGTGTGTGTGTTTGTGAGAGTGGCCGTTATTTTCCATGAATATAAATAAATTAATAAATAAATGAAGATTGCGCGTCTGTAAAAAGACGATCAGCCGAAGAGAAGGGATAAAATAAACAATTGTCAGTTACCAGCGATTTTTCATAGAGAGCATTTCACAGAGTTATCAGTCTAGAGCGAGTAAAAGTGTAGAAAGATTGTTAAATTGAAAAGTGGAATCTATTACTATTGCATTAACTGTAGAGCAGTGTTGCAATAATTGTTCTATTCCAATAAACCTGTTAGGAATTTAACAGAAAAAGATCTATCACTTTGATTTATAAGGAACCCAACATTTCTGGTTTGTTGTTCGTGATTGATATTTATTTTGAAATTATTGAAATTCTATAAAATGGAAGGTGCTCGCCAAGGTATGTACACTATTTTCACATTTATTAAAAATAGATTTATATCTTGTATAAATATTCAACGGTGGGTTTATTCATTACTTGCATACAAAACTTCAAATTAACATATAACAAAAACGGCAAAAAATATCCTGAAATTCTTACACATTAGATATATTACTTGTTATACATAGTTCAAGAATTTTAGAGTTTTTTGCAACTAACTGTTATACTTAATTTTATATACTTTTTAATGAGTGTTCCTTTTTTCATGTAGGATCTATTGTAGAAGTAAAAAATTCTGACTTACTTAATATATGGATTTCAAGTGATAAGTCAGAAAAAGTATCAAACATTTTAGTTGAACTAAAGAGACGTTTGAATATCAATACATATTCTACAATAATTGATAAGAAGCTTCGGGAAACTTGTGAAGATTATCACTTATCGTTAAGTAAAAAGTGGAGAATTTGCAAAAGGGTAAAAATGTATCTTACAAAAAGATACCATTCATGGCTCTCCAATAATATTAATATACATGAAGGACTTTTCATTGAAGAACAACGTATATTTAATGAACCACAACCTGGCCCTAGCCATGGAAGATCTCCTGTGCCGTTTCAGTATGCCTCGCTGAGAACCAAAAAAAGGCGGGTTGAAGAATTAATGTCTTCCCGATCAACGGAAGAAATAAATTTTGCTGCGCAATTGTCAAGTTCATTGCCCTTCAGGCCTGAACCACATTCACCCATATTGCCACATAAACTAATTGCGTTATATTTAGATTTAGATTTGTCTGAAAGGAAATATGTTCGTCTCCGTTCCTTTATTAATATATTGCATAAGACATTCTTTCCTAATATAAAAGAGTTTAGAAAAATTAAGCAATCAGTTTTACCTCCTATATCAGTAACCGAAATATCCGCGGAGGTGAATTTACAAACATTATTAAATATTACCGCTAATAGTATTTTAAAAATTGTTAATGTTGAAAATTTGTTTTAGATTCCGGGTCGATTCGGGGAATCGGATCGATACCGGGACTCTAAGATTAACGGGGAAGAATTGAGAAGGAAGACTGAGGGGGGTCGACGAAACGTTAACGACAAGCGATTCGGGAGGTGATCGAAAGTAACGTAACGAATGTCGGTTTGTGTCAATAGACGAACTGTATACAGGTAACTGAACGATCAGCTGGGCGCGTCGATCAGCCGCGACCGCTCCCCTTGCCGCGCCCGCGAGGCTCGAGCTGCTTGATCCACCCGAGGAGCTCACGGGGGGCAGTGGGACGGTGCGGGAATGACGGCACGCCGAACCGATCGCCAGAACTGAGTCGTTTTATTTCATAAATTATGTACAAGTGGTCAACATGGTGGAAAATCTCTAACATACCGCCCGCCTTGACGCGACAGTGTTGCGTCGAAATTATGCGGACGTACGACGGAGTCATCCGGGCCACGGCCCGGCGGAAAGTGCGGAGGTCCGATCGCACGAAAGCGCGAGCGCACGAGCCGAGGCGCGAGGTCGCACGAGCGGAGGCGCGGGAGCGCAAGATCGGAGCGCGAGAGCGCGCGAGCGCAAAAGCGAGAGCTCGAACGCGCAAGAGTCCAAAAGCGGAGGCGTGCGAGCGCACGAGCGGAGGCGCGATCGTGAGCGCGAGATCGCAAGAGCGCACGAGCGGAGGCGCGGGAGCGCAAGATGGGAAGCATGAAAGCGCGTGAGCGCAAAAGCGAGGGCTCGACAGCGCAAGAGCCCAAAAGCGGAGGCGCGCGAGCGCACGAGCGGAGGCGAAATCGTGAGCGCGAAATCGCAAGAGCGCACAAGCGGAGGCGCGAGGTCGCACGAGCGGAGGCGCGGGAGCGCAAGAACGGTAGCACGAGAGCGCGGGAACGCAAAAGCGAGAGCTCGCAAGCGCAGGAGCCCAAAACCGGAGGCGCGCGAGCTCACGAGCGGAGGCGCGATCTTGAGCGCGAGATCGCATGAGCGTACAAGCGGAGGAGCGAGACCGCATGAGCGGAGGCGCGGGAGCGCAAGGGCGGAAGCACGAGAGCGCGCGAGCACAAAAGCGAGAGCTCGAAAGCGCGGGAGCCCAAAAGCGGAGACGCGCGAGCGCACGAGTGGAGGCGCGATCGTGAGCGCAAGATCGCAAGAGCGTACAAGCGGAGACGCGAGATCGCACGAGCGGAGGCGCGGGAGTGCAAGAGCGGAAGCACGAGAGCGCGCGAGCGCAAAGGCGAGAGCTCGAACGTGCAGGAGCCCGGAAGCGGAGGCGCGCGAGCGCACGAGCCGAGGCGGGATCATGAGCGCGAGATCGCAAGAGCGCACAAGCGGAGGCGCGAGGTCGCACGAGCGGAGGCGCGGGTGCGCGGGATCGGAAGCACGAGAGCGCGCGAGCGGAAAAGCGAGAGCTCGAAAGCGCAGGAGCCCAAAAGCGGAGGCGCACGAACGCACGAGCGGAGGCGCGATCGTGAGCGTGAGATCGCAGGAGCAGAGACTCGAGAGCGCGCGAGCTGAGTCGTGAGAGCGCGCGAGCGGAGGCGCAAACGCGCGAGAGTGGAGGCGTGCGAGCGCACACGCGATGGTGCAAGAGCGAGGACGCGCGAGCGCACGGGCGGAGGCGCGATTGTGCGAGAGTGCGGTGACGCAAGAGTGCACGAGCGGAGACACGAGCGCGCGGGAGTGCAAGAGCAGAGGCGCTAGAGTTGAGTCGCGAGGGCGCACGAGCGAAGGCGCAAGGGTGCGAGAGTGGAGGCGCGAGAGCGCACGAGCGGAGGCATGAGCTCGCGGGGGCGCAAGTGCCGAAGTGCGAGAGTGCACGAGCGGGGCCACGAGCGCGCGAGAGCGCTAGAGCCGAGACACGAGTGTGCGCGAGCGGGGTCGCGAGAGCGCACGAGGCGAGGCTTGCGCGCGCGGGAGCGCAAGAGTAGAGTTGCGTGAACGCACAATCGGAGACGCAAGAGCGCACGAGCGGCGGCGCAAGAGAGCGAGAGTGAAGGCGCGTGAGCGCGCCAGCGGTGGCACGAAAGCGCACAACAGGAGTTTCGAGATCGCAAAAACGGAGGCGCACGAGCGGGGGCGCGGGCGCCGATCCGAAAGCTGAGGTGCGTGAGTGCACGAGCGCGGAGGCGGGGGTCCGAGAGCGCGATCGCGGCAGAGCCAGAGTGGAGGCGCAAGAGCGCCCAAGCGGGGGCGCGCGGCCGAAGGCACGATAGAGCAGGGGCGCGAGAGCGGAGGTACGGACGCGGAGACGCAAGACCGCACTAGCGAAGGCCCGAACTCGGAGGTGCGGAGGCGCAGCAGCGCGACCGTGCAAGGACGGAGGCACAAAAGCGCAGTCGAGAGAACGCACTAGCGAAGGCCCGAAATCGAAGGTACGTGAGCGCACGAACGCGAAAGCGGAGACCCGAGAGCGGAGGCGTGAGCGCGCGCGAGGAGAAGTCCGAAAGCGGGGGTCGGAGAACGCGAGCGCGGAGGCGCGACAACGCAGAAGCGGAGACGTCAGAGCGCACAGGCGAAGACGGAAGAGCTGCGAGGCGGGTGTGAGTCGGGAGGCGTTCCCCGGTGGTGGCGATGACGTCGACGAGCGGGGTGGCCAGGAGCATCGGACGGCGCGGTGATATCGTTGAGCGAAGCTGGAGTGACCAGACACTCGATGTCCAATGGAGTCGACGTCGTCGGGAACTCGGGATCGCTCGGAGGATGCAGGATTCCTTGACCTTCCAGATCCGAGTCAGGGATATCCCACGGGTCCCACGGGTCGGTTGCAGGCATCGAACGGAACTTCGTGATCCAGGCTTTCAGAGCTGAGACCTGGGTATCGTATTCGTCGTCGATGGAGTAGAAGTAGTCCCGATCGTAAGACTCCAAAGCGAGCATCTGGACATGTAGACCCTTGAGGTCTCTCCACAATTCGTCGAGTTTTCTCAACTTGGTTTCCAGCAACCCGATAGAGACGTTGTCCTTCCCCAGCTTCTTCAGGTTAGGCAGAATTCGGGAAATCCGGTACCCCAAGTCCTCTTGACGGATGGTGAGAGTTTTCAAGTCTGTCGACATCGTGTATCCCGCAAAACGTCAAAGCACCGTTGAGTTCGAGCTGTGGCCGAAGCAACACCAAACCACAGGCACTGCTCGCGAGCGTTGCGTAACAAGGTCACGAGCACCTGTTTTGATCGCGCGCGGTCGGCGAGGACAAAGAAGTCCGTTAACGCGTTCAAACGAGCGAACCGTTGGAGAACGCGTCACGACTCCAATTTGGCAGAAGTTCGAGGGTTTTTTCGGAGTGCGATCGACGTAGGGTTCGCGGACCCCGTAGCCTCTCGACGCAGCAGTCACAAAACAGTCGAAATCGAGAGCGGTATCGAAGGCACACACACGAGGGGCGAAATCCCGTTGTTCCGCGCGTGTGATCGAACACCGTAACTGAGTAATATCCGGCTCGAAGGACCAATGTTTTAGATTCCGGGTCGATTCGGGGAATCGGATCGATACCGGGACTCTAAGATTAACGGGAAAGAATTGAGAAGGAAGACTGAGGGGGGTCGACGAAACGTTAACGACAAGCGATTCGGGAGGTGATCGAAAGTAACGTAACGAATGTCGGTTTGTGTCAATAGACGAACTGTATACAGGTAACTGAACGATCAGCTGGGCGCGTCGATCAGCCGCGACCGCTCCCCTTGCCGCGCCCGCGAGGCTCGAGCTGCTCGATCCACCCGAGGAGCTCACGGGGGGTAGTGGGACGGTGCGGGAATGACGGCACGCCGAACCGATCGCCAGAACTGAGTCGTTTTATTTCATAAATTATGTACAAGTGGTCAACATGGTGGAAAATCTCTAACAAAATTATAATTCTGATTTAAAAATGATATGTAAGTGGGGCTTTGACGGCAGCTCCGGGCATAGCATGTATAAACAAAAATTTATTGAGCATTCATCTCATACGGATGAATTTTTGTTTCTAATTGCTATGGTAGCCCTTAAATTAGTCGATGACACTAATAAGGAGCTGTGGATAAATCCTCGCCCATCCTCAACACATTTTTGTCGACCGATCAAATTTTTGATTATGAAAGAAAATGCATTTTTAGTTAGGGAGCAAGAAGCTTTGATAAATGCGGCTATTGACATTCTTGCTCCTTATACTTTTAACTTGGGCGATAGAGAGATAAAAGTAAATTTTGAATTACACTTCACGATGTTAGATGGTAGTGTTAGCAATATTTTATCTAACACAAATAGCGCAGCAACATGCTATATTTGCGGAGCGAAACCTAAGGAAATGAACGCGATCAAAAAATTGTTCAAAAGTCCCAAAATTGAACATTACCGGTTCGGCTTGTCCACATTACACTTGTGGATTCGATTTTTCGAGTGTCTGCTCCACATTTCATATAGACTACCATTTAAAAAATGGCAAGTAAGGGACAATGAACATAAAAAATTATTTATATATACCAAGCGTAGAATACAAAAACAATTTAAATCTCGATTAGGTCTCACTGTAGACAAGCCGAAACCGGGATATGGTACCAGTAATGACGGAAACACAGCCAGGACATTTTTTAAAAACTGTGATATAGCCTCTCAAATTACAGGAATAGATAAAAATTTAATAAAAAAATTTCACATAATTTTAAGGGTACTATCAAGTTGTGAACAAATAAATACATACACATTCAAAATATTTTTAAAGCAGACATTAGATTTATACATTGAAAAATACAATTGGTACTACATGCCTATAACAGTACATAAAGTTTTAATTCACGGTTGTAATATTATTAATCACTTTAATATTCCAATAGGACTTCTGTCTGAGGAGGCTATTGAACCGAGACATAAAGAAATAAGAAATTATCGTCTGAACCATACACGAAAAACCAGTAGACAGGAAACGAACACCGATTTATTTAATAATCTTTTAATCACATCCGATCCGCTTATTTCAATACATAGAGAAACGACAACAAAAAGGAAATCTTGCGATTTTACTGAAATTGATAAATATTTAATTAGAAATGTGCAAGATCACGGGAGTAAATGATTTATGGGAGTGAATGTTTTAGATCAAATTCAAAGTACCGAGGATGACTCGGATAGCGAATATCGTTTTGTTAAGTTTGTTAATTTCGTTTATACTATTATAATTTGTTTAAGTTTATTATTATTAATATTAAATATGGTTCAGTTATTATTAATTTCGTTTTAAATTTGTTAGTTTTAAAAAATATATTTTTGTTTAAATAAAAATTGTTAATTTCTTAATTAATTTATTAATTATATTGGTAAATATCATTTTCTGTAAAAAAAATTATCTATATATACATTAATAACCAAATGTAGAGAAGTGCCGAATATTAGGCCATTTGTCCGGACTGTGCGACGAGGGCATCCGGTGCCGAGACGATCAACTACTCTACCCTGTCGTCGCCTCGTCCGGGAAGAAGCCGCACCGCAACCGGATTGGCTGAGGCCGATCGTCTCATCGGGAAGCGGCCAATCGGACGACATCGCTGCCGGAGTGGTCGAGAGATGCCGGAAGCCGAACGCCGTCGCGAAGGATTCGTCGACGCGAAATCCCTTATTAGCGATAGGCCGAGACGTTGCGCGAAGAAAGTAGAATAAGAAAGTGGGGGACGCTCTGCTTCCGCGTTCCCGAGCCACCGCGTGAACGATCACTGCGTCACGAGAGGTCTTACAATTTAGTCGAATTATACCATTGCTAAGATATTAAGTATTTTTGCGTCTGCTGAGATCCAGAGAGACATCGATTCGTTGCCGATCAACCGCTGCCGAATCTACCAGTGGTAAGCACCGATCAGGCTTTCGTAAATTATTCTTTCGGAAATATCGTGTTGGCTCGGGTAGCGCGGCGAGGTTATGTATTCGCGTCGCGGGAATTAACGGCAGAAAAGATAGACGATATTAGTGGACACGTGTCGTGTTAAAGTACGAATCCTTCGTATTGTGAAGGGTATCGTTTTTGTGTTACGAATCCGGTCGGAGAGCGGGGGCCGGGTGGCCGCCTCTTGGCGGTTGTACGACGCCGGAATACACGCGAAGTCGTGGATTCGTGTTAGAATCGCTACCGCCGTTAATTCTAAGTTAACCTTCTCTCGGTCCACGGTGTGACGCCGCCGCGTGTTCGATTCGTGTTCGTGAATTTTACTTGATCGACGCAAGTCTTATTAAAGTCGCGAATTCCATCCGAAGCCGGTCGGAAAGCGGCCGTCGAGGCCTTCCGAGTCGCGAAGATCTCGTCTCTGCCGGCCTCTACGCGAAGAAACGGAAAACGAGAAACATTACGCGCGCGATTGCCATCTCTCGCGATATTACGCGTCGGCTACTATTGTACTCGCTGCCGATCTCGTCGGTAGCACATCAACCTCGTTCAATAAACGAATTGTTAGCCGAAACTTTGTCAATTCCTTGCGTGAAACCTTCCCGCCGTGGGGAATGCCTCGTGTTCTTCCGGTATAGAAACCTGTACCTTTCCGTCAGCTATCCAGAGTCAGTTTCCACGCCGCAGGTTCGAGAGTAGCGATCGTAATTCGTTGTTCGAAGGTCTAGATTATTTCGCGTGACACTCTCAAGTGTCTGGCGCCCGAAATTTCGCGTTATTCGAGGAAAGCCTCGCGAACCTGTGACCGTGTTTTGTCCCGGGAGGACCACGTATCGCACGGCCGAGCGTGGCCCGGCGTTCCGCTTATAAATTCCCGGTGTCGCTAAAATTCGTATCTAACATCTTTTCGGAAAATTAGAAAAGCGACGTGACAATAAATAGAAAATATAACTAGAAAATATAACCATAAACTAATCACCCAGCACAACTCACGATGGTAAACTACAGCTGAATTCTCGTTCCGTGCGCAATCCATTTTGTGTCCAATTCTACATGTGCGCAATTCGTATTCTGTGGTGTGCAATCACGCTGTGCGCCAAACAGCCGTGTGCGCAAAAGAGCTGTGTCCAATTTAGCGTGCGCCATCGTATTGTGCGCCATCGATGGCCTCTCCACTCAATGTACTTTTCTGTTAGCACGGAAATCGAGCGCCATCTGAATTTTGTGTTACACAACTAACGGGTAAAACGCGGGAATTCAAAATCCATACTACCCATTCCTTGCTAATTTATAATATTTATTTAAAAATAAAACAAATAAAAACGTTTTATTACATTTTAAATATAGTATATTGAATATTATAAGAATTACAAACAGTATATGTACTACTTTCTACTTATTAATTAATTGAAACCATATTATCAAGCGTGATAACACTGTTTCATCACAAATATGGCAAGTTATACATTATTTATAAATTTTTTCATAATAAGAATATATCAAATGCATATCACAGCAATTAACAATGACCTGGCTCAAAGAAAAGCAAAACAATGTATAACACACATCGGGATCATACAACACACATCGCATATCGCAGAACATACGTCGAGATCGTATAACACACATCCACACAAATCGTACATTTCGTAACACACACCGTAGATCTCGTAGCACACATCCACACACATCGTACATCTCGCAACACACACTGTAGATCTCGTAACACACATCGAGATCGTATTACACACATCGTATATCTCTGTGACGTGGCACGATTTGCCATCGTCAATCCGAACCCTTTAACGTAGACCGGGTCACTTCAAATAGCGTTGCAAATCGAAACGGGCGAAGCGATCGATCTCCCTGGAAACAACCGGGTTCCAGCGGCACAAACGTTATCGAATTCGAATGTCGCGCCGCTGGGCACGACACGAGGTTTCAGGGCCTACGGCCTCGTAGGAGAACTCGAGGTCTATCTTCGACTGCTAATTGGCGGAGAACATCCGGAAGAGACGACCGACAGGCCTATCGCGAGACGGCGCCGGCGAAGAAGACAGCGGGGATTGGACCGAGCCCGGATCCGTCAACCCGGAGATGCCGACAAGGAAATTACATTCCAGGGATGACCAACGGCCCAACCTTGCCGACTCTCATCCGGGAAGAGCCATGAGAGCCCACCCGGAATGGCTCGGGTCCACCCCCATCGCCCTCGCATCGCTATCGCACGAGGCCCCGACAAATTGAACAATTATCGGAGGCCCGGGTCCGAATTCGCTGAATTCGGCCCTGCCGCGAGAAGCCACGCGATAGGTCCGACCGTCGTAGCAGCAAAGTAGAGGGGAGCGTTCCGCTTCCGCGTTCCGAGCCGACACGAAGTAGGTCACTAGGACGAGGACCCGCAATCGAACAAGTATCGCTTTATAATCGCGAATCGAATAAAGTACTATATCGTGCGACCATTGTGCTTCAGAAGCAAATCCGCGAAATTGGTAAGTGCCGGTCACCTTATTTTTGTGTCAAATATCGGTGAATACTCGTGTTGGCTCGGGGCGAAATTTGACAGGTTTCCTAACCTCGTGTTCCGTATCGGGCATTTTGGCGAGTCCGGCGACCGGGAAGAGCTCTCCCGAGGAAAACGCCGGACAGGAGATCGCACCGTTCCCTATTGGTGGTTACGGGAACGTGCGATCCTTTCGGTTTCGATATTTTTCCGGAGATCCTCGGAAGTTCCACGGTGGGACGACGCGACGCGCCCGTTTCGTTCTCGTCGCGTTCTTTTCCGTCCTCACCTAGTCGCATCGTGTAGCACCGCGTATTCTATCGGTGCTCGGCAGATTTCGTGCCCTTCGGGGCTTGTATTATTTACGCGGAGGCCTGTAACTGCCGAGCTCGACGCGAAGAAGTAGAATCACCGCGCGAACGGCCGAATTACCGCCGAACATTATTGACGACGCGCCGGCAAAACTTTTGACTGTCGCCGGTTCACACCGGCGGTCTGTAATAACATCCCGTTCGCAATAAACGGTAGTAGTTTGCCCTAACCGATTCTCTTCATTTCGCCTGTGAGAAACGTTCCCGTCGCGGGGAATGCCCCGTCCTTTTTCCCACGTGGAATCCTGGCCTGTTCTGTCGCTATCCTCGGCTTCGCGCAATCCTCGTAGATTCGAAAGGAATTTCGTAGACGGTCAATAGTTCCGCGTGGCACGGCGACGTGCCTGGCGCCTGATTTTTCGCTCATCGTTCGATTGCTAGTGATCAATTTCGAATCTACGAGTGATTGTTTGTCCCGGGAGGACCACGTTTCGCGCGACCGAGCGTGGCCCGGTCTCCAAGCCATAATTTCCCGAGTCCGGTTGCCGATTTCGTCGTGAATCGGTGAACGGCGTGACATAACACACATCACAATCGCAGAACATACATCTACATCGTATAACACACTTCGTATATCTCATAACCAGAGTAGGGCAATAATCAACTAATATTTAAAAATTACTAATAGTCTTTTTGAATGTTAGTTATAGCAAAATAGTCATTAGTCAAAACTTTTTGATTAGTTAGTGACAGTTAGTCACAGCTGTAGGTAATCGTTAGCTATAGCTTATTAGTGAATTGGTAGTTGATGATCAGTCATCTATCTTTAGTCATCAGTCACTATTATGCTATTAACATACATTAATACTATTAATTAGTTATCACTAACTAATCAAAAAGTTTTGACTAATGACTATTTTGCTATGACTAACATTCAAAAAGACCATTTAATCATTTTTAAATATTAGTTGATTATTGCCCTACTCTTCTCATAACACACATCAACATTGTATAACACACATCGCATATCGCATAACACACATCGCATATTGCAGAACATACATCGAGATTGTACAACACACATCGCATATCGCAGAACATACATCGAGATCATACAACACACATCGCATAACGCAGAACATACATCGAAATCGTACAACACACACCGCATATCGCAGAACGCGAGGCTCGTCTGCCCTTCCTTTGCACAATCAACGATCGGTTCAGTGGCTAGACCACAACGAAGATCCAAAACACTTACCAAAGGCACAGTTGCACCAAAAGAAAGTCATGGTGACAGTTTGGTAATCTGTGGCCGCTTTGATTCACCACAGCTTCCTGAATCCTGGTGAAACCATTACAGCTGGAAAGGACTGCCACCAAATCGACGAAATGCACAAAGAACTTCAACGTTTGTGTCCAGCACTGGTCAACAGAAATGGTCCTATCCTTCTCCACGACAATGCCCGGCCACACGTCGCCTGGCAGACCCTTCAAAAGTTGAACGAATTAGGCTACGAAACTCTACCTCATCCCCCATACTCACCAGATGTCTCGCCCACTGATTACCAGGAGAAATGCTTCAAATCCCAGAGAGATGTTGAAACGGCATTCAACAAGTTTGTCGCCTCCAGGACTCCAGAATTTTACCGGAATAGCAAAACTTTCCAACCTAATACATTGAGATCGTATATTTTTGTTTACAACGTGCACCAAAATGCTGTCATCAATTCCATCTAGCGGACACTTTGAGAATTACTCTTACAAGTATTGACATCTTTATTTTGTGTTACGGTACTAAATTCCTGCTAACAGTTCTCCTATTAGAGTGACACTACCCTGACAAAAACATAGAAACATAGAAACACGGAAACACAAGCACTCAGAAAGGAACACGAACAAACAAATAAAATACAGAACATAGAGCGTCCCACAAAAGGCAACCAAAAAGAAAAAGAAAAAGAGACAGTAATTGATTATAAGAATCAAACATCTCTAACAAAAAGATACTGGACAAAAGTAGGACGACACTGACGATCTTCTATATCTGACAATGAAGGAGACTAAGCTCTCCTATATTTCAGATATGGAAACACTATACAGTGTAATGCAGAAGAGGGAAAAAAGAAAAAAAATGCTCAAGAACAAAAACAAAGTACAGAAAGGAAAGGGAAGAGAGTCAAAGAGACCGACACCAAATTTACCAATGAGATACATGTCAGTCTCCGAACGGCTGCGAACCTAGCTCATGTTGGGAAAATCTGCCTGATCGACGACCTTGCACATAACCAGAGCAACATGACCGTAGGCTGACCACCCGGACGAGGAGACAGAAATTGCAGAAAGAGCCTTCCACAAAAGGCAACCGAAAAGACAAAGGAAAAAGAGACAGTAACTGATTACAAGAATTAGTTTTACAACTAATTTCACTAAATCTATCTATAACCTATCTATATTTTTACTTTATTACATTCACCTAGAGGTATCCTTTCAAACGAGTATCCACTCGGTGGGACTACGTCACACTTTAAAATTTTTTATAACAAACCTATATTTATTAAGGTTGCGCCGGCACAAAATTAGCGCCACCAAAAGCGTCAGTCGGCATAGAGGTAAACTACAGGTGCTGGAATGTGGTGCCTCTATCAGCGTAGAGGTGAACTACAGGAGGTAAAGTGGTGCCTCTATCGGCGTAGGGTGTACTACAGGAAGAAGTAGGACAAGGATAGAGAGATCCTTGTCTCACGTGCGGGGCTGTGACAAAGAGAGAGAGATATGTTCCTCGCAGGAGAGACAAAGACAGAGATATAACCAAGCAGCTTGATTTCTAGATCACGCGGGTAAGCCGCATTTAGCGAAGAAGCAATATTTTTTGATGCTCTTTGTGTTGAAATATTCTCTGAACTCTCACGGGGTCCCGTACAAAGCCCTTTTTTGAGAAAAGTGCACAGAAAAAAAATCATTCTATAAAAACGTACGCTTTTACTGTTTATAAAGTTTCAAGAGGCAAATTGCAAAAAAGGGCTTTGTACGGGACCCCGCGATAATCGAGAGAACATTTCAACACCAAAATTATCCAATAATATTGCTTCCTCACTGAATGCGACTTACCCGCGTGATCGTTATACAACTGAACAATTCGTAATCCAACATGGCTGCTTGGCCATCGCGCTTTCCGACTTTCCGCCGCGGCGCTGTCGCCGCGTCTCCTGCTATTCTTGCATCGGTGGTAGAAACTCATGGTATCATCACGCTCCTTTTCTGAACGAAAGTGGTCTATGAATGAAGTAGGACAAGGATGGAGAGATCTTCGTCTCACCTGCGGGGCTGTGACAAAGAGAGAGAGATATGTCGCTCGCAGGAGAGACAAAGACAGAGATATAACCAAGCAGCTTGATTTCTAGATCACGCGGGTAAGCCGCATTTAGCGAAGAAACAATATTTTTTGATGCTTTTTGTGTTGAAATATTCTCTGAACTCTCGCGGGGTCCCGTACAGAGCCCTTTTTTGAGAAAAGTGTACAGAAAAAAATTATTCTATAAAAACGTACGCTTTTACTGTTTATAAAGTTTCAAGAGGCAAATTGCAAAAAAGGGCTTTGTGCGGGACCCCGCGATAATTCATAGAACATGTCAATACCAAAATTATCCAATAACATTGCTTCCTCGCTGAATGCGACTTACTCGCGTGATCCTTATACAACTGAACAATTCGTATTCCAACATGGCTGCTTGGCTATCGCGCTTTCCGACTTGTCCCGCCCGCGCCTCTCGTTCCCCGTAGCGGCCGTAGTGCTCCGAGCAATGGCATAGCCGCCACGGGGGGCGAGACGCGCGGGCGGGCATGTGGGGGTATCTCTTGAGAATGCCTCCGATCGAGCTACGAATTCATCGTGCCTCCTGGGCTTCTTCTCTGAGCGTAACTGACCTACGATTCAAGTAGGAGAAGGGTAGAGAGATCCTCGTCTCTCCTGCGAGGCTGTGACAGCGAGGGAGATATGTCGCTCGCAGGAGAGACAAAGACAGAGATCACCACGCAGCTTCATTTCTCGATGAACTTGCAACTACTTTCTGAAGCGGAGCAATATTTTTTTATGCTCTTTGTGTTGAAATATTCTCTGAATTATAGCGGGTATCGTACAGAGCCGTTTTTTGGATTGTACTGAATACAATTTCTTCTACAAACAGTTTATAAATTACAAAATTAACAAATTGCAAAAAAGGGCACTGTATGATACCCCGCGATAATTCAGAGAATATTTCAACATAAATATTATCCTGAATATAGAAACAGAGATAGGGAGAGGAGGAGAGTGGCAATACCTTTATTTTTTAAGATAAATTTATTTGTATTTCTTTAATGCTTGTATATAAAGTAATTTTTATACAGCGGCAATATGTTGTGGCCACCTCTTCCGGCACCACGACCGCGGCCGCTTCCTCCTCCACGGCCGCGGCCCCATCCTGCTCCACGGCCGCGGCCCCATCCTCCTCCACGACCGCGGCCCCATCCTCCTCTCCGTTGTTGATGTTGCTGCTGTTGCTGTTGTTGCTGCTGTTGCTGCTGTTCCTGCTGTTGCTGCTGTAGCAGCTGTTGGTGCTGTTGCTGCACAATAATCCGCAGCTCCTGCCGCTCGAGATTGAGCCGTTGGCGACGGCGCGCATTACGTATGCGCCGCCCTTCTCCCTGGAAATGCCATAATAGCATAAAATATTAGCATAAAACATTACTTGCAGGTACAGTCTTGGACAAAAAGATAGGACACCCTATGCTTTTTTATCTTTTTAACTAATAGAAACTTTTTTGTGAAACTAGAGCAAGTAGTTTACTAGAGGATGTTAAAAAATGTTTTCAATAATTTCAATTGATCGAAATTTGTAAAAAAATGTGTCAATTATATGTGTTACTAATTATTGAATTTATACATGTAATTCCCAGGCTCGTAATGGTGAATGTGATCAATGTCTTGACTGATTGAGCCAGTAGAATAACGAGCGGTCGCATCATGCTCACGCATACGCACAGCACGGACGTGCACGTATAGACAAAATTCAATGTATGTAGTAGTAGCTGCAGCTTTTGGCAAATATGTATGTATATCAAAAACTAAGGCTGAGCGTCGGTTACATGTGTAGGAAAAACTTGTTCAGAATGTTGAGTTTTACAATATATTTTATCAAAATCGGTGAGGTGGGACCCTTTATGCACAATAATCAAGTTATGGATATTTATCACATTCATTTAATTTCTTTCTGACCTCCAGAAAGACATGATTACGAGTTGGGAATTTTATAGAAACTCCTCTGTTAATGTGATAAATATTCAATAATTTATCACATTTACCAAATGAATTGGTGATTATATATAATAACTCGTAATTATACATAATCACCAGTTTATTACATTTACAGTAACATATGCACTGTGAAAGTTTCATCGAAATCGGTTGATGCGGGAAAGAACGACAGGCATTGAAAGATGTAAGAATCCTTAGATTTATTGCAACTAGAGGCCGATAATCGTGAAAATCTGCAATTTTTACCATGTTTAAATGGCTGTAGATCATTGCAACGTCGACCGATTTTGACGAAATTTTCACACCAGAATATATTTAATTGACACAGGTCTACAAAATGTATTTTTAAAATTTTCAACATAGGCCCATATAAAAGTTGTGAAATACAACTTTTAGTATTTTTTATACAATTCCTTTCAATTGCAATTTTAGAAAAAAATTGGTTCACATCCTGTAGTAAACTACTTGCTCTAGCTTCCCAAGAAAGTTTGAATCGTATAGTCCAACATTAAAAAAAATGTTATCGCTTTTTTTACGACGTCCGAATATATTAATCTGAGTCACTGTACTTTACTTGTGTAATGAAGGATAATAATTTTGGACATAAAGAAGGACAGTGTATGGGAAAAAAGAGTCAAGAAGAGTTGCAGCGCGCCGGGCTATCACAGTTCAAAGGCCTTCCCATACGCTGTTCTCCCTTGCGTCCGAAACTTCCATCGGTCATTACACAAGTAAATATCATAATGTCTCAACACGAAGTTGAACCAATTACTACATTGTCAATTGTTTATTAACTTACCACATTTTGTGGCTGCGGCAACGACGGCGGCGTTGACTGCGGCGGCAGCGGTTGCGCCGGTTGTGGCGACGACGCTGGCGATGGTGTAACGTCCAAATTTCTATCGATTGTCGCAGATGACGTCACCCCTAATTTTCCACCACACAGGATCGACTGTTGACTGGACTACGTCCAGTTGATAACAACATAGGACAAACGGATGACATCACCCTAATTTTCAGCCACAAAAGATCGACCGTTGCCCGGAATTCGCCCGGTTGATAACAGCATCCTATAAATACAGGAGAATAGACACGGATAGTTAGTCGCTAACGAACTAGAAAAGTACGCGGATCGAAATACTGTCGGTTTATTTGTGTAATATTGAATAAAGAGAGTCAGTGCTGGACAACAGTTTAGCATCTGGTTTTTATTTTATAACAATCGAGTTATTATTACGTGACATTTTGGCGATCCTGCCAGGATAGAGTCAATTGCTTTCCGGAAAATCGAAGTTCGCGAACACTACGTGCGGTTCTACGAATTCGAGGCTACGCGCCACACCAGGAAACAACGATTCTATACCGAGCTGACCATTGTTTGTAAGGAAAACCAGCGCTGTACCAGATCAGTTCAACCGGAACCTTCTACGGGAAGCCCTGCTACGAAGGACTGAATTAAAAGGTAAATACTGGATTCCTTTACGTCTTATAGAAATCGAAAGAACAGTTTCGACACGGTTAGCGACTCAAGTGACATCATGACTCAACCACCGAAAAAGGAAGAAAAGACCGAGCTCAGACAAATCTTGGATCTGATGCAATCCCAGTCAGAGAAGACGGAAATGGGTATGCAAGAACTAAGGAAAATGATTTTACTTGCGAATGAGGAAAACAGTAAACGTGCGAAAAAGATAGAGGCACTAGGCAAAAGTCTCGCGAGCCTACAGGTCGCAGGAGAAAGCCTATGCACCTCTGATTTCACTTCGGTTATGACGGAAGAAGGACGACGAATTACGCGTTCGCAGCCCAGGAATGGAGCAGGAGCATCGAAGCCTACAGAGCCGATAATACCTAAACCATCCACCGACCCCGAGGATGAAGTATTTGAAGACGAATACGACGCCCATCCAACGCATGTCGCTAAACTATCAGTACAATTCATTCCAGTGCTGAAAGGGCGTGACGACATCGGAGTGGAAAGATTCATAAAAAAGGTGCGTAAAGCGCGAAGGAATTGTAAGGAACGAGACGAGTTACTCGACCTGATATTAGCTACAAGAGTCACAGAAGACGCAGAGAGGAGCATACGCCACCTCGAAATCGAAACGTACGAGGAACTATTCGAAGCGTTACGACAATTCGTTAGCATCCCGACCACCGCCGATAGCGCAAGGGACAGATTGCGACAGGTACGACAAGGTGCAACAGAGAGCGTGCACAGTTATATAATTAGATTCAGAAAATTAATGAACGAGCTAACATACGCTCTACAATACGAACATAAAAATGAAGTAGAGAGAACAATTGCAATCGATTTAGAGAACAAACGATCAGTCAAGATTTTCATGCTGAACTTACGAGATGATATTGAGACACGAGTGTCCGCATCGTCACCACAGACACTAATGGAGGCCCAGGAGACAGCCTTCCGGGCCGAAACCATAGTAAACGAAAAGAGACGACTACGAAGCTCGCAAGGAAAAACTGTTTTTCAGCTGACTCGACCCCCAGTACGAGCCGAACGCCACCAAGGACCCCCACCAAGGCCAAATTCATTCCAGTACGCTGAGAACCGACCGCTACAGGAACGTAAGGAAATGAAATGTTTCCGCTGTAACCAGACAGGACATCTTGCTAGCCAGTGCGCAAATTTTCGCGTACCGAGTCAACAGGTGCAACCACCACGAAGAGTCAACCACATAAACAGTATGACCAAGACAGATGTACCATTTCATTGGACAGATAAAACTCAGATAGCATTCGAAACTTTGAAGCAACGCCTCTGCGAACATCCTGTTCTGCGATACCCAAATTTTAATAAACAGTTCACTTTGATAACAGACGCTAGTAATGAAGGTTTAGGAGCAATATTATCACAGGAGGGCCATCCTTGTTGTTATATCTCACGAACGCTTAACCCACCCGAAAAGAACTACACAACATCCGAGAAAGAATTATTAGCTATAGTATGGGCAGTGAAAAGACTCAGGCAATATTTACTAGGACGGAAATTTATAATTAAAACAAACCACCAGGCATTGAAATGGCTTCATAATTGTAAAGACCCTTCATCAAGACTTATACGTTGGAGACTCAGGTTGGAAGAATACGAGTACGATATAGAATATGTAAAAGGCAAAGCCAACACAGCTGCAGATGCACTCTCTCGAGTACACGCAATTACACGTAGCGAAATATTGAAACGGAAAGTAGTAATCAGTCACGAACAATTGTACAACAAATGGCTAAAAGAACCAACCATAACGCGACCAATGAGTATGAAACCAAACGAGAGATCATTTTTTCAAATCACTAGAGAAGTTTTAGGGAAATTCGACAAATCTAAATGGATTATTAAAATTGCAGATTTAGTAAATTCTTATAACAAAATAGGACTTCGACATACCGATTTTAATGAAGAAGAGCAACGCGAAATTTACTTAATGATTTTACATTTCCACAATAACGTTAAAGAAATAACATTCGCATCGAAACAAATTGTAGAACTTAGTGAAGAACAGATCAAAGAGCTTATAAAAGAGAATCACGACTTGTTAGGACACTCAGGTATTCAGAAAACATACGATAGACTACGCGAACGACATAAGATACCCCGATTATTTGAACGAGTAGAGAACTATATAAAAGAATGTGATATCTGCCAGAAAAATAAATTGACGCGTATTAGACCGAAAGAAGAACCGGTTATGCCAGATACACCTTTGAAACCCAACGATAAAATCGCAATAGATATAGTAGGGCCCTTACCAAAGACTAAACGAGGATATCAGTACATACTTTCTATTCACGACGAATTAACGAAGTATTTGATTCTTGTACCTCTCAAAGACCAGCAAGCTGAGAGAATATGGCAGGGGTTGTTAAATCATTATATATATATATTTTCTCAGCACCCAAAAAGATTTTAACAGATCAGGGAAATAACTTTATCAGTAAACTCATGCAGGAATACGAGAAAGCATTCAAAATAAAGCATATAAAGACCACTAGTTTTCATCCGCAGAGCAACGGATCGCTCGAACGAACTCACGCAGTTCTAAAGGACATGATTAGAACCACGCAGAAAGAACGAAATGAAGAATGGGATGAAATTCTGAATTTCTGTTGTCTCGCTTATAACACGATGGTGCATGAATCTACGGGATTTACTCCATTCGAGTTAACTTTTGGGCAGTTGGCAAACCTACCCTCATCCATTTCCTCTGACGCACAACGATCCTACGCAAACGACGTACTAATTAGGAAAAGAGAATGGGATGGAAGGTTGCAACAAGCAATCAATACGTTGACTAAAAGTAAACAGCGACATCAAAGGGACCAGAACCGAAAAATAATTAAAAGTCAAACAGTACTTAATGAAGGAGACAGAGTTCTCTTGCATAATGATCACAAGGAGCACAAGCTCGACACGGAATGGTTAGGACCATATCCGATTGTAAAATGTTGTACGCCATATTACGAACTGCTAATAGACGGACTTATTAGGAAAATTCACGGGAATAGGCTTAAATTGTATTTTCCAGGGCGATCGCAGCCATTGGCTTCCACATCTCAAACGGGCTAGAGGTGACAGAGTTAAAAGAGAATACGATCTTCCACGAAAAGACCGGCAAAGCGTATTTGTATAATAACATTATTGATATATATGTAGGTTTAGATATAAGAACGATTCCAGAACAACTCGACGAACTAATATCATTTACGCAAACGCTTAATGATCACTGTAACAATTTAGAATGTACTTACGCCGACGAAGTTAGAAATATCAACGAACGAGTTAAGAAACTCCGTTCACTCGGGAACCACCTGAGCATAATTACTCATTCTAGAATTAAAAGAGGTTTAATAAACGCAATAGGCTCATTGTCAAAATCATTATTCGGAACGTTAGACGAAGACGACTTAACCACCGTTAACGCGAACATAGACGAACTTTTCAACGCGAACAATAAATTGAAAACGATAGTCAGTAACCAAACCGCTCTCATCCGTAAAATTTTAGATTCCGACAATTTACGACGCATAAATCAACTCACTTTAGATGCACGAGCAAATTCACTTAAAGCCAAACGAGACTCACTCATGAGTAACTGGATCATTAGAACAGAAGGAGCAATCGCGGATTTACACTTTTCATACGACGAACTACTTAGCACCATCACACTAGCGAAACAGGGAATCATTAGCCCCCAAATTTTAGAACCAAAAGAATTTCTAGACGCATACAAACGCACACTCGAAAACGAAACTACACACTTGGCATTAGAACCAACTCACGAGAATTTCCAGACCATACTTGATCTTGCAGAACTAAAATTGTTTATTACGAACAACAAATTATTTTTCAAAATCTCAGTACCAATTCTACCTATGTTGCAATGGGATATAGACCGCATCTACCCCATCCCAACGAAGAAGAACAATGTATTTATGATTCCACTCGTGGAACACCAAGTTTATTTGATTTCAGGGTTAAATTATATTAACGTGGAGCAAGAATATTTGAATACACATTGCAAAACAAAAACCGGTATAACCATGTGTAAACAGACTCAACCAATTCACAACAGAAACTCACGACACGATTGTACCACAGAGCTCATTAATTTCAATAATCAAATCATTTCATGCCAAATTGTAATTTTGAAAATAGACGATATTACTTTTATGCCATTAAAAGAACAGAATCAGTATATAGCTATTCCAGAGAAACCCATAGAAATTAACACCATTTGCGGAACGCAACACAGTATTGTATATTTACGACAACCTAGTTTATTAAAATCAAACACATCTTGTGAATTATTATATAATAACAATTATATGCGAATAGGACAAACCCGTTTTAGCGTATCATACGAAACCAGGCACAAAGAAATTCGAACGCCGAATAGTAGCGATTACGTATCAATCTTGCAAAAGTTAGACAAGACACCAAAAGTATTAAACAACTTAAACTGTTACCAACTGGTTACAAACTGGTACATTAGATGATACCGAGCAAGAAATTAACAGACTCCAATTCGAACATCGAATCGAATCTGTAAAGTCGTGGGGACTGTCCACACTGCAGATTGCCGGCTACGCAGCATTAACCGCCCTAGTCATTTGGGGACTAGACAAAACAGGTGTTTTTAACTGTATCAAATCCTTTCTACCATCGAAACTCTGTATTCATATTTTCAGTTGTAAGTCAAAGACGACTCATATAGAAAATAATGTAGAAACGCCAGCACCGGGCGCTACCGCACCGTTGCTAAACATTTACACAGATGTAGCCACATTGGTGAATAGCCAACGGCAATCACAACCATCGCCGGAACCAGAGATCTTATTCCAGCCAAGAACAGTCAAATTCCACAAGTCCATCCTCCGGAATTATCAAAGTTAGAGGACTAACTTCAATCTAAGTTGGGGGGAGTGTAACGTCCAAATTTCTATCGATTATCGCAGATGACGTCACCCCTAATTTTCCACCAAACAGGATCGACTGTTGACTGGACTACGTCCAGTTGATAACAACATAGGACAAACGGATGACATCACCCTAATTTTCAGCCACAAAAGATCGACCGTTGCCCGGAATTCGCCCGGTTGATAACAGCATCCTACAAATACAGGAGAATAGACACGGATAGTTAGTCGCTAACGAACTAGAAAAGTACGCGGATCGAAATACTGTCGGTTTATTTGTGTAATATTGAATAAAGAGAGTCAGTGCTGGACAACAGTTTAGCATCTGGTTTTTATTTTATAACAATCGAGTTATTATTACGTGACAATGGCCGTGGCCGTTGCTGCATCGGTATCGGCATCTGCATCGGCATCACTCCCACTTGCCGCTCCCACATAACAAATGGACATGCAAATGAAACAAATTATCAATAATTATTACTAACGTATACATACATACAGTAAAACCTGCTTTTGTGCGGTAGATAGATAGGGACCACAGAAAAAAACCGCACAAAAAAGATATTCACAAACTTCATAAATAGCTATAATAAAAAATTGTTAACGTATGAAAGAAAATTTTTTTTGTGCGGTGGAGAAGAACCGCATAAAAATAGTCTCATGTAGAAAATATGTCAAAGCTTTACGAAATAGCGAGAAAGTGCTTTCCAAACAAAATAAATAATTAAATTACACATGGAAACATTTAAAAAAATGTTAAATTCTCATTTTAATCATGGAGAAATTTTCAAAATATAGATGATTCAATACATATACAGGGTGTCCTGCTGAAATGAGATCAGTAGGATATCTTGGAAGACGTCGTTATCAAAAAAGTGTTCCTACATACAAAAGTTGTTTGGTATGACGGGCTACATTACGTAGTATTTAATTGTTTTCTTGTGGGTGGAGTGGTGGAGGACATTTCAAGGTCACCTTTATTTTTTTAAATGAAATGTCCTCCATCACTCCACCCATAAGAAAACAATTAAATACTACGTAATGTAGCCCGTCATACCAAACAACTTTTGTATGTAGGAACACTTTTTTTATAACGACGTCTTCCAAGATATCCTGCTGATCTGATATTCATATACCGCACAAAAAACATCGCACAAAACAAATCACACAAAACAAATCGCACAAAAAAAATCGCATAGAAAAAGACCGCACAAAAACAGCTTTGACTGTACTTGTATTTCTACAAAATTTAGAAATAAATAAAACGTACCATTAAAATTCATTTTTGCTTCTCTCCAGTGGTATCTCCTGTGGTATCCACTAAACTGTCTAACTGTCTAAAAGAGCCTCGATCCTCTGCTCGCTTATATAGGCGTCCGCGGGTACCATTTTAGTAACCTGGCCAAGGTTCTGGCCAATCCTCTTTGGCCTGGGCACCAACAACGGTGTGTACTTGGAGAAGGGAGAGTTTCCGCGCCCGGAAAGTCTCGGGCGAGGAATTTAAAATTCGCGGCAAAGTATCTGGACCCGTATCACTACATGGTAAAAAATGTCGGTGATCATGAAGGGCCGAACCATGGACCTACAGGACTGAGCATAAGGTAGGCTTTTAGGCGAGAGGGGGCTCCAAGCGTTATGTTACGTAGAACCACAAGTGTTGCCATCTATATATAAAGTAGCGGGAACATTTAAAATGTACAAATGAATTACGTATATTCACCACATATTTTAAGGCGATTCTAATTGTAAGTCAATTGTGACATGCGTAATAATGTTATTTCTATTTACGTATGTCTTATCATAAAGGATATATAAATGTTTTGAAAAATTATCAGTGATTTTGTAAGAAATATGTAAAGGATCAATAACAACACGATGTACTTAATGGCCAGAAAACAATATTAATTTATTAAAATAATTTCTTTTGCTATTAGCAACATTGTTTTTTTGCTTACAGATATAATTGTACCTGACTTTAACGTAATTATTAATGATACACTTGATCAGGTGTATCCAGGTGTGACGTCACACTGTCCGTTTATCTTTTCCGAGCTGCACTCTCGGTTTTCCTATACATATAATATGCCTATGCCGGGTCTATACGTATATATGGTCTAAGCGTGTATTGTACAGACCACGTGCTACAGACGCTACACTAGTATTTAAAGTCGCCTATAGAGCGCACCACATATGGTTCCGACCAAGATGGCCGACATGGTTGATACCCCTTCCGTCTTTTCTTACGCCCCCGCAGGCTTATGCTCAGTCCTGTAGGTCCATGGGCCGAACGAGACATCCACTACGCGAATATATAAAACCATGGATTGTTAGTACTATATTAATGACAACGAGACTGAAAACGAGTGTGAGACGAATGTCTGAGATCACACATTGTTGCACGACGGCCGAGTGTGGGTGGTTCGACAGTCGAGTCGAACTCGAAACTCGACTTTGTCGGGCAGGTTCGAAAAGAATCGAACAATGCATGTTTCACGTGAAAAAATTAAAAAACGATATTTCTGACATTCTGACGAATTTGTTCCGAATGAACTTACATATGTAAGCAACAGTTTGAGTTATGTCAGTATATTTGTATATTTGAAAATGTAATTACAATAGTTCCATTATGAAAGAAAATAATATAAAGGAAAAAGGAAAGAGTTCTTCCTTTTCTACAGCCTTCAATACGTGATACGGCACACAGTCCCTCGTGGCCAGTATCGCACTCACGCACACACACTGACAGTCCTTCGCAGTAAACAATATGTGTTCTATTCTATCCTTCGACTCTATCTGCTCTCGACTCTCAAATACACCTGTATATAAACATTTTCCAAAATCCGCATTTTCCGCATTAGCCTATAGGGGGTGACGACCGCCAGTCGCGAATAACACCGAATCACTAATTCGCGCCGACACATATGTATCGATAATATCATTAAAATATCTTCTGCATGTCCATCTTCGTTTCCATCAGCTGCTCCTTCTGTTTCATCTTACAATTAGTGGTCAGACTCTTCAGATTCGCCTGCAGCATCTGAATCTTTTCTTCGTTGCAAACCACTTCTGTCTCCATCTCGCGTAATTTTGTTTTCGCCTTTTGCAGTTGCGCCTCCAGCTGTCGCAGACGTTCCTTGGTCTGGCTGCTCTTATCTTTCTCCGTTTAAAATTCCTCGTAAACTCTATACAACTGCGACTGCAACTCCTCTTGCTCCTCTATTTTCTTAATTTCCGCGATCGTCCGTCGATACACGGCGGAAACCGCGCGGACTTGATTTACATTAGCGTCTAATATGTATTCGTTCACACGTGTCCGCGCGGTCGAACAATCGAAAACAAAAAGGGCCCGTTCAGACACGGCGGAATCGGCGCGGTTTCGAACGCGCGATTTGAACCGCGTCAAAATTGACAGTCGTTCAGAATGAGGCGGTAATCGTGTGGACATGCAGGAGAGGGGCAAAGTTTTAGCTCAGTACGAAGATGAAAATTGCGCGCAAATAGCGCGGATTTGATTTCCTGCGATTCAGAGGCGGCAGCCGCGCGGATCTTTATTAGGGCTGTAACTTTGCTTCGAAACTTCGAAACTTCGGAACTTCGAGGTTTCTGTAATCGAAGCTTCGAAGCTTCGAAGGAAAGTTACATCCCTAATCCATGTACGTTAATGTAAATAAGGTCCGTGCGGTTTCCGCCGTGTCTGAACGGGCTCTAACTATAACAAATTTTCAAAATGTTCTCCGTTGTTTTCTAAACAATGATACACACGATTCTCAAATTCTGAACGTACATTTTTGAAGGTATCTGTTGGAATAGCTATACATTTCTGTACAATTCTGCGACGCAAATCGTTGACGCTTTCTGGCTGTGTTTTATAATCAACAGATTTTAAGTGTCCCCACAAAAAGAAGTCAACTGGAGTTAGATCTGGTGATCTTGGTGGCCACTCAACAACACCGCTTCTACCAATCCATCTTAGTGGGAATCGATTATTTAACCACTGACGAACTGGTAACGTGTAATGCCTCGCAGTATAATAATAAAATTGCTGGTCTTTTTACATACAATACGACCCCATAATAAAGAACATACATTTCTGTTTGAAAAATCAAAGTTGATCTTCCAATGACCTTGAAAACGCCACCCGAATCAAAAACTGATACTGCCCCCCTCTTTCCCCCTCGAAATCCTTGGACACGAATTTTACACTTTATTAATATCTTTCATACTTTTCCAGATATTCAGTTGGAAAATTTTTCAAATGAACACCCTGTATAACCAGCTTGAAAACAGATGTTTACACAAGTAAAATGCCGTACCTTCAAAATGACTTTATTACTAAGCACCGCATGTTGGGTGCAGGCCGGGCCTGCTAAAGAAAGGACAATAGCTCGATGCTTCCAAGAAACGGACTGAGAAAGTGAAAACTCGCAGATGGTGTCCGCACCATAAAGTAATATTCGACGGATTTGTTGAAGGTGTCATTAGGTATCATTACCCCGCGATGGAACGATCAACTATATTAAAGAATAACCCTGATTTACATTAGCTTTTATGTATTCGTTCACACGTGTCCGCGCCTTCGAACAATCAAAAACAAAAATCGCGCGGTTCCGCCGAGTCTGAACTAAGGATTAGCGTCCATCGCAGTTTTCTCTGCTGGCGCATACTTGGTAACGACATTCTTCACTTGTTCTCGAATCGTAATGTCCCCTATATTTGCTACATCTGCGTCGCACGCTCGCATATAATCTGAAAAACTTCCGGCATACTATCATCGAAAAATGTAATCTAACGAAAATGGAAAAGAATTGGAAAAATGTTGACTAGAAAAATTCCCTCCACGGATAGGATTCGACTAGTGGGCGATCAATAAACGCATTTAGGGCGGTTTTCGACATTGTGCAACGGTCACGAGATAGTACATACATTGTTTTGAGGGTAAACACTTGGCGGAGTCGATCCAAGAAATACGACACGAAGTCTCGCGTATCTCGAAACCGTCCCATAACTTACGGGCCCCCTCCTGCCACAAGCGAATCTATGGTACGTGGCATGCCATCGAGAGCGGGACGGGCGAGCTGATTTTCCCATGAAAATCAGCTCGCACTAACCAGTCGTGTCCTCGTCGTCGTAAAGCAATGAATTTGTTAAAGAGGCAATACGAGACTTTCTCAAACAAGATCTCAGCTAATGCGTTCGTAGCGTAAACCCAGACTGAAATTATAGCTGGCGACGCAATAATATTAAAAATCACATTATGAATTATGAAAGAAATACCATTGTCTTATAAATACCATTATCTATTTCGTAAGAACGCAAAGTTGAATTTCGGTTATCGCGGTAACTCGGTCGACCGAACTTGTTGCACAGATATCGGTAATTATCCAATCTCGTCGACACATTTTTTTGTTTTATGATATAAAATTGAGATTTCATAAGGTTATTGTATGCTTGCAATGGGCTTGCATACATTGTATGTTCTTAGGCCGAACATAATACAGAATGACAGGGCCGAATATCATAACCGAAACCGGAATCGAAACCGGAACCGATTATCATTTTATTCCACCTCAGGGCAGCAATTTTTACGTTTACGTACATAATATTTCTTAGAAACGGCTACTGCATACGATCTTCGGTATGCATACAGTTATCGATATGTAGACTGTAGTTGACGTACTAAAACGTATGTTTTCTACACCAATTATATCAATACATAAAGAAGCGTAGGGTGTCCTATTTTTTTGTCCCAGACTGTATATCGATTTCGATGAAATTTTCAGCCTGTGTATAACTAACATAGATCTACAAAAGGTATATTTTAAATTTTCACTAAGGGCCCAAATAAAAAAGTATAAGAAAATGCCTTCTTTATTTTTGCCTTGTAACCTTGTAAATTATAATTTTTAAAAAAGTTATTCTTTTTTTGAAGGGCGTACGAATAGTTTTTACACTCACTGTATTTTGTCTTATAAAAGCAAGTACATCATTCAGGACAGCATAGTGCGAATTACGAATCATTATGGTGACGATGGCCAGAACCAAAAAGCTTGTTTGTAAAAAGTCCTTGGCAGTGATGTTTACCAGATGCGTTAATTGGGGGATGTGGATGGAACTTTCTCCGTGTTCTTGAGGGACAATGCATTCTACTTCGCTTTGCTATTCCTTTCCGGGCTCGTGCTGAAGGAATGGTCAGCCACATCTGTTCCGCAAGCCAGCGTCGCCCAGGCCTGGGTCCTAAAGCGTTCTTTTTATTGCGACTAAATGACCTTCCATAAATTTGTATTGCTTTCTGAATGTCCATCAACATCGAAGTTAAAAATGAAAAACAGTTCTTTGGATTAACACTTAACGCTGTCAGTTGAAGATATTTGCTCGCAATGTATTAAAAATTAATATATTCAACAGTAAACGTACGATACTTCATGTATACCAATTCCTACCGCGACCGGTTGAATGACCGGTCTTTAAAACAACTTATATTTATAGGGTTGAAGTACGGATGTATGCGTGTATTGTATGTATGCGTGTTTATAGGCAGCCCTACATATGATTAAATTTATAAAATAGAGAATCGCAAAGAACAGAAGAATTGTAAAATTACAATCGCCAACGAATTGTAAAAAGAAGGCAGATCGAAACGAGCGCCCGCGAGAAACACGTCTGTCAACGATTGGTTATCCGTGCGTCTTACGGTTTTTTACAAATAAATACGGCTTATTCCTTACATATTTTTTGATATACAATGAAGATAATAACCAATTTGACAGTCTAAAAATATAGTTCCTTTTATTTTATTTTACAGTCACAATAGATAAGACGGTGTAAGAAAACCCGAGGTTTCGCGGACTGCTTCGGATACTCATTTGGCAAATGTTACCGCGAGGCCGATAGGCGAGCGAGAACTGTAAACACTTGGGGCTGCCGTAAAGTAGTCCGTAGAAGGCACTTTTCGGCCAAAATCATGCCACACATGCATTACCTTTCGGTTGTAACGACTTTATAGTTTCAGAATACCGTCTTCGAGAGAATACTATTACAAAAAAATATAAATCGTTCAACCGGTCAAATGACCGGTCGTGGTAGGTAAGACAGACTACACATTTTTCTCAGAAAACAAACAATAAGAGAAGTGAACAGAAGTGAAACTTCTTGCAGTCTAGTAATGTTTAGAAGTAAATTAAGATTGGAAATGGTAAATAATCCTAATGAAGCGACAACAAGATCAGGAACAACTCTCGATGATGTATTTGCAAGACATTTGGACAAAATTGAATCATAGAAAATCATTGCAAAACATAGAACATAGAAAAAAATAATGAACGATCAAAATTTGCGACGCAAAGGAGAGCAGATGGGAAAGAAAGAGACATAGTTCATAGCATTTGCCATACGGGTCATTCCATGCCGAATCGATCACTTTTTGCAGGCACCATCGCCGATTTTGTTCTAAATGAAATATGTTGTAGTCCATGTGAAATTAGGGGGGGTTTAAGTCATCATTTTTTTCCATAATCCTTAAGTCCACCTCACACAATAATCCTATCCATACTTCTTACCATAAACCCTCCTTATCCCTCCCCGATGGAAGAAAACCACCACCTTCTCGTGATTTCCATTGAGCAACGACACTTTTTTTTGGAACATATATGATTCCTATAAAAACTAATATCTATAAAAGAAGTCATGATTAAAAAGGTGTTATTGTCCAAGAGTGGTTACTAATATTGTTCTCCAGGTATAACTAGAGTTATTACAGTGTGCTGGTATTTTCTCGAGACCAGCGGTATAGACAACGGACCATAACAGCGGTGCGCTCGACCCACCTCTACCTGAAACGGGGGTACACGGCGTCCTTTACCAGCTCATTGCGACGCCAATTTTAATGATACCATCTTTTTCAAGGGCTCATTTTAAAGGGGAAACTTCAAGGAATATTACCATATTTTTTCAAAATTTAAATCACTGAGCCCCATCATTAAAAAAAACGCAAAAGAAGAATTTGTTTAAATTTTTCGACATTATAAAGTTGATTTTCAAGGTTGAAAAAATTATTTTGTAATAGCCCAATCCTTTCCGAATAAAACAAAAGAAAATTTAGCTCAATCGGACAAACGGTTCTTGAGATAAAAATTCGTAAGTGAGGCCCGTTTTCGCCGAAATGGGCAAAAATTGAAAAATTTGAAGGCCTGCCATTTCTAAAAAAATTCGAAACCGGCAAAATGATGACTTAAACCCCCCCCCCTCTAATTTCACATGGACTACAACATATTTCATTTAGAACAAAATCGGCGATGGTGCCTGCAAAAAGTGATCGATTCGGCATGGAATGACCCATACGCTCTTTTTCTCTGCGTCGCAAATTTTGATCGTTCATTATTTTTTTCTATGATCTTGTTGTCGCTCCATTAGGATTATTTACCATTTCCAATCTTAATTTACTTCTAAACATTACTAGACTGCAAGAAGTTTTACTTCTGCCGCGCGCGGTTTTCCAGACGTATTTTTTTTTTTAAATCAAAAGACTACATACATCATGTGGTTGGGCATATTCTATGTGCTTTCGGTTGAACCTTTTGAAAATTTCGTTATTTTTGCTGTAGGACGCACCGTTCCCGAGATACAGCCATTTTTTATTTAAGATATTGAAAAATGTATTATACGTATATTATACGAAAAGTCGTGAAGTTTAAAGGCGTTGCAATTACGTTGTACATACATAAGAACTTCTAATCGAAATTTTAGAAACGGTCATTTGACCGGTCGTGTTATGAAATCTATATACTGTATTATAGAATCGATCTCGAACTTTGCACAAGCTTTTTGAGAGGGAGGGGGTGCCGTAAAAGAAATTAAAAAGTCGAAAATAAGAGTCACCCCAGTGATGCACGCGACATAATGATAGCGAGATATATCGCCCGTAGTAAAGAAAGGGTTAATTAACTCGTTCGCAGCAGAATACAAATGTTGACGGTGGCTGGTGCTTGTGGCTGGACCGGAGACTAGAAGAGACCCGAAACTGTGGTGAGGAACAGACGGACCTCTTTCTCTTTCACCGTCTGTCTTTTTCTACGTTCAGCAAGACTGTGATACTTGACAGCTTTACAAGGGCCCTGTCTATTTGGAACCGATATCTCGAGGCGGAAAGTCGGTTCCATCTGTCCGCGTCCAGCAACAATTGCTGTCGCGGTTTCTTATAATCTATATTTTTATTTTTATTTTTATTTTTCTAATTTTTTACATTTTTTTTGTTTGAGTGAGTGTTGCAAGAACTATAATATAAGGACTGTACAAGTGAAGTGCAATAATTATAACTTATAAGGACTCTACAAGGACTCTGAAGTGAAGTGTAGTGTAGTAAAAGAACAATGAAGCAGAGGAAAGGCAAAGGCCGCAGCAGAGATGTTGTTCCTATGAAGGCCAGGATGGCAGTTCTACGACGTCGGAAGCAGGATCAGACTAAAGGTAGGTCAATTGATTTTAATGAAGGGCAGGCTCGCGTAGCAGAAATGAACGATTGTAATGTGCCAATGTTATTTGCAAGCACATCTAATTTATCTGCCGATACATGCGTTGCAATCAATGAACAAAGCATTCTAGAGAATGCATGTTCAGCAACGCATGTTTGTGCGGATGAAGGAGATGTGCTAGCATCATTTGCAAGCACGTCTAATTTATCTGCCGATACATGCGTTGCAATCAATGAACAAAGCATTCTAGAGAATGCATGTTCAGCAACGCATGTTTGTGAAGATGAAGGAGATGTGCTAGCATCATTTGCAAGCCCGTCTAATTTATCTGCCGATACATGCGTTGCAATCAATGAACAAAGCATTCTAGAAAATGCATGTTCAGCAACGCATGTTTCTGCGGATGAAGGAGATGTGCTAGCATCATTTGCAAGCACGTCTAATTTATCTGCCGATACATGCGTTGCAATCAACGAACAAAGCATTCTAGAAAATGCATGTTCAGCAACGCATGTTTGTGCGGATGAAGGAGATGTGCCGCCATTACAATCAGTATCTGCTACGTTACCTGCAACTATTGTAGATGCATGCACGGTAGGGAACGCAGCATCGGACATGCAAAACGATACGGACGAAGATATCGAAAATATCGTTTTGCACGAAGATGGGAACATCGACGTAGATCGTATACGTTCTGCCGAGATCACTGGACGGAGTATCGTGGACTTTAAACATGTTCAAGCAGAATGGCAAAGATTATCCGCGCATTCGTCCATGTGCCAGTTCATAGATCTTGTTACAACGAGTACGACCCGTTACGGTCTCAAGACGAAATATTTTGTCACATGTCGTATGTGTCACTTCAAAGATAGTTTCTGGAGTGAACCGACAGATAACAACAAATTAGATATCAATACAAGTGCCGTTTGCGGTACTATAGTGGCAGGGATCGGTCACAAGCAGTTAGACCAAGTTATGGCTTGTATGGATATTCCATGTATGAGTAGCAAAACATATATAAATCACTCAAAGCCAGCGTCCGAAGCTTTCGCAAAAGCCGTACAAACAGTAATGGAAGAGGCTGGCAAAGAGGAAAAACGATTGGCAGAAGCTAGAGGTGATATCATTGACGGTTTTGCACACATACCTGTGGTAACAGACGATTCATGGATGAAGAGATCGTATCGCACCGGTTACGATTCTCCATCCGGAACGGCCATTATCATAGGTTTCTATACAGGAAAAATATTGTTCGTTGGTGTACGTAACAAATATTGCTGTGTCTGTGCAAGAGCAGCAAATATTGGTACGACGCCAAAAGAACATGTGTGTTATAAGAACTGGGGAGTCAATCAGAGCTCCACCAGTATGGAAAGTGACATCATTCTCGAAGGCTTCCGCCATAGTAAGGATATGCATGGATTAATATATAATCAATACATTGGCGATGGCGACAGCAATGTATTAAAAAAATTGAGGGATTTCTCACCATACCCGGAAATTGATGTGCAGAAGATTGAATGTGTAAATCATCTTCTCCGCAATCTTGCAAATAAAATACGAGAAGCGGGTAGTGTTGGTGGTCGCAAATACTCAAAATTGAAAAAAATTGTTACGAACAGGGCAATGAAAATTCGTTCCGGAGTTAGGAAGGCTGCTGAGTTTCACCGGAACAGTACAGTAGAATGGAAAGATAAAATTGCTGGTTTAATGAGAGATATTGACAATACACCCAACCATGTATTTGGTGAACATCGAGATTGTGCCTCGTACTTTTGTAACGGAACTCCAAAAGAAAACGAGACAAATCTTGTTCCCCAATTACATGCGGCAGGGATGTATGAAAAAATAGAAAGTGCAATGCAACGCGTCAAAGAAAATGCGGAAAGTTTGCTATACAATTATATCAGCAATTCTGTTGAAAATTGTAATACTATTATTTGAAAGCTTATTGGCGGCAAACGTACGCATTTAGGACAAAGAGGCTCTTACCAAACGCGTGTACAAGCATCCGTCGTGCAATGTAATACTTTCGCACCGATGAGAAGTGCTTGTCACGCATTAGGTAAAGAGCCCCCAGCACGTTCAAACGTGGTGGAAGATAGAAATATTGCCGCACTGGCAAAACGCCGTGAACGTATCCGCGTAGCAAAAGAATCGGGTCGCGCTGTTCGTAGATCAAGATATTCTGGCAAGAATACACCTGATAAAGATTATGGTCCACACGCGGAAAAGCCTGATGTTGATCCTGAAACATTCGAACAACTGAAGTCCGATCATTTCCGAAAGTTGCGAAGCAACCAGCAGATGTGGCGAATAATTGAGTATGATACGCGGAAGCAGCATGCCGACCCGAAATGGCATCGCGCACGTAACCACCTGCTGACTGCTTCGAATTTCGGAAAAGTTTGTTCCAAGAAAGATATAACTTCACGCAAAGCTCTCGTTAAAGATATTCTTTACCGTAACCCGGTAGTCCGCCCCGCTACTCAGTGGGGTAAAGATAAAGAACCATTGGCACGACAAAAATTGGCAGAGGTCTTGTCCGAGCCAATCGAAGAATGTGGATTGTTCATTGATCAGGAATTTCCATATTTTGGCGCGTCGCCTGATGGCACTATTGGTAACGATACAATCGTTGAAATTAAATGCCCTTATGTGGCGCGCAATATGACACCTGACGATGCAATTCGACAAAAAGTTGCTGATGTTCATCGCTTTTTTGACAAACACGACGACAGTCGTTTAAACGTAAAACACTGTCACTATTTTCAAGTACAAGGGCAACTGCATGTGACGCAAAAAAGAAAATGCATCTTTGCAGTCTGGTCGCCTCTTGGAATAAAGCATGTGACTGTTGAGCGTGACGATGAATTTTGGCTGGGTAAAATGTTACAACCGCTCCGGGGCTTTTACGAAGACTGCTTGGTTCCCGAAATAATTAATAGCAGACAAGAGAGAGATATGGAAATTCGGGAACCGCAGTACGTAATTGAAGCACAGGAGGCGGCTAAAAGAAGAAAAGTTTCATTGAACGATTAAATAAATAGATTTCTATTCATTTATATCGTTCAATAAACTTTTTGATTAGAGGGACACTCCATTGAGAGTCCCGGGTGAAGAAGGTTTTTTAGTGGGTAGTGGGAGATCTGTCAATCTTGATCTCCTGAGTCCCACACTACCCCCTTCTGGGGTGTACTTAAATGTATTTTTCCCCTTCATCCTTAAAAAAACAAAAAGAAAAAAAAATTCGGTAATGCGTTTATTCTTTAAATATGTTGTAGTCTTTAGTGGTCTATGAACGAATAGCCCTTTTTTTGCAACTTGTCTCTTGAAACTTTATAAACAATAATAACATACGTTTTTATAGAAGATATTTTTTTCAGTACACTTTTTCCCAAAAGGGCTCTGTACGGGACACCGCAATAATACGGAGAATATTTCAACACAAAGAGCATAAAAAAATATTGCTTCTCCGTTTCAGAAAGTAGTTGCAAGTTCATCGAGAAATGAAGCTGCGTGGTGATCTCTGTCTTTGTCTCTCCTGCGAGCGACATATCTCCCTCGCTGTCACAGCCTCGCAGGAGAGACGAGGATCTCTCTATCCTTCTCCTACTTGAATCGTAGGTCAGTTACGCTCAGAGAAGAAGCCCAGGAGGCACGATGAATTCGTAGCTCGATCGGAGGAATTCTCGAGAGATACCCCCACTTGCCCGCCCGCGCGTCTCGCCCCCCGTGGCGGCTATGCCACTGCTCGGAGCACTACGGCCGCTACGGGGAACGAGAGGCGCGGGCGGGACAAGTCGGAAAGCGCGATAGCCAAGCAGCCATGTTGGATTACGAATTGTTCAGTTGTATAAGGATCACGCGAGTAAGTCGCATTCAGCGAGGAAGCAATGTTATTGGATAATTTTGGTATTGAAATGTTCTATGAATTAGTACAAAGCCCTTTTTTGCAATTTGCCTCTTGAAACTTTATAAACAGTAAAAGCGTACGTTTTTATAGAATAATTTTTTTCTGTACACTTTTCTCAAAAAAGGGCTCTGTACGGGACCCCGCGAGAGTTCAGAGAATATTTCAACACAAAAAGCATCAAAAAATATTGTTTCTTCGCTAAATGCGGCTTACCCGCGTGATCTAGAAATCAAGCTGCTTGGTTATATCTCTGTCTTTGTCTCTCCTGCGAGCGACATATCTCTCTCTCTTTGTCACAGCCCCGCAGGTGAGACGAAGATCTCTCCATCCTTGTCCTACTTCATTCATAGACCACTTTCGTTCAGAAAAGGAGCGTGATGATACCATGAGTTTCTACCACCGATGCAAGAATAGCAGGAGACGCGGCGACAGCGCCGCGGCGGAAAGTCGGAAAGCGCGATGGCCAAGCAGCCATGTTGGATTACGAATTGTTCAGTTGTATAACGATCACGCGGGTAAGTCGCATTCAGTGAGGAAGCAATATTATTGGATAATTTTGGTGTTGAAATGTTCTCTCGATTATCGCGGGGTCCCGTACAAAGCCCTTTTTTGCAATTTGCCTCTTGAAACTTTATAAACAGTAAAAGCGTACGTTTTTATAGAATGATTTTTTTTCTGTGCACTTTTCTCAAAAAAGGGCTTTGTACGGGACCCCGTGAGAGTTCAGAGAATATTTCAACACAAAGAGCATCAAAAAATATTGCTTCTTCGCTAAATGCGGCTTACCCGCGTGATCTAGAAATCAAGCTGCTTGGTTATATCTCTGTCTTTGTCTCTCCTGCGAGGGACATATCTCCTCTTTGTCACAGCCCTGCAGGAGAAACAAAGATCTCTCTATCCTTGTCCGGGAGCTTCTTTATTCTGCCGCAACTGTCGCTGATGTCAGGTATGTTTACTCTGTTGAGCCGGCGTCACCTTAAACGCTATTCTTTTTCTCCAGGAGGTTTCCTCTCGTTAGAGTCCCCACTCGGGGAGTCTAGCTCGCCAAACAAATTTTAATATTTTGAATCACCCTGTACTAATTTATATTAAGCCGAATTCGTTATAAAAAATTTTTTAAAAGTTTTGAAACGTCCTGTAGATTAGGGTCTAACCCTTCCCTCACTATGGAAAAAATCGCTCGTCTTTTTATCGATTTTAACTAAGTCGGGGCAGCCCACTATACAGTTAGTACTCTCACTCTTATTCGCGATTTCACCTATCACTCTGTCTCACTCGCACTCGCTATTTTCGGAAAACCGGACTTTCACTCGCGATTTTCCTTTCTATTCCGGCTTCTCATTCGGACTCTAACGGTCCGAATCCGCAAAAAATGGGCGGATCGGATTTCTAGGGCCGCCCTCTTGCCCTTAGCCTATTCACTATTCCTAAAAAACTATTTCTATAAAACTAGATAACAATTTTAACTATTCACTAATCAACTTTAACTATTTAACAACAACTTCTAGACTGTTTTTGGAAAGTTTGGTCAATTTTACAAGCTTCCTAGATGCTCGACAAGATGGCCGAATTTCAGAGAATATCGCTTGGTAAAACCGGACCGCTTCCTCAAAGATATCCTAGACGACTCCCCGACTATCCCAGCCTAACCTTCTTTTTTTAATCGTTATTTCCTTACTTTATTTTAAACATTTCCCTTAGTCCTAATACAAAAGTTACACTAACCGCACCTAAATGAAAACGCACTAATATACCTAAAACTAATCGCCCGCACTTAAATATCTAATTACCATAACCTAAACACGTCTCACACGCACACGCACACTCGCAATTAACCTGCTTTATTTTGAAAAAATCCAGGTGTCCACCAGAATTTATGATCCTTTCTAATTTTCTAAAGTCCAGCAATTTATGGTAGCACCTATTAGGTAGTATCATAAATTCCTGGACAAAATCAAAATACTTTAAACCGAAAAAGTTTAACTTAACCACTTTTGATACAAAATTCCTCTTATCCTCCTGTGTCAGCCCTAAATTACTGTTTTTAAATCGTCCCAGAACTTCTGGTCCTAAATTGGGCTCAAAAGTTTGTGAACTTTTCCGCAGGCAACGTCCGGTTAAACGTCCACGGACTTCTGAACCGGCGTTCCTCCCCTCACAAATCTCACGAACTTTTCACCCACTTTCAATAGCACTTGTATAAACTCTATAAGCTAATTATTTCACCACTGGACACACTTGATTTCTTCAATGCAGGTCTTGTACTAACTAACTATCTAGTCAAAATCAATACACTTGCACTTGACGCAACTACCTACTCCTAACACTTTCTAAATTTATTTCTATCTATTCTAATTGCCGCAATGTACATTTCCCCTAAGAGTGAGGACCTCTCTAAAGATTCTATTTGCGACCCTATTTGGTTTTACGTGTATCCTACTCGAATAACCAAATCGCTCTGCGCTTTTCGACCCCCAGCAAGGGTATCCATTCTCTGTCCGACCTTGCTTCGCATAAGGTGTTAGCCGTTTATTTTTGTGTTACTAACGGTCGAGTTATTCGAGCCCCACAGCCGCTACTTTTAGTCCTTGCTTGTGTTACGTCTCCCGACGTATTGTCGCCCTTCAGGCGCAGTTAATTGTAAGCTTATGTATACCGTTAGTCATAAGTCGCGTATAGCGTTAATTATAAATATCGTATTATCCCGTTAGATTTAAGTACACTATTGTAACACAAAACATATTAGATTTAAGCCCTCGCATACTTTATACTTACCTATATTTACCTTGAATACTTACCTACATGTTAATCCAAGTAGCATAATTTTAACATAAAACCTGTAATTGTTATGATATTATAAAGAAAGCGTATTTGCTGATGTAAGAGCGCGCGAGCGCCCGGAACGCGCGAAGACGCTCGCCACTCCAGGCAACGCGTCAGCGAGCCCCCACTCTCGCGCAGTCGCGCGGCGACACGCCCCACCTCGGCGTTACCCCCACCATTGCGCCGCGCCAGTCGAACTCAGCGAGCGCGCTGAGCAGATCGACACAGTCGCTTCTCGACATCAGCCGTCACAGGTCTCCCTCTGAGCCTGTCGACTTTCATATTCGTATCTAGCTTATAGTCTTGTATTCTACATTTTATCTCTTGCATTAAATCTTGTTTTACCTCTTACATCTTGTTCAAATTCACTTACCTTTACTTTTCTCTTCGTAAATTCATTTATCGTCAAACTTTCGTCATCGAGTCTTCGTCGAGCTTCCGCTTCGTGTCTTCATCCAACCTCGAGTTCTTCCATCGAGATTTCGCTCTCGCAACGCTCACAACCAGCAATTCTCATTGCTAACGCAGAAACAGCAATTATCATTGCTAACAACGCCCGGACGATCAGTCGTTCCAACGATCGAGCCAGGGTTGGCTACAACGAGGAAAGCTGTGCAACGTACGCTGGAAGCGAGCGTTGTCGTATGCAGTTTCAACAGCAGCTGAAATTCATCGTACGCTCTGGCGAGCGTTAACGTATGCAGATTGGGTTGCTGAAATTCATCGTACGCTTTAGCGAGCGTTCTCGTATGCTGCTCCTCATCGAATCGCCGTGACACGCTCAGGGAAGCGTCTTCTCATCGTCAAGGGCTGGTGCCGTGCCGATCAGCCAAGCCGCCGTGCCGTTCCTTTGTATCCGTCTTCAGAAGCTACTACGAAGTCAATTGCCGTTATTATTGTGCATCTTCGGTGAGTCCTTTATTCTCATACGTGCGTGATTGATAGGATCCGTGTTATCGTGATTACCGAGATAGACGCGGACGCAGCTTGCCGCGTGGTCTTAAAGCTGAGGTTCCTTTTATACGTCTTATTCCGTGGCGCGGGCGGGAAATTTATATATTTTTAACCTGTCGACGTCCCGGGACGTAACACTTGTTACCGATTACGCGTTCTATTTATAGTTTCGAGTTCGGGTTTCGCCTTCTTGCCTTATGCCAGGTCATTCACCTACAACCGTGTCCTATTTAAAATTCGCTTGCCAACGGTTCCACGGGAAGGGGTTTCTTTCTCTCTCCCGGGCGATTATCCTGGATACACCTACGTTTTTCCATTTTCATATTTTACGCAATACATAATACATTTTACCCCTTTTCTCTGCTTGTTATCCTCAGTCTGTTATAAAAAACCAAGTTATTCGCTCGGGTCTGAAAAGCCCCCCCGTTTACATTTTGAACCTCTTCGACTTCTCTACATCCTAATTTTAAAATATAACTTCCTTATACTAATACTACTAGAGTTCTATTTTATCTCTTCTCACCTTCAAGTGTGGTCACTCCTTTGAACATCGGTTAGTGGGAGGAATGACCACTCTCGAAGTTCGAAAACGGTATTTCGCTTTCTCACGAAGTTCGATTCCTCACCCACCTTCTATATTTAATACTTCAAAACGCTGAAACTTAGATTTTTGTCACAGATCATTTCGTTCACCTGCGCCGAATGTGATATTTCTTTTAATGCTTATGCGTCTCTGCACTTCTAGTTGCCGCTAATACGGCGTTTCGACTATTTCCGTTTATACAATTCTTCCAATAACTACAGTACATTCTATTGTAACCTAAGTGATGCCCTTATATTCTATAAATATTTATTACAAAAATTACGTCTTTGTATGCTCTATAAATAACCTCTAAATCAAAGCTCATCTTATACTTTTCTATTCTATTATATTATACTGGTTGCAGCGTCATTTCCGGACAACAGCATTGTACAACGCAATTTAGCTCGACGCAGTACGCAGCACGCCGCACGCACGCAGCATTTTCGACCTACTCTTCACAGGTACAATTCTGCTACTTAAATCGGTGAATTTTATTTTTGTCTACCTCTTATCACTTGTCTCTAGTCTATAAATTCGTTACACTAAGACGTTTCATTTCCTGCTTTATCTAAAAGTAACATTTCTCTTTATAAATTATATTATCGCATTTCTAACCTCTTATTGCGACGGCAAAACAACTTCTTCTTTGTATTCTAATTTCTACTTTCTGTATTACAGATTTCCTATTTGTCGTTCTGCACAACAATTCTTCTGACTGAACCTGCTTCGCTTTATGTAGAGTATTCAACGCTAATCTCTTCGTATTCTAACCTCTTATCGTATATATATAACTGCTATATTTCATAGTTTCCTAACCTTCTAATTCTGCTTTACAGGGCCTTATCAAGATGGCACACCATGCCTCCATCTTCCAATCACGGGGACAATCCTCGTATCGTGTAAGTATACCCTATTTTTCCAATAATCTAGCTTACTAATCCTATTATTCTTTCTTTTCTACTTTTCTTTTCTTTACTCTCTCCAATTTATACACCCTTTTTTAACTTCCCGATTTTATAGGGAAGTTATTGTAATGACCCCGAAAATCGAAAACCGATTTTTTAGCAGATCTTCACGTTTCATGGTCATTGCAGTCATTTTAGACTATTTTCAGCAAAATGTTCGTATGTGTGTGTGTGTGTGTGTGTGTGTGTGTGTGTGTGTGTGTGTGTGCGCGCGCGTATGTCCGTTTCTATGTAATCAAATTTTTCGTTAACGTTTTCAGAAAAAGTAACAACGCGATCAGGATGATGAATGATGCAATCGATGTGCCCCGTCGTAACTTAGAGCTGATTAGATTTTGGTCCATATTGGTCAAGTAGTTTTTTAGATTTTTAGTTTTTTTTCGAAAAGAGTTGATTCTACAATGCAATTTATAAGGGAGGACGAAAATTTTCCACCAAAGAACCAAACGCAATTACATAAAAAAATTTTTTTCTTAATTTTTTTTTAGATTAAAAATAAAATTTTTTTTTAGATTTAAAAACATTTTTTTTTAACTGATGCTAATGTTACCGCTTGGAATAATCGAAAGTTATTCCAATGCAACAGTGAATTTATCATCTCTACTCCGAAGAATACATTTTGGGAGAATATAGATGAAAGTACAAAAAAAACGATGTTAGCGATGTTGGCGAAGGAGTAACGAATCGGAAAGTTCTTTGTGTGACTCTTGGAGAGTCACACACCAAATAAAAAACATTAATATCAGTAGGCCCTACTAGCCATGCGTATCACTAACCTCTCGCAAGAGCAGTCCTACCCGCGAGTTCGCGAAGCGAGCGAGCAAAAACAACCCTACTCGCGAGCGAGCGAAGCGAGCGAGCAACAGTAGCCCTCTAGTTCTTTTTACTTTTAGGCTTTACCTGGGGAGTTTTCGCGCGAGCGGATAAGATCCCTAGTCCACTTGCTATTTGCTTCAAGGGTAAAGGCCGAAGGACGCCCTGGAGCAGATTACCTCGGCTTACGGTAAAGTGACTTCTCGATCACTTATATACAATCTCTATAAGCAGTTCCGGGAGGGGCGCCGCCGTATGGAGGATGAGCCACGAAGTGGCCGTCCCCCCATCGGCCACATGGACTTCGCTTTCCTGCGGGCCATCATTTCTCAATTGCTCCGTACCACTATAAAAGAGCTAGCCCGGATGTTCGGGGTAGGTCGTTCCACGATATTACGTCGCCTAAAGGATCTTGGTTACCGGAAGCGGCGCACTTCCAGTTATGATTTTCGTCCCTCCACCACTAACCGCGAATCTCGCATCGAGACCTGTGTGGGTCTGCTTATCCGACACCTCGAGGACCCTTCCTTGATGGAACGAATCATCACCTGCGATGAGGGTTGGCTTGTTTATGAGGGCGGCTCCCCGGAGTGCTGGTCGCCCAGCTCCGGACGTGTCGTCCTCCCCAATGCCTCCCGTCCCGCACCTCTGCGCCAGTAGGCAAGCATCTGGTGGTGCAGTGGGGGGGTTGTTGTGTCATTTTCTACAACCGGATGAGGTGGCTGCTGGCTCCGAGGCAACGCGTGCAACCACATTGCCTCGGTTTTGCCAGCAGATATCTCCAGCCCCAATCCCCGGATCCCACCGACGACGCAGCCCACCGCTGCTTGCGCCAGACTAAGTGTCCTTCTCCACGTCAACCCCTCGACGACCACCAGTGTATCATCTGCATAGCAGATCAGGTGGACGCCGAGGGGAAGATTAGCCCGCAGCACCGCGTCAAACGTGAGTAGCCACAGGAGCGGTCCGAGGATCGACCCCTGTGGCACTCCGCGGTGCATTTCCTCCCTCTGCATACTACCGTCCCGGCCCGGATACTCAAACCACCTGTCCCTCAGGTAGTCCCGGATAATATCCTTGAGGTAGGAGGGCACCTGGTAATAATCCAGGGCCCTCACTACCTCATCCCATGGCAGGGTGTTGAAGGCGTTGGTGATATCGAGGCTCACCGCCATCAACACCCTGCCTTGAGCGACAGCCTCTTTCCGGAGGGAAGCGAGGCGACCGATGGCGTCTACCGTCGATCGCCCCCTACGGAAGCCGAACTGGCTGTTGCTCAGATCGGGACCACCGTGTTGGGACAGGTGCTCGACAAGGCGGTCGGCAATGATCTTTTCGTAGATCTTGCCCGCCTCGTCGAGGAGACACAGGGGCCGGTACGCAGAGGGAGTATCTGCGGGCTTTCCTGCCTTGTGGAGGAGCACCAGCCTGGCGACTTTCCAATCCTTGGGGAAGGTTCCCCGGCTCATACAGGAGTTCAGCGTCTGTATGAAAGCCGTGGCGAGGACGTCCATGGCCGCGGCCAACACCCGTCCAGGGACCCCGTCGGGACCGGGGGCCTTCTTGCCCCCTTCCCGGATCCTCTGGACGGCTCGGGAGAGCTCACTCTCTGTGACCCCAAGTTCATCGGTCCAGATGGTATGGGCCGAAGGGGGCGGGTTCTCTCTCGTTCCCTCCTGGGGAGGGAAGAGTGTACTGAGAACCCGCGCCAGGAACTCGGGGTCCAACTCCTCTGTAATGGGGGGCGCCCACGGGCGGAGCTTGTTCAGCACCGCCTTGTAGGCGCGCCCCCATGGATCCCTTTGCAGGGATCCGAGGAGCTCATCCCAGGCCGCGGCCTTTGCAGCGGCAATTGCACGCTGCAGAGCCATACGGGCCGCCCTGTACTCTGAGTAAAGGGCGGCCACTCTCGCCTCGTCGACGCCTCCAACTGGGTGGCTTCGACGTGCGCGGGTGTACTGGCGTCGGGCGCGGACGCACGTGTCCCTCACGTCCGCAATTTCGCCCGATCACCAGTACGCTGACTTTTTCGGGGGGTGCCTACCGGCCCGGGGCATCGAAGCGTCGCAAATCGACTTCATGATGCCCCGGAACCATGACACCCCCTCGTCAGTTCCGCGCACCCTGGGTTCGACCCAGGAATAGGCGAGAGCTGTGGCTCTTAAGACGTCCTCGTCCAGTCGCTGCAGCGCCCACTTCACGGGCGCTGCATGGGTGCTACTTCTGCTGGGGGGCACGTCCGCCTGTTGCTGGGTGGCCTCCACCTCCATAGTGATATGGAGGTGGTCGGAGAGAGACTCCCACTCCGTGGCCACCCGCCAGGCGGTCACACGGCGTACGGTCGCGGGGGTGGCCCAAGTCAGATCGACTATGGACCACCCGTTCGACCGCACGCACGTGATTACGGAGCCCCGGTTTAGTAACCGGAGCTCCATGCCCCCCGCCCAAACATCAAGAGCCTCGCCGCGAGAGGTGGTCCTGGGGTTTCCCCAAGCAGTGGACTTCGAATTGAAGTCCCCCAGGACCAGCATTGGACCAGTTAGGTGAGGTGTGATCATCACCCTCAGCCGGTCCAAATAACCCTCGAACTCGGCGAGGCTGCAGTTGGGCGATATGTAGCAACCCGCGACTAGAAACCTTCCCCACTTATAAGTGGGGATTATAAAGCACGACTTTATAAAGCACGACCCCTCGGCCCCGTTCGACCACGGGGCCGGGGGGGAAATCCCCGCCCTTACGGGCCCATATTGCCACTGAGCCCCCCTCGTCCCCTACCCAAGGGGAGGAGTCGGGGACGCTGTAGGGCTCCGTGACAACGGCCAACCCGACCTGTCTCTCCGGTAGGCCATGGACAAATAAGTCCTTTGCCCGGCGGGAGTGATTCAGGTTGGCCTGCACGACCGGGAGCGTCCTAGGCATTACGGTGCCGTTGACGCTCCCGGTGCGGCCACTGCACGGCCATCCGGCTCAGAGGAGGGCAGGGGATCGACCTCCATCCTCTGAGTCGGGCTCGGGGTTTGGGAGGCCTGTGTCCCCCCTCCCCCGGCGGCCGGTTTGTCGGTGTGTCCCTTCCCACCAACATTGCGGCCTTTCCTCGGGGGCGGGGGACACAAGCCACTCCCCGCCTTGTGCCCGGCCGGTCTCCCCAGCTCGGTGCAAATCGGGCACCGGGGGGCCGCCGGGCACACATTGGCTCGGTGGCCGGTCGCACCGCACCTGTAGCACTGGCCGCTACGGTCGACCGTGCTAGTGCACCGCTGCCTGATGTGTCCAACCGCCAGGCAACGGAAGCACTGCAACGGCCTCGCGGCCAGTGCCTCCACTTTTGCAGTGGACCAGCCCACCCGCAACCTTCCCGCGCCCGCCAGAAGGCGGGCGGCCGCGGCGGGGCATTTCAGCCACGCGGTGCCCAACCCTGTGGCCGGGGACTTGATGTCCCCGACTTTAATAGTGTCGGGTGGGCACCCCGTGGCCTCAGCCACCGCCGCCTTCACCTCCTCGGGGGTGACGGAGTCGTCCAGGCCCTTCAGGCGGAGATCCGCCGTTTTGAGGGGCCTGTTGACCCGCACCCCCAGGCCGCTTAGCACCGCGGCCATCTTCGATGCCAAGGCATCAGCCTTGGCACCCCCCTCGGGGCCGGGTATCTCCAGCAGGAGACCCCCGGTCACCGCCCTCTTGGTGCGGATTTCTCCTACCCCCAGCTCGCTGAGCTTGATTGCCGCTTTCGCCGCCGTCATCGCCTCCGCCAAGGTGGTCTTGCACCCCTGCGGGATGGACAGCGAGATCGCTGCCGTCTTTGGAGGGGTGGCCACCCTGGACGGGGCGCGCCCTCCCCTCCCCTTTCCCTGGGGGGCCCCTTGGGGTCCCTTTTGGGGGGAGGGGGAGGAAGGGGAGAAGGCATAGGGAGGTCCGCCGGGACCTTTCCACCTTTTCGAGGGGCAGGGGGCGAGCGAGGGGGCCCGAAGACCGCCTCACTCAGCCTCGCCTGCACCCTCTTTATTGGGGCCAGCTTGGCATCGAGCAGGGCGCCAAGCTGCTCCAAAAGCCCGCTCGCTTCTGACCCCAGCTCAGGTGTTGGAGGAGGGGGGCCAGGCATGTTGCCCCTGACGACGGAGGGGGGAGGAGACTTCGCCCCCACCACTATAACCTCCGGCCACACTTGCACCTCCTGGGGATGAGATGATGGCGATGGGTGGGAAGGGGGGAGGAGCTGTGTTGCTACCCCCATCCTCTTCATCGCCATCATCTCCTCCCTTATGGCCTCGTTCGTGGTCTTTAGTTCCCTCACGGCGTTCCGCAGGAGCTCGTTCTGCTTAAGCAGAGCTTGCATGCGAGCTTCCGAGTCCTGCGGGGGAGGGAAGGACGCAGCCACCGGCGGGGTGGCGGCGCTGGGGGAGGTCAAATCTTTATTCCCCCTCTGGATTATCTCCAGCAGCGCCGCCTCGGCAAAACGTGCGGACCATTTAAGGTCCCGCACGTAGTTGCCTTTGAAATTGCCGCTCTTCAAGGCGATCCTCTCCACGAGGCGAACGTTATCCAGGAATTCCCTGGCAATGTCGCCCGCGGGGAGGCCGCCTATCAGTTTGGCCATCTCACTCACCGCCGGGGTGCTATCCTTTTTCTTTGTTTTAGGGGCGGGGGGTTCCCGGACTTCTTCCCAGTCTTCCGACCCCCCGTACCCGCGTCCTCCTCCGAGTCCGAGAGATCCCTTCTGCTCCGCTTCGTGGATCTCCCGGATCCCGAGGCCCCATCTGATCCCTCCCAGGGTATCAGGATGTTGCCCCCCAACCACGGCAGGTCCAGGACGGGGTTCTCAGTCGCGTCGTCGGAGTCTTCGTCAATGACGATTGGACGCCCGGCGTCGCCCTTCTTCCCGCCTGCTCCTGCGACCTTCAACGACTGGCGGGTCACACGGCCCGCCTTCTTCGTTGCGTCACTGGCCCCTACTACTACGTCCAGTGATGGGGTGGCATTGGCAGATGCCACACCCATCACTGGGACCTCCCCCACGCTAGTAGCGTGGGGCGCATCTCCCCTAAGGGAGGCAACACCGGTCGCCATTGCGTTCCGGGTGGCCCCGTGGTCCACCAGCCCGGACTCGCAGTTGCCGGATGACGACCCAGGGGGGGGCCTGCTCGCCCACCCCCCCTGTGCCGGTACTGGGGTCTCCCACCCCTGCACCGTAAACTTGTATCGTAGGGAACTTAGAGGAGGCCATAAATGAAAACTCGCCCACGTGCCCTACTAGTCGTCATACAAAGATCAGTCCCTGGGGTGCACTGCGTTCGTTTTTGTACTGCCATACAGAGATCCGTCAGTGCACCCACTCACCCCTCGCTCCGTTAGCACACGGCACTGTAAACTCAAGTGCCGTGTCCCAGGGTCCACCACGAGGAGGTGGAGCGAGAGGATTTAGCCCTGTGACATCCCCCAAATAGAGAGAACGGACCGACAGTGGATCAGAGTCACCACTGTAGGCGTCACAGGACCTAAGACCCCATCCTAACTTTTTTTTTTTTCTTTCGTGTGAAAATGCATTACGCATACCTCGGCCTCCTGGGGGATAGCCGAGGTTATGTGGGACTCTCCTCGGGTGGGGGTCGAGTCGCAAACGACTCGATCCCCTCCCGAGGCATACCGCACTAAAAACACACGCCCACCTAAGCTATGTAGGAGGTGCCTGGATCTCGCGAAAACTCAACAGGACACCCCCTAGCTTTACATGCATCCCGGGTGAAGGGGTTAGCTCCCCCCATACATAACACTAACTGGACCCTGGGCGGAGGGACCCGCCCAGTGTCCCCATCCCTGGAGCCTCCGGATTGTGCTTCCCGAGCCCCAGCTCGGTCCACCCACAGCTCCCGGAGCCCTCCTGCCCCGCTCGGGCAGGGACCCGTGGGTCACCGCCCGGCCAGGGCAGGAGGGCGCCGACACCGGCAAGGGAGGGTCGTCGGAGGCGCATCCGAACGCCCCGACCCTCCCCACCCCACCCCCCACGCGCCACACCCCAGAGCACGCCTCTGGGGTGTGGCCGGCACCCCGCCACAAAGACCAAAGTCTCGGGGTGAAGTGCGACCCCGGGGTGATTAACTCCCCCCGGGGGCCGGGGTTAGCTCACTCCCCCGCCCCCCCCCATCCTCAGCCGGGCGAACCCTTTGCACCGCCAGGGGAAGCCCCCCCGGGAGGAGGGGCCATTAGTTGGCGCGGGGAGGGGAACACTCCCCGCGCCCTCCCGCCCATCACCGTCCCCCACTCGGGGGACCCGCAGCGTCGCGGGGGACGTCCCCCGCGTCGCATCTCCCGATCCCGTCGCCCTTCCTCTTCTCCCTGAAGGGGAGGGCGGCGCACGACGACGCGGTGGACGTCCCCGCGCCATCCTCCTTCTCGCCGAGCCCGGGTCCCGTTCCCGGGCTCGCTCGGCGGCCTCCTTCTGGGACATCACTGTCTCGCAGAAGGAGTTCACCGCCTTCGCCAACCGCCCGCCCCCGATCAAGTGGTCGAACAAGATCGGGAGCGAGAGGTCCCACCCTTCCACCGCGGCTCTAAGGACACGGCGCGGCTCGGCCCATGCCGGACACTCCTCGAGTGTATGCCGCGCCGTGTCCACCTCCTCGCCGCAGTGGTGGCACTGCGCTGCTGGCTCCCGCCCCATCCTATGCAGGTACTCACCGAAACAACCGTGTCCGGTGAGCACCTGCGTGAGGCGGAAGGTCAACCCAACTCGCCTCCCGCACCATGTATCAAACATGGGCAGGAAGGCCCGAACTACCGGACGTGCCGAAGACGAAAGCATCTGCTTCCATCGCTCGAACACGTCCGCGCGGGCCTGGCGTCTCCGCACCTCGAGCTCCCCATCCTCCTCGGCCGTCAGCTCCTCCCCAGGGGGGCGGCGGGACTCGCAGGCGATCCGGTATATGATCGCCTTCCCCGCCGTCACCACGTGGAAGGGAGGAACCACGGCCAAGAGGCCCGCCACCTCGGTGGAGATGGTGCGGTACCCCCGTATGGCCCGCAAGGCCAGCCGACGCCGCACTCTTTCCAAGAGTGCGATACTGCGTCGGCTGGCCTCGAGCGAGCGGTGCCACACGGGGGCCCCATAAAGGGCAATGGACCGCATCACCCCCAGATAGAGGCGGCGGACATACAACTGCGGCCCCCCGATATTGGGCAGCAGCCGCGCAAGCACAGCCGCTGTCCTCTCCAGTCGGGGGGCCAGGAGCTCGAAGTGATCCTCGAAACGCCAGCGACCGTCGATGATCAGGCCCAAATACTTCATCGTGGGCCAGATCTCGACGAGGGTGTCTACGACCCGGATCCGGAATCCCTGGGGCGGCCGCCGCTGCCGAGACGATTCGTACAACCAAATCGCCTCGGTCTTTGCGGCGGCCACGACAAGCCCCATTCTCCGGATCCGTCCAACAACGCAGTCCAGGGCGGACTCCACGAGGCGTCCTGCCTCCTCCCAGTCCTTCCCCTCCCCATGGACCAGGGTGTCATCGCAATAACAAATGATACCCGTCCCAGGGGGGAGGGGTACCCGCAGTGCCGCGTCAAACGCTAGGATCCACAGGAGTGGTCCTAAGACCGACCCCTGTGGAACCCCGCGGCATATCTCCCTCAGATATGCGCCATACCGGCCGGCAATATACACCTCCCAGTCGCGGAGGTAATCCCGGAGCACTTCCCAGAGATAGAGGGGGACCTGGAAGTATTCCAGGCCCTCCTCTATCTCCTTCCAGGGCAGTGTGTTGAATGCGTTGGAAATGTCCAACGACACAGCAATCAACACCCTGCCCCGGGCGACAGAGCTTTCCCGGAGGTGGCGCAGACGCTCAAGGGCGTCTATAGTTGAGCGCCCCCTCCGGAACCCATACTGGCTGTCGCTCAGCCCGGGATCACCCCGCGACAGGTGCTCTCGGAGGCGGGCAGCAATTATTCTTTCGAACAACTTGCCCGCCTCGTCGAGTACACATACCGGCCGGTAGGCAGAGGGAGACTCTGCGGGTTTTCCGACTTTCTGGAGGAGGACCAGGAACGCCTCTTTCCAACACTTGGGGAAGATCCCCCGGCACAGGCATGCATCCAAGATGTTCCTGTATGCCGGGGCATGGACCTTTAGCGCCAAGGCCGTTATACCGCCAGGAACGCCATCGGGGCCGGGGGCCTTCTTGCCCCTAGCCCGGCGCTCCTGGATGGGCTGGTCGAGCTCCCACTCGGAGACCCGGAGTTCGTCCGACCAATCGCTGGTCGGACCCGGGACGCGTACAGTCCCCCCCTCCACCCCCATCGCCGGGGGGGATGAGGGTATCGACGACGCGTCCCAAGAACTCCGGGTCCATTCTCTCCGCGACAGGGGGCGCCCGAGGACGGAGCTTCCCAAGCACCATCCTATACGGGCGCCCCCACGGTTCCTCGCGGAGAGTCTGCAGGAGCTCGTTCCAGGCCTTAGCCTTGGCTGCGGTGATCGCACGCTTGAGGGCCTCGGCGGACGATCTATACTCCCTGTACAGATCGCCCACCGTCGGCTCCGGGTCGCCACCGTGAAAGTGGCGTCGCCGAGCGCGGACGTACCGGCGACGGGCTTGACCGGCCAAGCTGCGAAGCTCGGCCAGCTCGCCCGACCACCAGTACACAGACTTTCGAGGGGGACAGGCCCGGACCCGGGGTATCGTACGTCGCAGATCATCTGCAACGTGCCCCGGAGCCAAGCCGCCCCCTCGTCAGGTCCACGCTCCCTGGCCAGAGGCCAGGCGGAGCCGATAGTCACGGCCCTCAGCAGGTCCATGTCTAGCCGCTTCAGCGCCCATCTGGGCGCCGAAAGGGCGCTACTTCGCCGGAAGAGGGGCGTGTCCACAGGCGGGTCCGAGACCACAGCCACATCCATCAGGATGTAGTTGTGGTCCGAGAGGGTTTCCCCCTCCCAGACCCGCCATCTGGACACATGGCGTGAGGCGGAAGCGGTCGCGAACGAGACGTCCACAATCGACCAACCGTTCCACCTCACGCACGTCGGCACGGAGCCCCGATTAAGTAACCGGAGCTCCAGCCCCTCCATCCATTCTTCCAAGACTCCACCTCGGGGGTCGGCCCTGGGGTTTCCCCAACTAAGAGACTTCGCATTGAAGTCCCCCAGGACCAACACCGGACCGGCTAAGTGGGGGGCCAGCATGCCCCTCAACCGATGCAGAAACTCCCCGAGTTCGGTGGAGCCACGGTTCGGTGAACAGTAGCACCCCGCGACCAGAAATCTTCCCCATTTTACCAACACCGCCCCCGGCTCCGCTCGACCACGGAGCAAGGGGGCAACCTCGCCGACTGGCGAGCCCAAATTGCCACGGAGCCCTCCAGATCCCCGAACCATTGTGATTGGTCGGGGACCTCGAAGGGCTCCGCGGCCACTGCCAGGCCAACCTCAAGCTCCGCCAGGCGTTGGACCATCAGGTCCTGTGCCTGGCGGCAATTGTTGAGGTTGGCCTGGAGAACCATCTGGGAGCATCCCCGAGCCGAAGTAGCCATTACGTCGGGCTCGAGGATGCTCCTGCCTGAGTCGGCTCCGGGACGGGAGGGGGGTTAGCCCCACTCCTGTCCCGGGCCGGCTCTACCACCATATTGGAGGGGGAGGTAGGGGGGAGGGGTTGTCCCTCCCCCCCACCACCCCTGTGGCATTAGGAGACGGCGCCACACCGCCGCTTCCTTGTTTCCCCTTCTTTTTGGGGGGCGGGGAGCACGCCTTGCTCCCCGCCTTATGGTTGGCGGGCTTGCCCGCCCCCGCGCACACGGCTCAATGGGGGGCGGACACGCACGCCGCCGCTCGGTGGGATGGACTCCCGCACCGGTAGCAATGGCCGCTCCGGTCCACCGCTGCAGTGCACCGCTGCCTCACGTGCCCGAGGGCGAGGCAGCGGAAACACTGCATGGGTCGGACGGCCAGAATGACCACCCGCGCGAGGGTCCATCCCACCTTAACCGTTTTGGCCCTCTCCAGGGCCAAGGTCGCCACAGCAGAGCACTGCACCCAAATGGTGCCGAGTCTGCCGGCCGGGATCTTGATATCCCCGACCTTCACGGACTCGGGGGTGCAGCCCCCGGCCTTCGCCACCGCCGCCACCACCTCCCGAGGGTGACGGAGAGGTCCAGGCCCGTCAGGCGGAACTCCGCCTTCTTGACGGGCCTGGCCACCCTCACATCAATGTCCCTCAGGACGCGGGACATACCGGCGGCGAGAGCGTCCGCCTTCGCGCCCCCATCAGCACCGGGAACCTGAATGATCAGGCCCCCGGTGATGGCCCGCTTCCACTGGAGGGTCTCGATACCCAGGGCGCCGAGATCGACGCCCTGGCGAGCCCTCCGTATGGCCTCCTCGTAGATGGCCTTACTCCCCTCCGGGACGGTGATCGTCACCGCTGCGGAACGGGGAGGGGCCGCCACACGAGGAGGCGCCTTCTTCGCGGGCCCGGTCCCACCTTTAGAGGCGGGAACCGGGGGGGCTGGGCGGACGCGGCCTTGGCCTTCCGCTTCTCCTTCCTTCCCACCACCCGGGACCAAGTCTCCTCCGTAGAGGGGAGCGAGGCCCCGGGTTGGTGGGGAGTGGCGCTGGCCTTCGACACTGCACGGGGGGTTGGGGGGGCGGGGGAGGCCTTAGCATCCCCCTGTCCCCCCTTCCCTTTCCCTTTCTTCTTCTTCTTTTTCTTTTTCCCCCTCGCCTCCGGCCCCCCGGCGGGGGGAAGCAGCGACGAGGGGGGGGGCCGTCCCTGAATCGGTCGGGACCCCCCTCAGCGCCAACATATCCCCCTGGAGGGAGGTCAGGGAGTCGTTCAACTCCCCCATCTCCCGCCTCAGCGCCGCGTTCTGCTCCCTGAGTTCCCGGTTCTCCGCCTGCATCCTCTCCCAGAGGTCTGCAGGCGGGGCCCGGGTCGTCCCCTCAGGGGGCGCGGCGCTGGGGCCAGCGGTGGAAGAGGAGGCTCCCTGCCACCCTCTTCCCTCCAGCTCCCTCATCACCGCCTCAATGTGGCGCGCCGAGTCCCTGAAGGCCTTCACGAATGTCCCTTTGAGATTGCCACTCCTTAGGGCGGTGCTTTCGACCAAACGGCCGGCGGCAACCACCTGAGCGGCAATCTCTCCGGGGAGGATGTCCCGCAGCTCCAGGCGGCACTCCTCTCCGGAGTGCTGGTGGTAAGGGGGCCACCATAACTCCGGCGGCGGCGAGGACTGACGAGCCTCCGGCTGACGAGGCGTCGGCGGTGCCGGGAACGTCAACGGCCCCATAATGCCACGCACGTTCCCGGTCACCTTAATCAACCTGAACCACTGCTGCCGGGCCCAGGATCTGCTCATCCAGGGCCTGGCGGAGTGGCAGGTTGCAGTGGCCGTAGTCACGGAGCCCTATAGGGTCCCCGACGCCCCGTCCCCTTGGGTGGGGGACCTGGGGGGCTCCGTGGCAATATGGCGCAATCAGCGCCAGGAGTTTCCCCCCGGCGCCGTGGTCGAACGGGGCCGGGGGATGGTAGCAATATCATGGGGAAGGTTTCTGGTAGTGGGTTGCTACATATCGCCCAATTGTAGCCTCGCCGAATACGGGGAAGACTTGGACCGTTTGGGGGTGTTTCTTGTCCCCAGCATGAACGGTCCAGTCTTGGTCCTGGGGGACTTCAATGCGAAGTCCACTAGTTGGGGAAACCCCAGGACCGGCCCACGCGGCGAGGCGACAGAAGATTGGGCGGGGGGCTTGGGGCTCCGGTTGATGAACCGGGGCTCCGTACCTACGTGCCTGCGGTGGAACGGTTGGTCCATTGTCGACTTGACATGGGCCTCCCCGACCGCCGCCGCACATGTGTCCGCCTGGCGGGTGGCCGGGGAGAGGGAAACCCTCTCCGACCATCTCCATATCACAATGGAGGTGGAGGCCGCCCAGCCCGCGGGCACCCCCCAATCAGCAACCCACCCAGCGCCCGTGAGATGGGCGCTGAAGAAACTGGACGGGGACGTCCTGAGGGCCGCTACCCTTGCTTGCGTGTGACCGGAGGCCACACAGCGCGGCGCGGAAGAGGGGGTGGAGTGGTTCCGGGGCATCATGAAAAGCGTATGCGACGCTTCGATGCCCCGGATTAAGAACCACCCCCCGTTGAGGAAAGTGTACTGGTGGTCGGGCGAGATCGAGGACGCAAGATCTGTCTGCATCCGAGCCCGTCGCCAGTATACCCGCGCGCGGCGACGTCGTCGAGATCCTGAAGAGGACGACGACGAAGCCGAGGCAAGGATGGCCTCCCTGTATGTTACTTACAGGGAGGCCCAAGTGGCTCTGCAGCGACTAATCGCTGCCGCCAAGGCCAAAGCCTGGGAGGAGCTCTTGGGCACTCTTCAGAGTGACCCATGGGGGCGCCCTTACAAAATGGTGTTGGGCAAATTACGCCCATGGGCGCCCCCGTTGACGGAGCAGCTGGAACCGGAGTTCCTAGGGCGGGTCATATCCACCCTCTTCCCCCCTATTGAGGGGGAGAGGGAGTACCCGCCCATTCCGTCCCAAGAGTGGGACGAGGGTCTCCGGATATCCGGCGCTGAGCTCTTCCAGGCGGTCCGGAGGATAAGGGAAGGGGGTGTTAAGGCCCCCGGACCAGATGGTATCCCCGGACGAGTATTGGTCGCGGCGCTCGACGTCCTCGCCCCGGCTCTGATCGGCGTACTGAACGCATGTCTGAGCCGGGGAACCTTCCCCAGGGAATGGAAAGTCGCCAGGCTTGTTCTCCTCCAGAAGGCAGGCAAGCCCGCAGAGCTTCCCTCTGCGTACCGGCCGTTGTGTCTCCTCGACGAGGTGGCGAAAATCTATGAAAAGATTATCGCAGATCGCCTCGTCGAGCACCTGTCCACGAGTGGTCCCGATCTCAGCGATTGCCAGTTTGGGTTCCGGAGGGGGCGTTCTACGATCGATGCTATCGATCGGCTCGCCTCCCTCCGGACCAGAGCGGTCGCTGCGGGCAGGGTGTTGTTGGCGGTATCGCTCGATATCACCAACGCGTTCAACACCCTGCCCTGGGATGAGGTAGTGGGGGCGCTGGAGTATCATAGGGTGCCCCCCCTACCTCCGAGAGGTCATTCGGGACTATCTCCGGGACAGGCAGTTTGAGTACCGTGGCCGGTACGGTGTAATGCAGAGGGAGAACATGCACCGAGGAGTTCCGCAGGGGTCGGTTCTAGGACCGCTCCTGTGGAACATAACATACGACTATGTGCTGCGGGCTGCTCTCCCCCGCGACGCCAGTGTGATTTGCTATGCGGACGATACACTGGTGGTCGTGGAGGGGGAGACATGGAGGGGAACGATAGCCTTGGCGGCTGTAGTGGTGGACTCCGTGGTGGGTAGGATCGAGGGGTTGGGGCTCAAGATAGCCGCCGGCAAGACGAAGGCGATGTGGCTACACGCATTGCCTCCGAACCGACGGCCGCCGCCCCAACTCGGGATCCAGGTAGGTGATGCCGTTGTCGAGGTCAGGCAGGAGATGAAATATCTGGGCCTGACTCTCGACAGTCGCTGGCGCTTCGAGAAGCACTTCGGTCGGTTGGCTTCCCAGGCTCAAGGGGTGGCGGCCTCCCTAGGGAGACTGCTGCCCAACATTGGGGGGCCCGATGGACGGATTCGCCGCCTCTATACAGGGGTGGTGCATAGCAAGCTCCTATATGGGGCACCCGTGTGGTCCGACGCATTGTCAGTCAGCAAGCGCAGTAAAAAACTCTGCGATAGAGTGCAGCGCCGGCTGGCCTTGCGGACCATACGGGGCTATCGCACCGTCTCCACCGAGGCGGCGTGCCTCCTCGCGGGTCTGATTCCCCTGCACCATCAGGCAAGGGAGCGGACGGCCTGGTATTTGGCCGTCCGCTCGTTGCGCAGGGGAGAATGGACCCGGACGAGGAGGACAGGATCGGAGAAGTGAAGCGCCAGGCCCGGCAAGAGTCGCTGGCCCTGTGGCGGTCGGACACTCTGGCCGACAATACGGGCCGGCCAATAGTCCGGGCCCTCCTGCCCATTCTGGAGGAATGGTGCGAGAGGCGAGTAAGGCTCACCTACAGATCCATCCAGGTGTTATCCGGCCATGGATGTTTCGGCCGGTACCTGGTGTGGATCAAGAGGGAACCCACCGAACGGTGCCACCACTGTGCGGAGGCTTTGGACACGGCGCGACACACGCTGGAAGAGTGTCCAGCGTGGTCGGCGCCGCGCCGTGTCCTAAGAAGCGAGATTGGAGGCGACCTCTCGTTGTCGGCCGTGGTCGACCACATGGTCAGCAGTGAGAGGTCGCACAAGGCCGTGACCTCCTTCTGCGAGGAGGTGATGCAGCGGAAGGAGGTCGCGGAAAGGGAGAGGGAGGCCGACCCCCTCTCCGAAAGAAGGTTAGCTGCGGCGAGACGCCCTCGCCGAGCGGCCCGCCCCACGCTACGGGGCAGGCGACGGACCGGGGGAGGCAGGACTCGTTAAGTCCTTCCCGCCTCCCCCGAAGAGGCATCCCAGACGGGGTGTTCTTTTGTGGGGGGGTCTATTCCCGCCCCCCTTTCCTGTGTCCCCCCGGGGACTTAAAGATCATTGGGTCGGGGGGAGGGGGGTGGTAGTGGGGGAGGTGCGAACGCGGGCGGGGTGCCCGCCTTCGTCCCTCCTTGTCGCGCGCGGAGACCTCGTCCCTCGGCCGAGAGCCCTTTTAAGGGCTCCTCGAGCGAGGAACGGGGTCACCGGGGGTCGTTGGGCGGAGCGAGCTGGAGACTCGCGAAGCCCACCGAACGGCCGAGGGAAGGGGGGTGCAAGTGGGTAACCTGCTTGCGCCCTGATAGATCAGGTATTACTGGGGGGAGCCTCTCTCCCCCCCGGAATGGGGCCCCATAGGGGCCAAGGGCGAAGGGGGATGGCTGGTTGTGTTCTTCGGAGATCCCAGCCGCCCCCGATTAGCTTAGGGAAGGTTATCATGAGGTTTTTAGTGGGTACTGTGAGCCCTTCTGGCCACGTAAGCCCCACATAACCCTGTATCCCTCCCAGGGGGTACAGGGTATGCGTAAAAGCATTTTCCTCATGTAAAAAAAAAAAAAAAAAGGCGGCACTCCTCTATAGAGGGTGCGTTCCTGCCGCTGCGGGACCTCTTCACGACCTCCACGGGGATCTCCCACAGGAATGACTTCGCCGGACGTCACCGACGTCCGGGAAACGACCGATATTTCGTCGTCATCCTTCTCCCTCCCAGGAGAGGCGGGTCGGGTAGACCCGCCTCCCCCCATCGACGAGGCTCCCGCAAGGGGCTCCACCGTCGACACGCCCGTCTCCCCCTCCTCCGAGGCACGGGGCCTTGACGACCCCCTCCCCGAGGTTCGAGAACGCGAGCGCCTTCGAGGTCTCTCCCGAACGGGAGCGACCTCCTCCTCCTTCCCCCCATCCCGGTTGAAAAATATGTGCTATCCATCGCAAAGTTTTTATATGGTTGTCGACGGTTCGCCCATATCACGGGACTCCTACCGCAGTAGGGGTACTTCCCCGCCGGATAATCACCCTAGTTAATCACGCCGAAACCGAGAAGCGGTTTATCAGCTGGCCAAGTCTATCGACGTGAAAAATGACTCGAAAGAAGGTTAACGGGATAGGCCCGCGCCATATGATGCTAAACGTTTAACGTCACCCCTATTGAAGGAGGGCACCGGATCTGAACCGGATAAACTCCAACTTCGGGCTAGACGTTGCTTTGGTTTATCCCCCAAAGCAGGGTATGAGGAAATACTGGCCAAGTAATCCTCCATACCTGCACCCGATTGCACAGCTTCAACCCCCGGCTAGGCTCCAGTCAGCTGGGAGTAGCGGTTCTCCCACATTAAACATGTACGTGTTGCCACGCACAGAGGTCAGGTACTAACATATCTCCCAGCCCCGGTCGGGAGGCTACCACTCCATCCCTTGGTTAGTCTACGGGGAATATCCACCATGCAATCGACTGCAGCTCATTCACACACACATTCATACATGCATTCATACCGTACTCGGGGACGCTGGCCGGACTGTGAAATTCACAGTAAAAAGAACCAAGCAACGCCCCGGAGTACACCCCTCGCTCCGTTAGCACACGCCGAAACGTGTCCCAGGGTCCACCACGAGGAGGTGGAGCGAGAGGGTTTAGACCTTGGACAACCCACAAATAGAGAGTACGGACCGACAGTGGATCTGAATCACCACTGTAGGCGCCCAAGGTCCTAAGACCCCTAACCAGTTCTGAGCTGAGAGTTGAATGGCGGCCGAAGAGGACGATCTTTCTAGACGAAAGCCTCGCAGCAAGGAAGATCCGCGGGAGGCCAAGGCACGGGACCGAGCTCGGATTCCCATCAATGTGTTCACCTCGCCCAGGCACGGCACGTCAGCCAGACCAGCTTCCCGACCAAGCCCGACACGCCCCGCTCCTCAGAGCCAATCCTATCCTTTTTTCTTTTAACGTAGGAAAAACGCTTTACGCGTACCCCGCCCTCCTGGGGGAGAGACGGGGTTATGTGGGACTGTCCGTTCCAGAAGGGACCGGACCTACCCACTAAAAAACCTACGGTGACCTCCCTAAGCTAATTTGGAGGTGGTCGGGATCTCGAAATCGAATGCGACCGACCACCTCCAGCCCCGGCTTGAGAGCCCCAATCCCGGGGGGGAGAGAAGCTCCCCCCAATCAAAACCTAGTGCTATTTGGACACCGTACGGGTCACCCACACGGTGTCCCCCATCCCTGCGGTAGCTCGGCTGGATGCCCCGAGCCCCAGCTCGAGACACCCGCAACCCCCGGAGACCCCCATCCTCGCTCGAGGAAGAGAACCCAAAGGGTTCCCGCCCGGCCGAGGAAGGAGGTTTCCGCACACGACAAGGAGGGGACAGAGGCGAGTTCCGGCTCGCGTCTGTCCCCTCCCCCTGTCCCATCCCCCTGGTCGACCCCCATTAAAATGATAAATAACTAATAAAACATATAAATAATCAATAAATAAAATAAAATATAACTTAACATATATATAAATCAAAAGTCAATAAAATAAGTAAAATATATACAAATCATTAAGTAAATAAAATAAATAAAACGTCAATAAATAAATAAAGACAAAGACAAACACAACAAAACATATAAAAGGAGGGATCAATAAATAAAAGGGGTTTATAAATAAATAAACAGATAAAATATATATAAAATAAGATAAAATAAGGGGGGGGGGTCGACCGGCAGGCCGCATCTTTGTAGGTGGGGGGGGGGATTAGTGCTCCACCTCGCCCCCCCGCGGCCTGCCCACCCCGGGGGCGCCTAAAAACGGCAAGCCCCCCTTGGCGGCGAAACGGGTAACTACCTACCGCCGCCAACACGTCTGCGGCCCCTAGTAGCGGGCCGTTGGCCTCGACGGGGACGCCCCGCCGAGGCCAGCCTCCTGGCGGAGAGGGGGTCGGACTCCCTCTCCCTCTCCGCTGCCTCCTTCCGCGAAATAACGGTTTCGCAGAAGGAGGCGAACGCGGATCTTGACCTCTCGCTGCCGATCATGTGGTCGACCACGACCTTCAGGGAGAGGTCCATCCCAATAACACCCCTAAGGACACTGCGCGGCTCCGACCACGCTGGACATTCCTCCAGCGTATGCCGCGCAGTGTCCCGGGCCTCACCGCAGTGGTGGCACTGCGCCGTCGGTTCCTTCCCGATCCGACACAGGTACTCCCCGAAGCAGCCATGCCCGGAGAGCACCTGTGTCATGTGGTAGGTGAGCCGTACCCGACTCCTGCACCATTCCTCCAGAATGGGCAGGAGTGCCCGGACAATTGGCCGGTCCGAGTCGGCGGGAGATATTTCCTCCCGCCAACGGACCAGAATGTCCTGCCGGGCCTGGTGCCTCAGCACTTCGTCCTCCTGCCCCTCGGGGCATAACTCCCCCCGGCGGATGGAGCAGGCAATCCGATACGTGGTTGCCCGCTCCACCGCCATTAGATGGAGGGGAGTCATGCCCGCGAGGAGGCACACCGCCTCCCCGGAGATGGTGCGAAATCCCCGTATGGTCCGAATGGCCAGCCGTCGTTGCACGCGGTTTGCGTGCAACATGTTACGCCGGCTGGCCATTAACTCTTCGGACCACACGGGGGCTCCATAACGGAACTTGGCGTGCACCACCCCCGAGTAGAGGCGACGTATCCGATCATCGGGCCCCCCGATATTGGGCAACAGCCGACCAATGGCGGCTGCCACCCCTTTGGCTCGGGGGGCCATACGGTCGAAGTGCTCTTTGAAGCACCAGCGGCTGTCGAGGGTCAGGCCGAGATAGTTCATCTCGCCCTTCACCTCGACAGAGGCTTCACCTACCTGGATCCGGAGCTGGGGTGGCTGCCGGCTCCGAGGCAATGCATGTAACCACATTGCCTCGGTTTTGCCGGCAGAAGTCTCCAGCCCCAATCTCCGGATCCCACCGACGACGCAGCCCACCGCTGCTTGCGCCAGGCTCAAGGTCCTCCCCCATGACCTCCCCTCGACGACCACCAATGTATCATCCGCGTAGCAGATTAGGTGGACGCCGAGAGGGAGGCTAGCCCGCAGCACCACGTCAAAGGCGAGTAGCCACAGGAGCGGTCCGAGGATCGACCCCTGTGGCACTCCGCGGTGCATCTCTTCCCTCGTGATGTTTCCGTACCGGCCCGGATACTCCAACCACCTGTCCCTCAGGTAGTCCCGGATTACTTCCTTGAGGTAGGAGGGCACCTGGAAATAGTCCAGGGATCTCACTACCTCATCCCATGGCAGGGTGTTGAAGGCGTTGGTGATATCAAGACTCACCGCCAACAACACCCTGCCTTGAGCGACAGCCTCTTTCCGGAGGGAGGCGAGACGACTGACGGCGTCTACCGTCGAACGCCCCCTCCGGAAGCCGAACTGGCTGTCGCTCAGATCGGGACCACCATGTTGGGACAGATGCTCGACGAGGCGGTCGTCAATGATCTTTTCGTAGATGTTGCCCGCCTCGTCGAGGAGACACAGGGGCCGGTACGCGGAGGGAGAGTCCGCGGGCTTTCCTGCCTTATAGAGGAGGACCAGCCTGGCGACTTTCCATTCTCTGGGGAAGATTCCCCTGCTCATGCAGGAATTTAAAATCCCTGTGAAAGCCGGGGCGAGGACGTCCAGGGCCGTGGCCAAAACCCGTCCAGGGACCCCATCGGGACCGGGGGCCTTCTTGCCCCCTTCCCAGATCCTCTGGACGGCCCGGGAGAGCTCACTCTCCGTGACCCCGAGCTCATCGGTCCAGTTGGTGTGGACCGAAGGAGGCGGGTCCTCTCTCGTTCCCTCCGAGGGAGGGAAGAGTGTACTTAGGACCCGTCCTAGGAACTCGGGGTCAAGCCCCTCGGTTATGGGGGGCGCCCACGGGCGGAGCTTGCTCAGCACCACCCTGTAGGCGCGCCCCCATGAATCCCTATCAAGGGATCCGAGGAGCTCATCCCAGGCCACGGCCTTTTGCAGCGGCGATTGCACGCTGGAGAGCCATCCGGGCCGCCTTGTACACTGTATACAGGGCGGCCACCCTCGCCTCGTCGACGCCTCCAACAGGGTTGCGTCGACGTGCGCGGGTGTACTGGCGTCGGGTGCGGGCACACGTGTCCCTCGCGGCCGCAATCTCGCCCGACCACCAGTACGCTGACGTCTTCGGGGGGTGTCTACCGGCCCGGGGCATCGAAGCATCGCATAACGACTTCATGATGCCCCGGAACCATGTCACCCCCTCGTCAGTCCCGCGCTCCGTGGGTTCGACCCAGGAATAGGCGAGGGCTGAGGCTCTCAGGACGTCCTCGTCCAGTCGCTGCAGCGCCCATTTAACGGGCGCCGCATGGGAGCTACGTGGGGGGGCAGGTCCGCCTGATGTTGCTGGGAGGCCTCCACCTCCATGGTGATATGGAGGTGGTCGGAGAGTGACTCCCACTCTGTGGTCACCCGCCAGGCGGATACACGGCGTACGGCTGAGGGGGTGGCCCAAGTCAGATCGACTATGGACCACCCATTATGCCGCACGCACGTTGCTACGGAGCCCCGGTTCACCAACCGGAGCTCCAAGCCCCCCGCCCAAGCCTCGAGAGTTTCTCCTCGAGGGGTAGTCCTGGGGTTTCCCCAAGTGGTGGACTTCGCGTTGAAGTCCCCCAGGACCAACATTGGACCGGTTAGGTATGGTGTAATCATCACCCTTAGCCGGTCCAGAAACCCCTCGAACTCTTCGAGGCTGCAATTGGGCGAAACGTAGCATCCCGCGACCAGAAACCTTCCCCATCGAAACAACATCCGCTCGACCACGGAGCCGGGGGGGAACTCGCCGCCCTTTCGGGCCCAAATCGCCACGGAGCCCCCGACGTCCCCCACCCAAGGGGAGGAGTCGGGGACGTCGTAAGGCTCCGTGACAACGGCCAGCCCGACCTGCCTCTCCGCCAGGCCATAGACAAACAAGTCCTGGGCCCGGTGGGAGTGATTTAGGTTGGCCTGCACCACCGGGAGCGTCTTAGGCATTACTGTGCCGTTGTTGACGCCCCCGGTGCGGCCACCTCAGGCCGGGCTGGCTCTGGAGGTGGGGGGTCCACCTCCATCTCCTCACTCGGGGCGGGAGGGGGTCGGGCAGGCTCCCCTCCCCCCGGGGCCTTTTTGTTGGTGGGCCCCTTCCCACCAACTTTCTGGCCTTTCCTCGGGAGCGGGGGGCACACGCCACTCCCCGCCTTGTGCCCGGCCGGTCTCCCCAGCTCGGTGCAAATCGGGCACCGGGGAGCCGCCGAGCACTCATTTGCCCGGTGGCCGGTCTCACCACACTTGTAGCACTGGCCGCTACGATCGACCGTGCTAGTGCACCGCTGCCTGACATGTCCCACAGCCAGGCAGCGGAAGCACTGCAGCGGTCTAGCGGCCAGTGCCTCAACTTTTGCGGTGGACCAGCCAACCCGCAATTTACCCTTACTCGCCAATTGGCGAGCCGCAGCGGCGGGGCATTTGAGCCACGTGGTGCCCAACCCGGTGGCCGGGGACTTAACGTCCCCGATCTTAATCGAGTCAGGCGGGCACCCCGTGGCCTCCGCCACCGCCGCCTTTATCTCCCCGGGGGTGACGGAGTCGTCCAGGCCTCTCAGGCGGAGATCCGCCGTCTTGAGGGGCCTGTTGACTCGGGGCCGGCTTAGTCGGCCGCGAGGAGGCGGGGGGAGGTGGGGGAGGGGGCATAATTGCCGCCGCCGCAGTTTCTCCCTTCTTCTTTTTTTTCTTCTTCTTCTTCTTCCCCTCTTGGGGACGGAAAGAAGAGGAGGAAGAGGGGCCGGGGCCGGCGGCGGGTACCAGGGACAGGGACAGGGAGGGAAGGGGAAGGGATGAGGGGGGACCCGCCGAACCCTTGGAGCCGCTCCGAGGGGCAGGGGGCGCGCGAGTGGTTCCAAAAACCGCCTTGCACAGCCTCTCCTGCATACTTTTAATTGGGGCAAGCTTGGCGTCCAGGAGGGCGCCCAGCTGCTCCAACAAACCCGACGTGCCCAACCCCGTTTCCGGTAGCGGAGGGGGGGAGGAGGGTCCGGTACGATTCCCCTATTATCCCGGGGGGGAGACGTCCGCGATGGGGGAGGGGTGGGGAGGGGTTCGTGCGCCACCCCCATCCTCCTCAACGCCATCATCTCCTCCCGGATGGCCTCTATAGAGCCCTTCAACTCCCTCACGGTCCCCCGCAGGGACTCATTCTGCCTGAGTAGAGATTGTACTCTAGCTTCTGAGTCCTGCGGGGGAGGAAAAAAGGCTGCCCGGGGCGCGGCAGCGGGCGGGGCGGCGGCGGCGGCGGGCGGGGCGGCGCTGGGGGGCCCTCCTTTCCCCCCCTCTGAATAATTTCAAGCAGCGCCGCCTCGGCGTACCGTGCGGAAAACTTGAGGTCCCGCACGAACGTCCCTTTCAAGTTTCCGCTTTTAAGGGCAGTCCTCTCCACTAGGCGGACCCTCTCCAAGAATTCTTGGATAATGTCCCCCGTGGAGAGGCCGCTAACCTGCGCCGCCATCTCCTCCACCGCCGGAGTAGAATCTTTCTTACCCCGGAGAGACTTCCCGACCTTTGAGGTTGTCGTTTGTCCCCCCGGGAAGACGTCCTCATACTCCCCGTCACACCCACGTTGCCTTTTGGAGGATCTTATCGAGTCTCGATCGAAACCTCCCTCCTGCGACTGCGGGTCGTCGTCGTCCTCCCCCTGCCACGGCGGGTCCGACTCAGTTGTTTTGGAGCCCGTGGGGTCGTCGTCTCCGTTGTCGTCCTGAGGGACGATCGGCTCCATAGCTCCTCCCGGCTCCTCCTTCCCGGCTGCCCTCGTCGACTGGCGGGTCACGCGCGCGTGTTTCACCGCTGCCGACGAGCTCGCAGCAGCCTTCACGTCCAGTGATGGGGTGGCACTGGCAGATACCACACCCATCACTGGGACCTCCCCCATGCTCGAGGCAGGAGGGAGGTCCCGCAGCTCCAGGCGGCACTCCTCTATAGAGGGTGCGTTCCTGCCGCTGCGGGACCTCTTCACGACCTCCACGGGGATCTCCCCCAGGAATGACGACGCCGGACGCTTCCCGGACGTCACCGACGTCCGGGAAACGACCGATATTTCGTCGTCATCCTTCTCCCTCCCAGGAGAGGCGGGTCGGGTAGACCCGCCTCCCCCCATCGACGAGGCTCCCGCAAGGGGCTCCACCGTCGACACGCCCGTCTCCCCCTCCTCCGAGGCACGGGGCCTTGACGACACCCTCCCCGAGGTTCGAGAACGCGAGCGCGTTCGAGGTCTCTCCCGAACGGGAGCGACCTCCTCCTCCTTCCCCCCATCCCGGTTGAAAAATATGTGCTATCCATCGCAAAGTTTTTATATGGTTGTCGACGGTTCGCCCATATCACGGGACTCCTACCGCAGTAGGGGTACTTCCCCGCCGGATAATCACTCTAGTTAATCACGCCGAAACCGAGAAGCGGTTTATCAGCTGGCCAAGCCTATCGACGTGTAAAATGACTCGAAAAAAGGTTAACGGGATAGGCCCGCGCCATATGATGCTAAAGGTTTAACGTCACCCCTATTGAAGGGGGGCACCGGATCCGAACCGGATAAACTCCAACTTCGGGCTAGACGTTGCTTTGGTTTATCCCCCAAAGCAGGGTATGAGGAAATACTGGCCAAGTAATCCTCCATACCTGCACCCGATTGCACAGCTTCAACCCCCGGTTCTCCCACATTAAACATGTACGTGTTGCCACGCACAGAGGTCAGGTACTAACATATCTCCCAGCCCCGGTCGGGAGGCTACCACTCCATCCCTTGGTTAGTCTACGGGGAATATCCACCATGCAATCGACTGCAGCTCATTCACACACACATTCATACATGCATTCATACCGTACTCGGGGACGCTGGCCGGACTGTGAAATTCACAGTAAAAAGAACCAGGCAACGCCCCGGAGTACACCCCTCGCTCCGTTAGCACACGCCGAAACGTGTCCCAGGGTCCACCACGAGGAGGTGGAGCGAGAGGGTTTAGACCTTGGACAACCCTCAAATAGAGAGTACGGACCGACAGTGGATCTGAATCACCACTGTAGGCGCCCAAGGTCCTAAGACCCCTAACCAGTTTTGAGCTGAGCGTTGAATGGCGGCCGAAGAGGACGATCGTTCTAGACGAAAGCCTCGCAGCAAGGAAAATCCGCGGGAGGCCAAGGCACGGGACCGAGCTCGGATTCCCATCAATGTGTTCACCTCGCCCAGGCCCGGCACGTCAGCCAGACCCGCTTCCCGACCAAGCCCGACACGCCCCGCTCCTCAGAGCCAATCCTATCCGGTTGAAAGTATATCTTTATTAAACAAAAGCTCATAGCTTCCTCAATTGGGCTATACTTCCGTTTATAGCAAAACACAGAATTCGATAAAATTTTGAAAATAGGTTCTTTTTTGACTAAAATGACGATTGCCAGAAGGATTTTTGGCGCTTTTAAAAAAAAATTTTTATCATTTCAATGTTGCGCTCTATCTTACCGACTACTGACTTACCGACTTCGTACTTTATGTTTGTGCTGTGCGCATGCGTCTGTGTGATGTGACAGTTCGTCAAGTGCTGTAGAGGTTAAGAATGAGTCATTTAAATTTGTTTTGCATTGCAAAAAAAATGAAAAATTTTGATTCGACATTAGAATGGGTGAGAGAACTTGGGTTAATTCCAACAGAAAGATATTGTAAAAAACATAAGAATAAAATGATATATGTTAAAATAAGTGGAAAATTAGGTCGCTTTCGATGTAGCAAATTGAGAAATGATAGTCATTGGATTACAGCTGCAAATAATACATGGTAGTTATCAGTTGGTTCATTATTTTTTTTTATTATTCTATACTGTAAAATTCTAATTGAAAATTTTAATAGGTTTGAACGATGCCGTTTCAGTATTGAGAGTTGTATGATTGTGACTTACGGTTTTGCGTGGAAATTTTCATTTGAACAAATACAACATGAGTGCTCTATAGTTGAAAATGAGACGGTTTCCTCAGAAACAATTAGCGATAGATTTTCATTCTGTAGAGAAGTATGTACTCTTGGTCTTGATAGACGATACGAGGTTGAAGGTTCAATTGGTGGTCCTGGTGTTATAGTAGAGATTGATGAATGCAAAGTTGGACGGAGGAAATTTGAAAAAGGGCGTTTACGTGAAGGAGTATGGATATTAGGTGCAATTATTGTGGATGATAATTTTATTTATGTGAGTGAATTGAGCTTTAATAACTTTGATTTGAATATGTTTGTTATGAATGTAGGTATGATAGAGCGAGTAGGGAAGAAATATCGGTTGGAAATATGTCCTGGCAATAAACGTGATGAGATTACATTAATATCTCTTATTAAAAAACATGTAGCAGTGGGTTCGGAAGTCCATACAGATTGTTGGAAGGGATATACTAATTTAAAAGATCATGGTTATATTCATAAAACTGTGAACCATAGTACAAATTTTGTAGACCCAGATAGTGGAGCGTATACACAAAATATCGAATCATCGTGGCGTGCTTTGCGAGCTCGTAGAGTGGAAGTGGAGGTGGAATTAAAAAAGATTCGGTTATAGATCATATGTGTGAATATTTATGGCGCTATGAAGTTAAACAGGCTGGCAATGATCCATTTTTACAATTAATTGATGACATTAAATATATATATTCTGGAAATTAATGTAAAATGTATAGAAAATTTCAATTGTTAAACCAAGCGAACCAATATCTACAATGGGAAGATTATGTGATGAGAATTAATTTGGATTAGGTTAATCTGAAAAGTTTATTTATTATTTAATTACATTATTATTTATGTGATTAGAATGAGTTGTGGTTAGGTCGGGGTGGGGGTGGAGAGGGCCGGACGTCAGGCCGGCTCGACCACGCATACGAAAATCAAAGTCGGTAAGTTGGTAAGGTAGAGCGCGACATTGAAATGATAAAAAATTTTTTTTAAAAGCGCCAAAAATCCTTCTGGCAATCGTCATTTTAGTCAAAAAAGAACCTATTTTCAAAATTTTATCGAATTCTGTGTTTTGCTATAAACGGAAGTATCGCCCTCAATTGCTCAAATCATACAGAAAAAACAAAACAAAAAGAAAACCACAATTATCTCTCTCACGTTTTTACAACAATTGAACTAAATCAAACTAGATCACTAATTTTGGCCTAATTGGGCCTACCTATCACTAATCCGTGATAAAATCACAAATTTTACAATTTCCACGAATTATTGTACCGAGCTGATCGGATGTTTCATAAATTCGTGGACAATTCTAAAAATAACGGAATCGACTCGACCTTGGTTCTATTATGAACCCCGCATCTAAATTCACTCGCTGACCTGCAAGGTCGACCCTAAAACGCCGCTTTCAGAAGTCCACGGACTTCTGTAACGCGATTGGCTTCAAAAGTTCGTAGACACTTACACTGGCAGTCTCGTGTTGAAATTCCACGGACTTTTGAAACCATAACTATTTCAGTTTTGTCGAGACAAAAGAAGAAAAACACCAAACTATCACTCAACACGAACGTTGTGACTCGGGTGGATTTCTCCCTGCGGTCTCGTTCCTCCACCCCCGTACCGCGAACGTCCGGAAACGCGCCGACGGAGAACCACCTAATAATAACGGGAGAACTAAACTAAAACCCTCCTACCTCAGCAACTTTTCCTTCAAAAAGTTGGGAGGAGGATCAGAAAAACCCTACCTCTTATCTCTCTCCTTGCTTTCTTTGTCTCCAAAGAGAGAGAGAGAGAGAGAGAATTCTGAGACTACCAGATGTTACGTAGTTCACTTCAAACACTTTCACAGGTTCTCCCCTTATACCCTCCACTTCTCCGTCCGCGCCCCCCCGCACGCACGGCCGACTGGTTTCGGAACACTCACGCCGAAGAGAAATTTCCCTCGTCTACCTCGAAAAATCACTATAACTATAACTATAACTATTACTAAGGTATGGCACTAAAAATACAAAAAGAAACACTGAAATTGAACTATCTAAATTCTAAACACCCTACCGCCTACTTTAAAATTAATCGCTAACTTTTATAAAGCTCTCAGCTAACCTAGTCGCAAACTAACTGTCTTCCGGTGTCGCTCTACGAGTTAACCCTCCGACGGTTTGAACCGATCTGGAGGTAGGCAGATTCTTCTCCTTGTGGGAAGGTTGAAGCCAGATACCCCACTCCTGTATAGTTCTTGTATGTATACCGCTTATAACCGTGACCTCTTGCTCAACTTTAAAATCCAGCGTTAAAATCCAGCGGTTACGGCCTACCGGTGTTTCTTGTGTGTTTACCTAATATTATCGTTCTCGTTTTTACATTTCTCGCGACCTCCACGCACTCGTCTCTACGCAGGGACTCGTTGTCTCACTCTCTAGAGTGAGCGACTTTCTGTTGAGCGGAAATAATAAAGTACTGTGAGTAAGAATAAAATAACGGTCCCTCCGAAGTGACGTCACGTTTACATACATTCGAGGTCGCTTTACCTAACTCTCTGAACGCTATATTATGCTTAATTTATTTATTTCTACTGTTCAAAATCTATCCCCGCAAGTGTCCACGAACTTATGAAATGGGGCTCGTTTCATAACTTCGTGGACAAATTCTCTTATATGATACCTCGGAGAATGTCTCCGGACTTTCGGAACGAGATACATTACATAACAGCTAGACAACCTTTTTTCTATGATCTTCTGAATACCTCTCTCTTTCTTTTAGGAGCCGAGACGCGTGTTTAGCATTCCAATCATAAGTACAATAGAGCGACGGAACACAGGCTTCATTTGTTTGACTACTCTACATCGGTACGCACGTCAAATCGCATTCTTATCTCACTCTCGCTGAATTTATGTAGAAACTAATACATTACTGCTATTGTTCTAATATTTCTTATTCTCTTTACAGTTATTGCATCCAGTCCTAGATTCTGAAGATGTCTAGCTCCTCCAGCAGCGCTTCATCCCCTGCAGGATCCCCTTGAGGGCCCCCCCCCGGGGCAGGTAAGTATTATTTTATGTGTAAATTTCAGATTAATTCAATTTAATTTAATTTAATTTAATTTACTTTACTTTAATTTAATTTAACCTAAATCAATTCAAAATTCAGTTGTAATTTAGTCTTTCTCTATACTCTAGATTCGACCTCTAGTATTTATTCCTTTTTCTTTATTCTTTAGGTGTCTCATGGAAACTTTTCGCGCGAGCGCCTCCGAGCCGTTGTACATCTTTTTTATGCCTCCGGGGTCAAGCCTGCTGACGCACTCCGGAAAATAAAACGCACTTATGGCGACATCGCTTCCCGATCTGTAGTTTATAAGCTCTACAGCCAATTCCGCGTGGGCCGAAACTGGATGGAGGACTCACCGCGCAGCGGACGTCCCCCCATTGCTACCATCGACAATAATTATTTGGCTTCAATCGTACAGCAGGCACCGCATATGTCCTTAGCTGCGCTTTCCCATATTTTTGGTGTAAGCACAGTTACAATTCTGCGACGACTCCGGGCCCTGGACTACCGGAAGTGTCGTCGATCCGGGTATTTGTACGCCCCCACTCCCGCTCGGAGGGAGGCCCGAGTAGAGTCCTGCGTGACTCTCTTGTTGCGGAACCTTGAGACACCCTTTATTCAGCGCATAATCACCTGTGATGAGCGTTGGCTTATTTATGAGCGAAAGGGTCCTCAAGGTCCTCTCCCGGGCTGGCAACTGCGAGGATCTACTTCTAATTCCCCGCCTGCTTCTACATCAGAGCCGCTACGGCTATTGGTGAGTGTCTGGTGGTGCGCTGGTGGGGTTCTGGTATGTCATTTTTTTCCACCCGGCTCCTCGTTGACCGGGGAGGTTCACGCTGAACTTTTTGCCGATGCCTTTAGGTCATTTTATTCTTATTATCCGGGAAGTGACCCTCCTGTTTTGTTGCAAGATGGGGCACAACCCCACAGTTCGAGTATAGCCAGGGCGAGATATCGGGAGATGGTGGTGGAGGTATTGACCCATCCACCCCATTCTCCCGATCTCTCCCCCACCGACTACTTTCTCTTTCGGGAGTATAATCGGTTTCGATCTCGTCTTCGTTTGGGAGCTTTTACCCCCGACTGTATTCGCGCACATTTTTTAAACTTTGTACATCAGCTGACTCCCAGAATCCTAGCCAACGCACTCCAGCGCCTACCAGCTCGCTGGGAGGAATGTATCTCCCTTGAGGGAGCTACATTGCCTCTAGATTGAATTCAAAATTTCTATGTTTCCATATATATATATATATCTATATCTACCTGAACTAATGTAAACTTATCATCTTATATAATAAAATTTCTGTTTAACTTCTACTTATACTAATATTATTTTTTGAAACTAAGTGTCCACGAACTTATGAAATGGGACTCATTTCATAACTTCGTGGACTAATTCTTATATGATACCTCGGAGAATGTCTCCGGACTTTCGGAACGAGATACATTACATAACAGCTAGTCATCCTGGTGTCAAAATTTCTATGTATCTATATATATATCCATATCTACATGAACTAATGTAAACTTATCATCTTATATAATAAAATTTCTGTTAACTTCTACTTATACTAATATTCTTATGTTTTATTTCTCCTATTCGGAATCCTATCCTAATATAAAAAAATATAAAATATATAAGAGAAAAAAAAAACCTAATTAGTTGAAGCATCTAACCTAAAGAGCCAATCCTATCCTAACCTAACCTAACCTAACCGGTTAGGTTAGCGGTTAGGTGAGGTTCGGTTGGGGTCTTAGGTCCTGTGGCGCCTACAGTGGTGACTCTGATCCACTGTCGGTCCGTTCTCTCTATTTGAGGGATGTCACAGGGCTAAATCCTCTCGCTCCACCTCCTCGTGGTGGACCCTGGGACACGGCACTTGAGTTTACAGTGCCGTGTGCTAACGGAGCGAGGGGTGAGTGGGTGCACTGACGGATCTCTGTATGGCAGTACAAAAACGAACGCAGTGCACCCCAGGGACTGAACTTTTTATGACGACTAGTAGGGCACGTGGGCGAGTTTTCATTTATGGCCTCCTCTAAGTTCCCTACGAAACAAGTTTACGGTGCAGGGGAGGGAGACCCCAGTACCGGCACAGGGGGGGTGGGCGAGCAGGCCCTCCCTGGGTCGTCATCCGGCAACTGCGAGTCCGGGCTGGTGGACCACGGGGCCACCCGGAACGTAATGGCGACCGGTGATGCCTCCCTTAGGGGAGATGCCCCCCACGCTATTAGCGTGGGGGAGGTCCCAGTGATGGGTGTGGCATCTGCCAGTGCCACCCCATCACTGGACGTAGTAGTAGGGGCCAGTGACCCAACGAAGAAGGCGGGCCGTGTGACCCGCCAGTCGTTGAAGGTCGCAGGAGCAGGCGGGAAGAAGGGCGACGCCGGGCGTCTAATCGTCATTGACGAGGACTCCGACGACGCGACTAAGAACCCCGTCCTGGACCTGCCGTGGTTGGGGGGCAACATCCTGATACCCTGGGAGGGATCAGATGGGGCCTCGGGATCCGGGAGATCCACGAAGCGGAGCAGAAGGGATCTCTCGGACTCGGAGGAGGACGCGGGTACGGGGGGTCGGAAGACTGGGAAGAAGTCCGGGAACCCCCCCGTCCCTAAAACAAAGAAAAAGGATAGCACCCCGGCGGTGAGTGAGATGGCCAAACTGATAGGCGGTCTCCCCGCGGGCGACATTGCCAGGGAATTCCTGGAAAAGGTTCGCCTCGTGGAGACGATCGCCTTGAAGAGCGGCAATCTCAAAGGCAACTACGTGCGGGACCTTAAATGGTCCGCACGTTTTGCCGAGGCGGCGCTGCTGGAGATAATCCAGAGGGGGGATAAAGGTCTGACCTCCCCCAGCGCCGCCACCCCGCCGGTGGCTGCCTCCTTCCCTCCCCCGCAGGACTCGGAAGCTCGCTTGCAAGCTCTGCTTAAGCAGAACGAGCTCCTGCGGAACGCCGTGAGGGAATTGAAGACCACAAACGAGGCCATAAGGGAGGAGATGATGGCGATGAAGAGGATGGGGGTAGCAACACAGCTCCTCCCCCCTTCCCACCCATCGCCATCATCTCATCCCCAGGAGGTGCAAGTGTGGCCGGAGGTGATAGTGGCGGGGGCGCAGCCGCCTCCCCCCTCCGTCATCAGGGGCAACATGCCTGGCCCCCCTCCTCCAACACCTGAGCTTGGGGCAGGAGCGACCGGGCTTTTGGAGCAGCTTGGCGCCCTGCTCGATGCCAAGCTGGCCCCGATAAAGAGGGTGCAGGCGAGGCTGAGTGAGGCTGTCTTCGGGCCCCCTCGCTCGCCCCCTGCCCCTCGAAAAGGTGGAAAGGTCCCGGCGGACCTCCCTATGCCTTCTCCCCTTCCTCCCCCTCCCCCCCCGAAATCCTCGTTGCCCGTCGCCGGCACCACTTCTTCTTCTTCCCGCCCTCTGGACGGAAAGAGGAAGAAGAAGAAGAAAAAGAAGAAGAAGAGGAGTGCTCCCGCCCCCGGCTCGCAGCCGAAGTCTGCCCCTGCCTGCGCCTTGCCCCCAGCCACTCCCTTAGTGGAGAAATGGAGCGAGGTGGTGGGCAGGAAAGAGGCTAGGGCGGCTAAGAAGGCCGCGAACCCTCCTCCACCACCCTCAAAGGGACCCCAAGGAGCCCCCCAGGGAAAGGGACGGGTAGGGCGAGCCCCGTCCAGGGTGGCCACCCCTCCAAAGACGGCAGCGATATCGCTGTCCATCCCGGAGGGGTGCAAGACCACCCTGGCGGAGGCGATGAGGGCGGCGAAAGCGGCCATCAAGCTCAGCGAGCTGGGGGTGGCCGAAATCCGCACCAAGCGGGCGGTGACCGGGGGTCTCCTGCTGGAGATTCCCGGTCCCGAAGGGGGTGCCAAGGCCGATGCCTTGGCGTCGAAGATGGCCGCGGCGCTAAGCGGCCTGGGGGTGCGGGTCAACAGGCCCCTCAAAACGGCGGATCTCCGCCTGAGGGGCCTGGACGACTCCGTCACCCCCGAGGAGGTGAAGGCGGCGGTGGCTGAGGCCACGGGGTGCCCTCCCGACACTATTAAGGTCGGGGACATAAAGTCCCCGGCCACAGGGTTGGGCACCGCGTGGCTGAAATGCCCCGCCGCGGCTGCTCGCCTACTGGCGGGCGCGGGAAGGTTGCGGGTGGGCTGGTCCACCGCAAAAGTAGAAGCACTGGCCGCGAGGCCGTTGCAGTGCTTCCGTTGCCTGGCGGTTGGACACGTCAGGCAGCGGTGCACTAGCACGGTCGACCGTAGCGGCCAGTGCTACAAGTGCGGTGAGACCGGCCACCGAGCCAATGTGTGCCCGGCGGCCCCCCGGTGCCCGATTTGCACGGAGCTGGGAAGACCGGCCGGGCACAAGGCGGGGAGTGGTTTGTGCCCCCCGCCCCCGAGAAAAGGCCGCAACGTTGGTGGGAAGGGGCCCGCCGACAAAACGGCCGGAGGGGGAGGGGGGACACAAGCCCCCCCACCTCCACCACCGAGTCCGACTCAGAGGATGGAGGTCGACCCCCCGCCCTCCTCTGAGTCGGATGGCCGTGCGGTGGCCGCACCGGGAGCGTCAGCGGCACCGTAATGCCAAGGACGCTCCCGGTCGTTCAGGCCAACCTGAACCACTCCCGCCGGGCCCAGGACTTATTTGTCCATGGCCTGGCGGAGAGACAGGTCGGGTTGGCCGTTGTCACGGAGCCCTACAGCGTCCCCGACTCCTCCCCTTGGGTAGGGGACGAGGGGGGCTCCGTGGCAATTTGGGCCCGTAAGGGCGGGGATTTCCCCCCCGGCTCCGTGGTCGAACGGGGCCGAGGGGTCGTATTATATAAGTGGGGAAGGTTTCTAGTCGCGGGTTGCTACATATCGCCCAACTGCAGCCTCGCCGAGTTCGAGGGGTATTTGGACCGGCTGAGAGTGATGATCACACCTCACCTAGCCGGTCCAATGCTGGTCCTGGGGGACTTCAATTCGAAGTCCACTGCGTGGGGAAACCCCAGGACCACCCCTCGCGGCGAGGCTCTTGATGTTTGGGCGGGGGGCATGGAGCTCCGGTTGGTGAACCGGGGCTCCGTACCCACGTGCGTGCGGTCGAATGCGTGCGTGCGGTGATAGTCGACCTGACTTGGGCCACCCCCGCGGCCGTACGCCGTGTTTCCGCCTGGCGGGTGGCCACGGAGTGGGAGTCACTCTCCGACCACCTCCATATTACTATGGAGGTGGAGGCCACCCAGCAACAGGCGGATATGCCCCCCAGTAGAAGTAGCACCCACGCAGCGCCCGTGAAATGGGCGCTGCAGCGACTGGACGAGGACGTCCTGAGAGCCACAGCTCTCGCCTATTCCTGGGTCGAACCCAGGGAGCGCGGAGCTGACGAGGGGGTGTCATGGTTCCGGGGCATCATGAAGTCGATTTGCGACGCTTCGATGCCCCGGGCCGGTAGGCACCCCCCGAAAAAGTCAGCGTACTGGTGGTCGGGCGAAATAGCGGACGTGAGGGACACGTGCGTCCGCGCCCGACGCCAGTACACCCGCGCACGTCGACGCCACCCAGTTGGAGGCGTCGACGAGGCGAGAGTGGCCGCCCTTTATTCAGAGTATAGGGCGGCCCGTATGGCTCTGCAGCGTGCAATTGCCGCTGCAAAGGCCGCGGCCTGGGATGAGCTCCTCGGATCCCTACAAAGGGATCCATGGGGGCGCGCCTACAAGGCGGTGCTTAGTAAGCTCCGCCCGTGGGCGCCCCCCATCACAGAGGAGTTGGACCCCGAGTTCCTGGGGCGGGTCCTCAGTACACTCTTCCCTCCCCAGGAGGGAACGAGAGAGTACCCGCCCCCGTCGGTCCATACCACCTGGACCGACGAACTCGGGGTCACAGAGAGTGAGCTCTGCCGAGCCGTCCAGAGGATCCGGGAAGGGGGCAAGAAGGCCCCCGGTCCCGACGGGGTCCCTGGACGGGTGCTGGCCGCGGCCATGGACGTCCTCGCCCCGGCTTTCATACAGACGCTGAATTCCTGTATGAGCCGGGGAACCTTCCCCCGTGAATGGAAAGTCGCCAGGCTGGTCCTCCTCCACAAGGCAGGAAAGCCCGCAGATACTCCCTCTGCGTACCGGCCCCTGTGCCTCCTCGACGAGGCGGGCAAGATCTACGAAAAGATCATTGCCGACCGCCTCGTCGAGCACCTGTCCCAACATGGTGGTCCCGATCTGAGCGACAGCCAGTTCGGCTTCCGGAGGGGGCGATCGACGGTAGACGCCGTCGGTCGCCTTGCCACCCTCCGGAAAGAGGCTGTCGCTCAAGGCAGGGTGTTGATGGCGGTGAGTCTCGACATCACCAACGCCTTCAACACCCTGCCATGGGATGAGGTAGTGAGGGCCCTGGATTATTACCAGGTGCCCTCCTACCTCAAGGATGTTATCCGGGACTACCTGAGGGACAGGTGGTTTGAGTATCCGGGCCGGGACGGAAGCACGCGGAGGGAGGAAATGCACCGCGGAGTGCCACAGGGGTCGATCCTCGGACCGCTCCTGTGGCTACTCGCTTTCGACGCGGTGCTGCGGGCTAGTCTTCCCCTCGGCGTCCACCTGATCTGCTATGCAGATGATACACTGGTGGTCGTCGAGGGGTTGACGTGGAGGTGGACACTCAGCCTGGCGCAAACAGCGGTGGGCTGCGTCGTCGGTGGGATCCGGAGATTGGGGCTGGAGATATCTGCTGGCAAAACCGAGGCAATGTGGCTACACGCTTTGCCTCGGAGCCAGCAGCCACCCCAACTCTGGATCCGGGTGGGTGATGCCTCTGTCGAGGTGAAAGGTGAGATGAGCTATCTCGGCCTGACCCTCGACAGCCGCTGGTGCTTCGAGCAGCACTTCGACCTGATGGCCCCCCGAGTCGATGGGGTGGCAGCCGCAATTGGGCGGCTGCTGCCCAACATCGGGGGGCCCGATGATAGGATTCGTCGCCTCTACTCGGGGGTGGTGCAGAGCAAGTTCCTATATGGAGCCCCCGTGTGGTCCGAAGAGTTAATGGCCAGCCGGCGTAACATGCTGCACGCAAACCGCGTGCAGCGACGGCTGGCCATTCGGACCATACGGGGTTATCGCACCATCTCCGGGGAGGCGGCGTGCCTCCTCGCGGGGATGACTCCCCTGCATCTCATGGCGGTGGAGCGGGCAACTACTTACCAGATTGCCTGCTCCATCCGCCGTGGGGAGTTATCCCCCGAGGGGGAGGAGGTCGAAGTGCTGAGGCACCAGGCCCGGCGGGACACGCTGGTCCGATGGCGGGAGGAAATTGCTTCCGCCGATTCGGACCGGCCCATTGTCCGGGCACTCCTGCCCATTCTGGAGGAATGGTGCAGGAGTCGGGTGAGGCTCACCTACCATGTGACGCAGATGCTCTCCGGGCACGGATGCTTCGGAGAGTATCTGTGTCGCATCGGGAAGGAACCGACGGCGCAGTGCCACCACTGCGAGGAGGCCCAGGACTCTGCGCGGCATACGCTGGAGGAATGTCCAGCGTGGTCGGCGCCGCGCAGAGACCTAAGGGGCGTTATTGGGGTGGACCTCTCGTTGCCGGTCGTGGTCGACCACATGATCGGCAGCGAGAGGTCAAGAGCAGCGTTCGCCTCCTTCTGCGAGATTGTAATCTCGCAGAAGGAGGCTGCGGAGAGGGAGAGGGAAGCCGACCCCCTCTCCGCCAGGAGGCTGGCCTCGACGGGGCGACCCCGACGAGGCCGCCGGCCCCCTGCAAGGGGCCGCAGACGTGGTGGCGGCGATGGGACTACTTAGTTACTCCCATCGCCGCCATGGGGGTCTGCCGAGTAGGCGCCCCCGGGGTGGGCAGGCCGCGGGGGGGTCGAGGTGGAGCACTAATCCCATCCCCCCCCACCATAAAGTTGCGGCCTGCCGGTCGACCCCCCCCCTTAATTATTTTAGTTATTTTTAACGTTTTTACTTTTATTCTATTTAAGTTTATTTATATATTTTATCGTTTTACTGTTTATTTATTTTATTTCCCCCCATAATTGTTTCTTTTTGCCCCCCTTTTTATGTTTTGTTGTGTATGTCCTATTTTTATTTATTTACTATCTTATTTTATGTTTTATTATATTATATTTTATTATATTTACGTTATTTATTTTATTTTATTATTGACGTTTTATTTATTTTGACGTTATTTATTTATTTATTTATTTATTTATTTATTTGTTTACTGGGGGTCGACCAGGGGGGTGGGACAGGGGGAGGGGACAGACGCGAGCCGGAACTCGCCTCTGTCCCCTCCTTGTCGCGTGCGGAAACCTCCCTCCTCGGCCGGGCGGGAACCCTTTGGGTTCTCTTCCCCGAGCGAGGAGGGGGGTCGCCGGGGGTCGCGGGTGTCTCGAGCTGGGGCTCGGGGCACCCAGCCGAGCGACCCCAGGGATGGGGGACACCGTGTGGGTGACCCGCACGGTGTCCAAATAGTACTAGGTTTTGATTGGGGGGAGCTTCACTCCCCCCCGGGATTGGGGCTTTAAGCCGGGGCTGGAGGTGGTCGGTCGCATTCGTTTTCGAGATCCCGACCACCTCCAAATTAGCTCAGGGAGGTCACCGTAGGTTTTTTAGTGGGTAGGTCCGGTCCCTTCTGGAACGGACGAGTCCCACATAACCCCGTCTCTCCCCCAGGAGGGCGGGGTACGCGTAAAGCGTTTTTCCTACGTTAAAAAAAAAAAAAAAAAAAAAAAAAAAAAAAAAAAAAAAAGGTGAGGTTCGGTTAGGTAGGGGTCTTAGGTCCTGTGGCGCCTACAGTGGTGACTCTGATCCACTGTCGGTCCGTTCTCTCTATGTGAGGGATGTCACAGGGCTAAATCCTCTCGCTCCACCTCCTCGTGGTGGACCCTGGGACACGGCACTTGAGTTTACAGTGCCGTGTGCTAACGGAGCGAGGGGTGAGTGGGTGCATTGACGGATCTCTGTATGGCAGTACAAAAACGACCCCAGGGACTGATCTTTTTATGACGACTAGTAGGGCACGTGGGCGAGTTTTCATTTATGGCCTCCTCTAAGTTCCCTACGAAACAAGTTTACGGTGCAGGGGAGGGAGACCCCAGTACCGGCACAGGGGGGGTGGGCGAGCAGGCCCCCCCTGGGTCGTCATCCGGCAACTGCGAGTCCGGGCTGGTGGACCACGGGGCCACCCGGAACGTAATGGCGACCGGTGATGCCTCCCTTAGGGGAGATGCCCCCCACGCTACTAGCGTGGGGGAGGTCCCACTGATGGGTGTGGCATCTGCCAGTGCCACCCCATCACTGGACGTAGTAGTAGGGGCCAGTGACCCAACGAAGAAGGCGGGCCGTGTGACCCGCCAGTCGTTGAAGGTCGCAGGAGCAGGCGGGAAGAAGGGCGACGCCGGGCGTCTAATCGTCATTGACGAAGACTCCGACGACGCGACTAAGAACCCCGTCCTGGACCTGCCGTGGTTGGGGGGCAACATCCTGATACCCTGGGAGGGATCAGATGGGGCCTCGGGATCCGGGAGATCCACGAAGCGGAGCAGAAGGGATCTCTCGGACTCGGAGAAGGACGCGGGTACGGGGGGTCGGAAGACTGGGAAAAAGTCCGGGAACCCCCCCGTCCCTAAAACAAAGAAAAAGGATAGCACCCCGGCGGTGAGTGAGATGGCCAAACTGATAGGCGGCCTCCCCGCGGGCGACATTGCCAGGGAATTCCTGGAGAAGGTTCGCCTCGTGGAGACGATCGCCTTGAAGAGCGGCAATCTCAAAGGCAACTACGTGCGGGACCTTAAATGGTCCGCACGTTTTGCCGAGGCGGCGCTGCTGGAGATAATCCAGAGAGGGAATAAAGATCTGACCTCCCCCAGCGCCGCCACCCCGCCGGTGGCTGCCTCCTTCCCTCCCCCGCAAGGCTCGGAAGCTCGCATGCAAGCTCTGCTTCAGCAGAACGAGCTCCTGCGGAACGCCGTGAGGGAATTGAAGACCACAAACGAGGCCATAAGGGTGGAGATGATGGCGATGAAGAGGATGGGGGTAGCAACACAGCTCCTCCCCCCTTCCCACCCATCGCCATCATCTCATCCCCAGGAGGTGCAAGTGTGGCCGGAGGTGATAGTGGCGGGGCGCAGCCGCCCCCCCCCTCCGTCATCAGGGGCAACATGCCTGGCCCCCCTCCTCCAACACCTGAGCTAGGGGCAGGAGCGACCGGGCTTTTGGAGCAGCTTGGCGCCCTGCTCGATGCCAAGCTGGCCCCGATAAAGAGGGTGCAGGCGAGGCTGAGTGAGGCTGTCTTCGGGCCCCCCCGCTCGCCCCCTGCCCCTCGAAAAGGTGGAAAGGTCCCGGCGGACCTCCCTATGCCTTCTCCCCTTCCTCCCCCTCCCCCCAAAAGGGACCCCAAGGGGCCCCCCAGGGAAAGGGGAGGGGAGGGCGCGCCCCGTCCAGGGTGGCCACCCCTCCAAAGACGGCAGCGATCTCGCTGTCCATCCCGCAGGGGTGCAAGACCACCTTGGCGGAGGCGATGACGGCGGCGAAAGCGGCAATCAAGCTCAGCGAGCTGGGGGTAGGAGAAATCCGCACCAAGAGGGCGGTGACCGGGGGTCTCCTGCTGGAGATACCCGGCCCCGAGGGGGGTGCCAAGGCTGATGCCTTGGCATCGAAGATGGCCGCGGCACTAAGCGGCCTGGGGGTGCGGGTCAACAGGCCCCTCAAAACGGCGGATCTCCGCCTGAAGGGCCTGGACGACTCCGTCACCCCCGAGGAGGTGAAGGCGGCGGTGGCTGAGGCCACGGGGTGCCCACCCGACACTATTAAAGTCGGGGACATCAAGTCCCCGGCCACAGGGTTGGGCACCGCGTGGCTGAAATGCCCCGCCGCGGCCGCCCGCCTTCTGGCGGGCGCGGGAAGGTTGCGGGTGGGCTGGTCCACTGCAAAAGTGGAGGCACTGGCCGCGAGGCCGTTGCAGTGCTTCCGTTGCCTGGCGGTTGGACACATCAGGCAGCGGTGCACTAGCACGGTCGACCGTAGCGGCCAGTGCTACAGGTGCGGTGCGACCGGCCACCGAGCCAATGTGTGCCCGGCTGCCCCCCGGTGCCCGATTTGCACCGAGCTGGGGAGACCGGCCGGGCACAAGGCGGGGAGTGGCTTGTGTCCCCCGCCCCCGAGGAAAGGCCGCAATGTTGGTGGGAAGGGACACACCGACAAACCGGCCGCCGGGGGAGGGGGGACACAGGCCTCCCAAACCCCGAGCCCGACTCAGAGGATGGAGGTCGATCCCCTGCCCTCCTCTGAGCCGGATGGCCGTGCAGTGGCCGCACCGGGAGCGTCAACGGCACCGTAATGCCTAGGACGCTCCCGGTCGTGCAGGCCAACCTGAATCACTCCCGCCGGGCAAAGGACTTATTTGTCCATGGCCTACCGGAGAGACAGGTCGGGTTGGCCGTTGTCACGGAGCCCTACAGCGTCCCCGACTCCTCCCCTTGGGTAGGGGACGAGGGGGGCTCAGTGGCAATATGGGCCCGTAAGGGCGGGGATTTCTCCCCCGGCCCCGTGGTCGAACGGGGCCGAGGGGTCGTGCTTTATAAGTGGGGAAGGTTTCTAGTCGCGGGTTGCTACATATCGCCCAACTGCAGCCTCGCCGAGTTCGAGGGTTATTTGGACCGGCTGAGGGTGATGATCACACCTCACCTAACTGGTCCAATGCTGGTCCTGGGGGACTTCAATTCGAAGTCCACTGCTTGGGGAAACCCCAGGACCACCTCTCGCGGCGAGGCTCTTGATGTTTGGGCGGGGGGCATGGAGCTCCGGTTACTAAACCGGGGCTCCGTAATCACGTGCGTGCGGTCGAACGGGTGGTCCATAGTCGATCTGACTTGGGCCACCCCCGCGACCGTACGCCGTGTGACCGCCTGGCGGGTGGCCACGGAGTGGGAGTCTCTCTCCGACCACCTCCATATCACTATGGAGGTGGAGGCCACCCAGCAACAGGCGGACGTGCCCCCCAGCAGAAGTAGCACCCATGCAGCGCCCGTGAAGTGGGCGCTGCAGCGACTGGACGAGGACGTCTTAAGAGCCACAGCTCTCGCCTATTCCTGGGTCGAACCCAGGGTGCGCGGAACTGACGAGGGGGTGTCATGGTTCCGGGGCATCATGAAGTCGATTTGCGACGCTTCGATGCCCCGGGCCGGTAGGCACCCCCCGAAAAAGTCAGCGTACTGGTGATCGGGCGAAATTGCGGACGTGAGGGACACGTGCGTCCGCGCCCGACGCCAGTACACCCGCGCACGTCGAAGCCACCCAGTTGGAGGCGTCGACGAGGCGAGAGTGGCCGCCCTTTACTCAGAGTACAGGGCGGCCCGTATGGCTCTGCAGCGTGCAATTGCCGCTGCAAAGGCCGCGGCCTGGGATGAGCTCCTCGGATCCCTGCAAAGGGATCCATGGGGGCGCGCCTACAAGGCGGTGCTGAACAAGCTCCGCCCGTGGGCGCCCCCCATTACAGAGGAGTTGGACCCCGAGTTCCTGGCGCGGGTTCTCAGTACACTCTTCCCTCCCCAGGAGGGAACGAGAGAGAACCCGCCCCCTTCGGCCCATACCATCTGGACCGATGAACTTGGGGTCACAGAGAGTGAGCTCTCCCGAGCCGTCCAGAGGATCCGGGAAGGGGGCAAGAAGGCCCCCGGTCCCGACGGGGTCCCTGGACGGGTGTTGGCCGCGGCCATGGACGTCCTCGCCACGGCTTTCATACAGACGCTGAACTCCTGTATGAGCCGGGGAACCTTCCCCAAGGATTGGAAAGTCGCCAGGCTGGTGCTCCTCCACAAGGCAGGAAAGCCCGCAGATACTCCCTCTGCGTACCGGCCCCTGTGTCTCCTCGACGAGGCGGGCAAGATCTACGAAAAGATCATTGCCGACCGCCTTGTCGAGCACCTGTCCCAACACGGTGGTCCCGATCTGAGCAACAGCCAGTTCGGCTTCCGTAGGGGGCGATCGACGGTAGACGCCATCGGTCGCCTCGCTTCCCTCCGGAATAGGCTGTCGCTCAAGGCAGGGTGTTGATGGCGGTGAGCCTCGATATCACCAACGCCTTCAACACCCTGCCATGGGATGAGGTAGTGAGGGCCCTGGATTATTACCAGGTGCCCTCCTACCTCAAGGATATTATCCGGGACTACCTGAGGGACAGGTGGTTTGAGTATCCGGGCCGGGACGGTAGTATGCAGAGGGAGGAAATGCACCGCGGAGTGCCACAGGGGTCGATCCTCGGACCGCTCCTGTGGCTACTCACGTTTGACGCGGTGCTGCGGGCTAATCTTCCCCTCGGCGTCCACCTGATCTGCTATGCAGATGATACACTGGTGGTCGTCGAGGGGTTGACGTGGAGAAGGACACTTAGTCTGGCGCAAGCAGCGGTGGGCTGCGTCGTCGGTGGGATCCGGGGATTGGGGCTGGAGATATCTGCTGGCAAAACCGAGGCAATGTGGTTACACGCGTTGCCTCGGAGCCAGCAGCCACCCCAACTCTGGATCCGGGTAGGTGAAGCCTCTGTCGAGGTGCAAGGTGAGATGAGTTATCTCGGCCTGACCCTCGACAGCCGCTGGTGCTTCGAGCGGCACTTCGACCTGATGGGGTAGCGGCCGCAATGGGGCGGCTGCTGCCCAACATAGGGGGGCCCGATGATAGGATTCGTCGCCTCTACTCGGGGGTAGTGCAGAGCAAGTTCCTTTACAGAGCCCCCGTGTGGTCCGAAGAGTTAATGGCCGGCCGGCGTAACATGCAACACGCATGGCGTGTGTAGCGTCGGCTGGCCATTCGGACCATACGGGGATATCGCACCATCTCCGGTGAGGCGGCGTGTCTCCTCGCGGGGATGACTACCCTGCATCTCATGGCGGTGGAGCGGACAACTACTTACCGTATTGCCTGCTCCATCCGTCGTGGGGAGTTATCCCCCGAGGGGGACGAGGTCGAGGTGTTGAGGCACCAGGCCCGGCAGGACACGCTGGTCCGGTGGCGGGAGGAAATCGCTTCCGCCAACTCGGGCCGGCCTATCGTCCGGGCACTCCTGCCCGTTCTGGAGGAATGGGTAAGGAGTCGGGTAAGGCTCACCTACCATACAACACAGATGCTCTCCGGGCACGGATGCTTCGGGGAGTATCTGTGTTGGATCGGGAAGGAACCGACGCCGCAGTGCCACCACTGCGAGGAGGCCCAGGACTCTGCGCGGCATACGCTGGAGGAATGTCCAGCGTGGTCGGCGCCGCGCAGAGACCTAAGGGGCGTAATAGGGATGGACCTTTCGTTGCCGGTCGTGGTCGACCACATGATCGGCGGCGAGAGGTCAAGAGCAGCGTTCGCCGCCTTCTGCGAGATTGTAATCACGCAGAAGGAGGCAGCGGAGAGGGAGAGGGAAGCCGACCCCCTCTCCGCCAGGAAGTTGGCCTCGACGGGGCGATCCCGCCGTGGCCGTCGGCGCCCTGCGAGAGGCCGCTGATGTATCGGCGGCGGTGGGACTACTTAGTTAATCCCACCGGCGCCAAGGGGGGCTTGCCGTATAGGCGCCCCCCGGGGTGGGCAGGTCGCGGGGGGGCGAGGAGGAGCACTAATCCCCCCTACCACAAAGATGCGGCCTGCCGGTCGTCCCCCCTTGTTTTATTTTATTTTTATTTTATTTATTTTTTACTGTATTTTATTTTATTTATTTATAAACCCCCATTTTACTTTATTGACCCCCCCTTTTTATGTTTTGTTGTGTTTGTCTTTTATTTACTGATATATTTTATTTTATTTATTTTATTTTATCTATTTATTTACTTTATTTATTGATTTATTTACATATATTTTATTTATTGATTATTTTATTTATTTATATATATTTATTATTTTAATTATATTATATTTTATTTTATGGGGTCGACCAGGGGGGTGGGACAGGGGGAAGGGACAGACGCGAGCCGGAACTCGCCTCTGTCCCCTCCTTGTCGCGTGCGGAAACCTCCTTCCTCGGCCGGGCGGGAACCCTTTGGGTTCTCTTCCTCGAGCGAGGATGGGGGTCTCCGGGGGTCGCGGGTGTCTCGAGCTGGGGCTCGGGACACCGTGTGGGTGACCCGCATAGTGTCCAAATAGCACTTGGTTTTGATTGGGGGGAGCTTCACCCCCCCCCCGGGAATGGGGCTTTCAAGCCGGGGCTGGAGGTGGTCGGTTGCATTCGTTTTCGAGATCCCGACCACCTCCAAATTAGCCTAGGGAGGTCACCGTAGGTTTTTTAGTGGGTAGGTCCGGTCCCTTCTGGAACGGACAGTCCCACATAACCCCGTCTCTCCCCCAGGAGGGCGAGGTACGCGTAAAGCGTTTTTCCTACGTTAAAAAAAAAACTAGTGGGCTATTGTTGCTCGCGGGCAGGACTGCTCTTGCGAGAATGTCAGTGGTACGCATGGCTAGTAGGGCTCACAGCTATTAATGTCTTTCATTTTGTGTGTGACTCTCCACGAGCCACACAAAGAACTTCCCGATTCGTTAGTTGCTGTATATTATTATTATTATTTATTAAGTGTACGTTTTAAGAAGATTATACGTTTTCAGGGAAATTCAATAGTTTTCTACTTATCAAAATGTTTGCTATATGGCGTCGCATTAAACGAACATCGCAGGCTCGTTGCTCGCTTGGTTCCTTGTTATAGTATACTAATGTTGCAAAATAAATTGTCTTAATTAGTTTTTCGCAAACGATACAACTCCTCATTATCCGGGGTTGCAGTATTGATCTTGGTTTTCTTCGATACTGTTAATTTAAATTGTCCCGAAATATATAAACCGCGCTCAATTTTGAAACTCTGCTCAGTGCTACATACAACATTTGTAAAGTTCGTATTTCTGATGTTTTAAAATCCATACATACTTTCTCGTATGTTTGTCCCTGACTTTTATGAATCGTAATCGCTTCAGCAGGAACCACTGGAAATTGACTACGTGTGATTTCTTATTTTTCTTCACTCGAAATATTTACTTGATTCGATATTTTGTTATTATTGGTGTTAAATTTTGATTTATATTTGCGTTTTTCATATAATCACGATAACGACTTCTTACTTTCACTCCTACTATGGCCAATTGAAAATCTAACCACAATATAGACGGAATTTTAGTATTTTCTTGAAAAGTAATAAATTTTAATATTCCGCATGCTCCATTAACCAATTCGTCTTCAACGTCAATGTTATTAATTATCATATATTTTATATTAATTTTCAATTTAATCTCAGTTAACAATTCGTTTTGAACTCATTGTTTATTTAAAGATTGTAATATAAATGTTTTTGTACTTTCATCGATATTCTTTGAAAATGTATTCTCGGCGATGATTAACTCACTCTTGCATTGGAATAATTTTCGATTATTGTAAGCGGTTACATTAGCATTAGTTGCATAATTTGAAAAAACATTTTTTTTAATTAAAAAAAAAGAAAAATTTTTTTTTTAATTTTATAAAAAATTGTTTTTTAAATTTTATAAAAAAAATTTTTTTTTAATATATATATATAGTTACGTTTACTTCTTCGGTGGATACGCCTTTCGTATAAATTGCAATGTTTAATCAACTCCTTTCGAAAAAAACTAAAAAACTACTTGACCAAAATGGACCAAAATCTAATCAGCTCTAAGTTACAGCGGGGCACATCGATTGCATCATTCATCATTCCGATCGCGTTGTTACTTTTTCTGAAAACGTTAACGAAAAATTTGATACCATAGAAACGGACATACGCACACACACACACACACACACACACACACATACCGACATTTTGATAAAAATAGTCTAAAATGACTCCAATGACCATGAAACGTGAAGATCTGCTAAAAATTCGATTTTCGATTTTCGGGGTAATTACAGTAACTTCCCTATGAATCGGGAAGTTAAAAAAGGTTCGGTTAGGTAGGGGTGACGGCTAGCGGGTCCAGGTCGGTTGACGGGTCGGAGAGTTCGGGTGCCGGATGCTGTGGAGGAAAGGATGGAAGGATTGGATGTCTCACATCGCCCTTGGCTCCCCCCGATTCGAGGTTTAGCGGCGGAAAACACCGGGAAGGATCGGCCATCTAAGTTAGATGTCAAGCGGCATAATGTATAATTAGTATGTAGGCGTAGGATCATTTAGGATCATAGGGATATAGGAGTAAAAACTTGTGACACTCTCTCGCTCGCTCAAATCCAAGTTTATTATTAGCATTTTCAGTTCGATATTTACACACGGAGTTTAAGCTAGGTTTGAACAGTGCATTAGTATTTAAGAGGACCTCTGTCCAGAAATGTCCTTCAGGATGGTATCTGGAACAAGAGAGAAAAGTTTCAAAGTATATTTTAAATCATTTAATTTTAACAAGGTATGTTAGAGCAGGTACAATGAGTGTCATGTAGGGTCTTGTAGCGGTAGCCTGAAGGTCTTTCTACCTGAAACAAAAGAAGATAGCTTATTAATGTACATTTTAAGGTCAATTATATTAGCTAAGTATTAATGAAATAGATTATTTAGGGTTAAGCAGAGGCGGCCTTTAGGTAGTTGAATCTGAAATAAGAGAAAAATGTATTAAGTACAAGGTAAAATTAGTATATTAGCCAGGTAAACGGCTAGCTTAATCAGTGTCAGGTAGCATTGGCCTCCAGGTCGTTGCATCTGAAAGAAAAGAGAAAAGTTAGTAATTTACATTTAGTTTAATTATAATTCTAGGAACATATAGTATAATTAGTGTTAGTCTACGATGTCCGTCAGGTCGGGTATCTGAAATAAAAGAGAAAAAGTTATTAGGTCGTTGTATCTGAAATAAAAGAGAAAAGTTATTAATTTATAATTTTAAAATCAGCTATATTAGCAAAGTACAAAAAATCAGTTTAATTAGAGTCTGGTAGAGGTGGTCTTCAGGTCATGTATCTGAAACAAAAGAGAATAGTATATTAATTTATATTTTAGATCAACTATATTATGTCAATACAATAGATCTTGTGTAATTAGTAAAGGGACTAGGTTGAAAAAAAGTGAGATGCGTTTAGATGTAGTCACTTAGTGTGTTTTTTATTTTTATTAATATTAGGATTATGTTGTATTATAGTATAATGTATAGTAGGATTATATTTAGTACGATTATCAATACAAGTTTATAATAGGGTTAATAGCTAATAATAGGTGCGGTCCAAAGTGACCCGGGTGCCATTTTGATTAATACAAACTTCCCAGCGCAGTGGGAGTTCTTGTATTTTGTCGCGATAATAGTTACTAGGCAACTGGGTGTGGAAATCTAGGAACTGGCGTTGTATTCCGTCGATCCCAGAGTCATCCAATCGGCGGGATGAATGATGTTTCGAGTAATCTCGAAAGACGGAATAATCGCAGGGCGATAGGTCAGGGGAGTTAGGGGGGTGAAGTAGTACCTCTACCCCCATCTCTCGGTAGCTGGCGCGGGCAATGGATGATGTGTGAGGTCCGGCCATGTCTTGTAACAATTTCGGGGGTGTACTTCCCGGTTGTAGGGAATAAAAAGAGCGTAGGGCGTCTCGGAAGAGCGAAGCGTGCACCTCGCCGGTGATTTGGGTACCGGGGGGTGCGAAATGACACAGGAGTAGACCTCCCCCGCACCGCCACAGACTGACCTGTACCTTCAGGAGAGGCTGTGGTGGTGGGGGGGGGGAGTACTCGCCAGTGCGAGTCCGGAAACCGGGCCGGACGCGGCCGTCGTGTATGAGCCAGCGCTCATCGCAGATCACCACGATGTCGAGAAAGGGGGTATCCATATTACGTAGTAAAAGCTCGACGCACACGTCGACGCGGCGGGTCCGACTTCCGGAACTGGGGGTGAAAACATCCGATAGTGCGCAGTTTTCGATAACCCAGCTTCTTGAGTCTAGCGGCAATGGTGGTTGCGCAAACGCCAAAAAGGGGCCCCAGCTCATCAAGACTCAGCTGGGGTGACTGCTTTATGGTGGAAAGAAGGAGGCTGTCGTCGATCGGGAGGGGTGGGCGACCGCTCCGTGCGCTGTCCTCCATGTGTGTCCGTCCGGCATCAAATTGTGCGTACAGCTTATAGACAAGCGACCGGGAGACTATAGGGCCGTACGCCTGTGTTATTTGCGCGAGGGCATCCATGGGGGCCACGTTGGATGAGTACAGCAAATGCACGATGATACGTTTCCTCTCCCAAGAAAACGTATGGCTAGAAGCCTAAAGTAAAAGAGAAGAGGGAAAAATCAAATTAAAGTAAAGGGGTGTACCAAAGGTATATTTTTGTATATTTTATTTCATTTTATTTATATTATATTTGATTGGTTTTAATACAAGAGAGTGTGTATTATACCCGTGCTGAGGGGGAGGGACGGCCTCGTGATGCTCCTGGACGTGGGAGTGGCATCTTATGTCTGGGTGAATGTAGATGGAATCTGAAAAGAAAGAAAAGAGAAGAAGTTAGAGATTTGGTTTTATGCATGACATTGTTAGGAATAAAATAGAATAACTTAGAAGTAGATGTTAGGATTAGAATAATATAGAAAGTAATAATCTGTGAGAGTCTTCCAGCAGGCGAATGTAAACTGGGATTGTTCTCGAGAAGGCAGTTATAATAATGTTAATCTGAATCTTCACATTATTATAGAAAGTGAGAAAATTGAATAGAGAATGTAAGAGAGAGCATTAAACAGTTTTATACAGTGTTACGGTGTGTAGAATTACGGATAAGAGAGCTAGAGAATTTTTAATGAAACTATAGAGTACGTTGCATGACAATTTTCAATTTCTATTTTAAACAAATCAGTAGAAGCCTACTCGATAACGGTCTACAGGTTCCTATGGAAGTACAAGAATAGAAATTCAAATTTAAGCGGTACTGTAACAAGCGTGTCAAGGCAAGACGTGTTCCTATGGTATGTTATGCGGGTAAAAACAGCGTGAGTGTATATACACAGTATCGACCTTATTGTGAACGCGACGTGGTCTCCCGGTGTTTACGCAAAAAGATGTTTGGCACCGCGAGGTAGCGAGTGCGTAGAGGTCGATGCGTGCTGGCGGTTGGAATGTTCGATGTTCGGTTTTTAAAGTCAAATGGTGTAATCAATAATAGTTCTTTTACGAACTCTACAGGAGAGAAAGAGAAAGATAGCTGTAGGGAGGGGACTTCGCCGAACCGCCGACAACGGTCGTGCAGAGAGGTGACACAGAAGGTGTTCGTACCTTGTAGGGTATACTCGGTCGAGATACTAGTTTTGAGGAGAGTAATAAGTTTAGTTTTGAGTTGAGGATTTACCACGGGTTAGGATGTATTCCTACGGGTTTTGGGAATAGTGTAGTTTATGTCGCGAGATCTATTTCTTAGTGAAATGCTTCCGTTCGGCAATTCACCTTTTTGAGGGTTAGTGCCGGATAGTGCTGCGGAGAGAGTGACTTTTAGGGCTCGGTTCTGTTTTTCACTAGTGAAGAGACAGTGTGTGTCTAACTTTTATAAAGGAGTTTTAGGATGTTCACGGACTTTGTGCTCGGAGTTCGGGCGAAAAGTCTGTGGACGACGGGCTTACGTTTAGCTAGGGGGTTGTCCACGGACTTTCTGACCGAGGTTCGGTAAGGATTTCAGTGGACTCCAACTTCTAGGGTAGTTAGGGGCCCTCGGAGGGCTGATTTAGGGGTTTCCAGTAGTTAAATCAATAGTTTAGTTTTAAGAGTTTTTTGGCAATATTCAAAAAAGATTCTTTTTTACTTTTTGTTTCTACAAAATTTCCGTTTTATCTTGGCAGGTCGTGGAGAAAATTCATGGAAACGTGGAAAATTATTATTTTGCTTTTAAGAAATTGTTCTGTCGTTTTCTTTTTAGTGTAGTGAATGCTTAAAACTGCAACCGGTGTTAGGCAGTGAGTTTTTTCATATTAATTGAGTGGTGTCCACGGACTTGTTGGCCGAGTGCCGGACGAAAGGTTCGTGGAAAAATTGACATTTGTTGTGTGGCAAGAAGTCCACGGACTTTCTGGCCGAATTTCGGGGGGGGGGGGGGGGTAATCTGCGGATAGCCTGAGCCAAGTGCGTGCGTTTTTAGGGTTGGCGAGCGAGAGAGTCGAGAGCGGTCTCAGGACCTTGTTGCGAGCGAATTTAGAGTTAATTATTGTGTAAATATTCCTCTGTGAAGTTATGTACAGGTGTTTATTACAATTAAAATAGGAAATTGTTGTTAAAAAAAAAGGTAGTGGTGACGTCCGGGAAGCGTCCGGCGTCATCCTTCATAGGGGAGGTCCCCGTGGAGGTGGTGAAGAGGTCCCGCAGCGGCAGGAACGCACCCTCTATAGAGGAGTGCCGCCTGGAGCTGAGGGACCTCCTCGCCGGAGAGATTGCCGCTCCGGTGGTTGCCGCCGGGCGTTTGGTCGAAAGCACCGCCCTAATGAGCGGCAATCCCAAAGGGACATTCGTGAAGGCCCTCAGAGACTCGGCGCGCCTCATTGAGCCGGCGATGAGGGAGCTGGAGGGAAGAGGGTGGCAGGGAGCCTCCTCCTCCACCGCTGGCCCCAGCGCCGCGCCCCCTGAGGGGACAACCCGGGCCCCGCCTGCAGACCTCTGGGAGAGGATGCAGGCGGAGAACCGGGAACTCAGGGAGCAGAACGCGGCGCTGAGGCGGGAGATGGTGGAGTTGAATGACTCCCTGACCTCCCTCCAGGGGGATATGTTGGCGATGAGGAGGGGCCCGGCCGATTCAGTGACGGCCCCCCTTCGTCGCCGCTTCCCCCTGCGGATACGGTCCAGCGGAGGAGGTCGCCGCGCCCTTCCTCCCTCGGGGTGGGACCTTCGGGGGATGCGGTCCTCCTGGCCCGGATCGGGGCCCTCATGGACGCCAAACTAATGGCGTTCCGTGAGGAGCTCCGACCGGTGCTGGGGGGTCGCAAACCCCCGACGTTGTCGTACGCCGGCGCAGCGCGGTTGGCCGTGACCCCCTCGGGGGTCCCAGCCCCCGTTGCTCCGCCGGCGTCGGCCACCGTCCCCCTAACCTCCGTTCCCCCCGCCGGGGGGCCGGTGGCGAGGGGGAAAAAGAAAAAGAAGAAGAAGAAGAAAGGGAAAGGGAAGGGGGACAGGGGGATGCTAAGGCCTCCCCCGCCCCCCAACCCCCCGTGTAGTGGCGAAGGCCAGCCCCACTCCCCACCAACCCGGGGCCTCGCTGCCCTCTACGGAGGATACTTGGTCCCGGGTGGTGGGGAGGAAGGAGAAGCGGAAGGCCAAGGCCACGTCCGCCCAGCCCCCCCGGTTCCCGCCTCCAAAGGTGGGATCGGGCCCGCGATGAAGGCGCCTCCTCGTGTGGCGGCTCCTCCCCGTTCCGCGGCGGTGACGATCACCGTCCCGGAGGGGAGCAAGGCCACCTACGAGGAGGCCATACGGAGGGCTCGCCAGTATCGAGACCCTCCAGTGGAAGCGGGCTATCACCGGGGGCCTGATCATTCAGGTTCCCGGTGCTGATGGGGGCGCGAAGGCGGACGCTCTCGCCGCCGGTATGTCCCGCGTCCTGAGGGACATTGATGTGAGGGTGGCCAGGCCCGTCAAGAAGGCGGAGCTCCGCCTGACGAGCCTGGACCTCTCCGTCACCCCTCAGGAGGTGGTGGCGGCGGTGGCGATGGCCGGGGGCTGCACCCCCGAGTCCGTGAAGGTCGGGGATATCAAGATCCCGGCCGGCGGACTCGGCACCATATGGGTGCAGTGCCCGGCTGTGGCGGCCTTGGCCCTTGGGAGGGCCAAAACAGTTAAGGTGGGATGGACCCTCGCCCGGGTGGTCATTCTGGCCGCCCGACCCATGCAGTGTTTCCGCTGCCTCGCCCTCGGGCACGTGAGGCAGCGGTGCACTGCTGCGGTGGACCGGAGCGGCCATTGTTACCGGTGCGGGAGACCGTCCCACCGAGCGGTGGCGTGCAAGTCCGCCCCCACATTGCGCCGTATGCGCGGGGGCAGGCAAGCCCGCCAACCATAAGGCGGGGAGCAAGGCGTGCTCCCCGCCCCCCAAAAAGGAGGGGAAACAAGGAGGCGGCGGTGTGGCGCCGTCTCCTACTGCCACAGGGGTTGGGGGGGGGACGGACAACCCCACCCCCTACCTCCCCCTCCAACATGGTGGTAGAGCCGGCCCGGGGCGGGAGTGGGGTTAACTCCCCTCCCGTCCCGGAGCCGACTCAGGCGGGAGCATCCTCGAGCCCGACGTAATGGCTACCTCGGCTCCGGGATGCTCTCAGATGGTTCTCCAGGCCAACCTCAACAATTGCCGCCAGGCACAGGACCTGATGGTCCAACGCCTGGCGGAGGTTGAGGTTGGCCCGGCAGTGACCTTCGAGGTCCCCGACCAACCACAATGGTTCGGGGATCTGGAGGGCTCCGTGGCAATTTGGGCTCGCCAGTCGGCGAGGTTGCCCCCTTCCTCCGTGGTCGAGCGGAGCCGGGGGCGGTGTTGGTAAAATGGGGAAGATTTCTAGTCGCGGGGTGCTACTGTTCGCCGAACCGTGGCTCCACCGAACTCGGGGAGTTTCTGGACCGGTTGAGGGGCATGCTGGCCCCTACTTAGCCGATCCGGTGTTGGTCCTGGGGACTTCAATGCGAAGTCTCTCAGTTGGGGAAACCCCAGGGCCGACCCCCGAGGTGGAGTCTTGGAGGAATGGATGGAGGGGCTGGTTACTTAACCGGGGCTCCGTGCCGACATGCGTGAGGTGGAACGGCTGGTCCATTGTGGACATTTCGTTCGCGACCGCTTCCGCCTCACGCCATGTGTCCAGATGGCGGGTCTGGGAGGGGGAAACCCTCTCGGACCACAGCTACATCCTGATGGATGTGGCTGTGGTCTCGGACCCGCCGGTGGACACGCCCCTCCTCCGGCGAAGTAGCGCCCTTTCGGCGCCCAGATGGGCGCTGAAGCGGCTAGACATGGACCTGCTGAGGGCCGTGATTATCGGCTCCACCTGGCCTCCGGCCAGGGAGCGTGGACCTGACGAGGGGGCGGCTTGGCTCCGGGGCACGTTGCAGATGATCTGCGACGTAGCGATGCCCCGGGTCCGGGCCTGTCCCCCTCGGAAGTCTGTGTACTGGTGGTCGGGTGAGCTGGCCGAGCTTCGCAGCTTGGCCGGTCGAGCCCGCCGCCGGTACGTCCGCGCTCGGCGACGCCACTTTCGCGGTGGCGACCCGGAGCCGACGGTGGACGATCTGTACAGGGAGTATAGATCGTCCGCCGAGGCCCTCAAGCGTGCGATCACTGCAGCCAAGGCCAAGGCCTGGAACGAGCTCCTGCAGACTCTCCGCGAGGATCCGTGGGGGCGCCCGAATAGGATGCTGCTTGGGAAGCTCCGTCCTCGGGCGCCCCCTGTCGCGGAGAGAATGGACCCGGAGTTCTTGGGACGCGTCGTCGATACCCTCTTCCCCCCGGCGATGGGGGGGAGGGGGGGACTGCACGCGTCCCGGGGCCGACCAGCGATTGGTCGGACGAACTCCGGGTCTCCGAGTGAGAGCTCGACCAGGCCATCCAGGAGTGCCGGGCTAGGGGCAAGAAGGCCCCCGGCCCCGATGGCGTTCCTGGCGGTATAACGGCCTTGGCGCTAAAGGTCCTTGCCCCGGCATACAGGAGCATCTTGGATGCGTGCCTGTGCCGGGGGATCTTCCCCAAGAGTTGGAAAGAGGCGTTCCTGGTCCTTCACCAGAAAGTCGGAAAACCCGCAGAGTCTCCCTCTGCCTACCGGCCGGTATGTTTACTTGACGAGGCGGGCAAGCTGTTTGAAAGAATTATTGCTGCCCGCCTCCGAGAGCACCTGTCGCGGGGTGGTCCCGGGCTGAGCGACAGCCAGTATGGGTTCCGGAGGGGGCGCTCAACTATAGACGCCCTTGAGCGTCTGCGCCTCCTCCGGGAAAGGGCTGTCGCCCGGGGCGGGGTGTTCATTGCTGTGTCCTTAGACATCTCCAACGCATTCAACACACTGCCCTGGAAGGAGATAGAGGAGGGCCTGGAATACTTCCAGGTCCCCCTCTATCTCTGGGAAGTGCTCCGGGATTACCTCCGCGACAGGGAGGTGTATATTGCCGGCCGGTATGGCGCATATCTGAGGGAGATATGCCGCGGGGTTCCACAGGGATCGGTCCTAGGGCCACTCCTGTGGATCCTAGCGTTTGACGCGACACTGCGGGTTCCCCTCCCCCCTGGGACGGGTGTCATTTGCTATTGCGATGACACCCTGGTCTATGGGGAGGGGAAGGACTGGGAGGAGGCAGGACGCCTCGTGGAGTCCGCCCTGGACTGCGTTGTTGGACGGATCCGGAGAATGGGGCTTGTCGTGGCCGACGCAAAGACCGAGGCGATTTGGTTGTACGAATCGTCTCGGCAGCGGCGGCCGCCCCAGGGATTCCGGATCCGGGTCGTAGACACCCTCGTCGAGATCTGGCCCACGATGAAGTATTTGGGCCTGATCATCGACGGTCGCTGGCGTTTCGAGGATCACTTCGAGCTCCTGGCCCCCCGACTGGAGAGGACAGCGGCTGTGCTTGCGCGGCTGCTGCACAATATCGGGGGGCCGCAGTTGTATGTCCGCCGCCTCTATCTGGGGGTGATGCGGTCCATTGCCCTTTATGGGGCCCCCGTGTGGCACCGCTCGCTCGAGGCCAGCCGACGCAGTATCGCACTCTTGGAAAGAGTGCGGCGTCGGCTGGCCTTGCGGGCCATACGGGGGTACCGCACCATCTCCACCGAGGTGGCGGGCCTCTTGGCCGTGGTTCCTCCCTTCCACGTGGTGGCGGCGGGGAAGGCGATCATATACCGGCTCGCCTGCGAGTCCCGCCGCCCCCCTGGGGAGGAGCTGACGGCCGAGGAGGATGGGGAGCTCGAGGTGCGGAGATGCCAGGCCCGCGCGGACGTGTTCGAGCGATGGAAGCAGATGCTTTCGTCCTCGGCACGTCCGGTAGTTCGGGCCCTCCTGCCCATGTTCGATACATGGTGCGGGAGGCGAGTTGGGTTGACCTTCCGCCTCACGCAGGTGCTCACCGGACAAGGTTGTTTCGGTGAGCACCTGCATAGGATGGGGCGGGAGCCAGCAGCGCAGTGCCACCACTGCGGCGAGGAGGTGGACACGGCGCGGCATACACTCGAGGAGTGTCCGGCTTGGGCCGAGCCGCGCCGTGTCCTTAGAGCCGCGGTGGAAGGGTGGGACCTCTCGCTCCCGATCTTGTTCGACCACTTGATCGGGGGCGGGAGGTCGGCGAAGGCGGTGGCCTCCTTCTGTGAGACAGTGATGTCCCAGAAGGAGGCCGCCGAGCGAGCCCGGGAACGGGACCCGGGCTCGGCGAGAAGGAGGATGGCGCGGGGACGTCCACCGCGTCGTCGTGCGCCGCCCTCCCCTTCAGGGAGAAGAGGAAGGGCGACGGGATCGGGAGATGCGAGGTCCCCCGAGTGAGGGACGGTGATGGGCGGGAGGGCGCGGGGAGTGTTCCCCTCCCCGCGCCAACTAATGCCCCCCCCGGGGGGGCGGGGCTTCCCCTGGCGGTGCGAAGGGTTCGCCCCTCGCACCGCCGTATGCCGCCGTCTCGGGGGGCTGAGGAGGGGGGGCCGGGGGAGTGAGCTAACCCCGGCCCCCGGGGGGAGTTAATCCCCCCGGAGTCGCACGGCACCCCGAGACTTTGGTCTTTGTGGCGGGGTGCCGGCCACACCCCAGAGGCGTGCTCTGGGGTGGGGCGCGTGGGGGGTGGGGTGGGGAGGGTCGGGGCGTTCGGATGCGCCTCCGACGACCCTCCCTTGCCGGTGTCGGCGCCCTCCTGCCCTGGCCGGGCGGGGACCCACGGGTCCCTGCTCGAGCGGGGCAGGAGGGCTCCGGGAGCTGTGGGTGGACCTAGCTGCGGCTCGGGAAGCCCAATCCGAAGGCTCCAGGGATGGGGACACTGGGCGGGTCCCTCCGCCCAGGGTCCAGTTAGTGTTAGGTATGGGGGGAGCTAACCCCTCCCCCCGGGATGCATGTAAAGCTACGAGGTGTCCCGTTGAGTTCTCGCGAGATCCAGGCACCTCCTACATAGCTTAGGTGGGCGTGTGTTTTTAGTGCGGTATGCCTCGGGAGGGGATCGAGTCCCCTAGGAGAGTCACCCGAGGAGAGTCCCACATAACCTCGGCTATCCCCCAGGAGGCCGAGGTATGCGTAATGCATTTTCACACGAAAAAAAAAGAAAAAAAAGGTAAGGTTAGGTATTGGGGGTCCCCATCCGGTTGCCTCTATAGGACGAACAGGTCAGACAAAAGATCTAAACGTGAAAGACAGAAATAAAAGAACCATTACTTATTTGAGCGAATCCGAGGAGGGAGGAAAGACAGATTCCTCCACCTCCGCTTTCAAAAAGATTAGGATTATAGGACAGGAGGGTATCGAAGCAATGAAGGGCGACGAGGAGATTTTATTCGTAGGAATTATCGAGAAAGAAGAGAGGGAAAACCTAGACCTGATTAAGAGCCTGACTAGGGTCATCGAGAGGGCGAGAGCTTCGACCAGAGAATTAGTGTCGCTGATTAGACTAGGAGAGGTAGGTGGTATAGATCGAGTAAGAAGTAGGGCGGTGCAGGTAGACAGTCACCTCGGTGCCGCATCTCCCCAAATTAAAACTATTGAGCACCTTTTTGAAAAGATCACTTTGAGAAAGGACATGCGTTATAGAACAATAAGCACACAGGTAACCCCTCTTACCGCCAAGGCTTTAGAAAAGGAGCATAAGAGACTAGCAACAAAAAAAGCAGGATAAAAGCGGAAGAAATAGCGAGTCTAGAGTTAGTGAGAAAAGTGGGAAGGAGAGTAAGAAAATAGGTGCTACTTCGTCGAGAAACAGGGCAACGATGGTAACTCCACCGATGAGGAAAGGGAGGGAGATTCGGACGACCAGTCTGAAGAGAAAGAGAAAGAATTCAGGGTGGTAGATAGAAAGATGAGGGCAGAAGATAAAAGAAGAGCAAAAGAAAAGAAAAACAAGGATTTGGAGGAAGAATCAAGAAAGAAGAAAGAAGAGGAGGAGAGGAAGAAGCGAAAGAGGATTCCGCCCCCTCCTAGATCCGATGCAATTATCGTCAAGGCCTCGGATAAAACCACCTACGCAGATTTATTCAAGAAATTGAAAAATAAGGCACCGGACAAAATGGAAAGCATCCAGACGGTCAGGCGCTCAAGGGGAGGAGACCTGATCATCGAGATGCAAAAGGAAGCGAGCTCCTCAGCCATGGAACAGCTGGTGAGGAGCACACTGGGAGAAGACCACGCGGTGAGGAAGCTGGCGTCCAGGATCTTATTTGAAATTAAAGATCTCGACCCCACGATGAAGAAGGAGGATATCAGACAAGCCTTGGCTAATAAATTGGATATAGGACAACTCGCTGAATCGGAAATTGACGTAAAAACGCTCCGTTTCGGGTTCGGGGGCACTAAGACCGCCATTATTGCCTTACCTGCCGAAATCGCAAACAAAATCGGAGAAGAAAACAAAGTTAAAATAGGTTTCACTTACTGTAGAATAAATAGAACCATGAATTTAATAAGATGCTTCAAATGTCACGAATTCGGCCATATGTCGTACGCTTGCACTGAGAAGTTAAACTCGAGGGATCTGTGTAGGAGATGCGGTACAGAAGGGCACCAGATTAACGGGTGCAAGGCGGTTAGGCGGCGTGTACTATGTACTAGGAGGGGTGTGCCGGCCGCAAACGCAGAGCATGTTGCAGGAGCGGCAAACTGCCCTCAATATAGGAAATTCATCGCGGAGATGAATATGAGAAATTAGGTATTTTCAATCTAAAAATACTACAAATTAATTTAAATCATTGCAGAATGGCACAATACTTACTGGAGCAGACTGCAATGGAAAGGAAAGTAGACGTGGTTCTGATTTCGGACCCTCTCTCGAATCCAGGACACTGGGTATACGGAACAGGAGGATCAACAGCTATTTGGGTCACCGGAGTAAACGGTCTGGGGAGGTTCGAGGATGGAGACAGGGCCGACGTAGACTTCACGGCGGTTCGCCTGGGCGAATATACGATAGTGAGTATATACCTGTCTCCAAGCACCACCCTAGACGTTTACTCCGATAAACTAGAAAAAATAATGAATTTTGTTCGCGAGCAAAAGTCCTCAGGAAGGAAGATCATTCTAGGAGGGGACTTCAATGCCCATGCCCCAGTATGGGGCTCGAAAAACTTTAACTCAAGAGGATCGATTGTGCTAGAGGAACTACTGAAAACGGGAGCACCCCATGATGGGAACACCCCATCAAGCCGGAAGGAGGCCCGACCTTTGAAAGACCTTCAGGACAATCAGTTATCAATTTTGTGGCAGTTTCCGATTTTTCTAGTGCTACAGGTTACTCTGGGGTTCTGGACATCGAGACGGCGTCAGATCATCGCTACGTGGAAACAATTTTTAAATCTATAGAAGGTATCGAGGGAAGGAGAAGTTTTCAGCCAAAGTGGAAAGCAACGATGAAGACCCTGGAGAATGCAAAAAGTGGTTTCGAAAGAGCCTTAGAAGGAAATAACCTGGTTTTCAAAGATTTTTATCATAAAACGGAGGAGACAAATTTTCTGAAACTAATCAATCTTGTTTTAGATGAAAACCTGGAAAGAACGAAGATGGAAAAGAAAGAACACACTACCTGTATTTGGTGGAATCCAGAATTGACGAAGCTCAGAGATAGAACCCGCAAGCTGAAAAGAAATATACAAAGAGAGAGAAAGAAAGAAAAAAGAAGAGCAAAGGTAGGAGAAGGTAGTGTGGGGAACCTGGATAACGAGGAGGTCGAAATCTTAAAGATCCTATACAAAGAGGCAGCAAGTACACTCAAGAAAAAGATTATTGAAGCTAAAGTAGAAAAATGGAACAAATTATGCGAGGATTTAAATATGGACGTATAGGGAAAACCATACAAAATCATAATGAAAAGTGTGAATAAATCATCTCCACCAGCTAGTCTTTCTCCGGAATTTGCGAAGGAGGTACTCGAAGGCCTCTTCCCAAGGAGGGACCACCCCGAAGCCCAGTCAGGACAGCACGAGGAAGGGATTCTACGAGAAGAAGAGGAAGAAGAAGAGCCACAGGAAACAGAGGACACATCACACTATGATTTTGAAAGAATACACGAAGAAGAAGTCAGAGAAGCCGCTAAGAAGATTGCTCCAAGGAAAGCAGCCGGCCTCGACGAGATCTCTCCCGAGATTATCAAAGCACTAGCTGAATACAGGCCAGACTCCTTTGCGGCCCTGTTCAACGGAATTCTGAGGAGAGGTAGGATTCCGGACAAGTGGAAGACGGCGAAGACGATCCTCCTAAGGAAACCCGGAAAGCACCCCGACACAATCTCCGCGTACAGGCCGATTTGTATTATCGACGCCATTGTTAAGTTACTGGAATACGTGCTGAAAGAGAGAATGACCAAGTTCTATGGAGATCTGCTTTTTGAAAAAAACCAATACGGATTCGCAAAAGGAAAATCTACCGTACATGCGATGATGGAGGTGAGGAAGACCGTAAGAAGAGGCATCGAGAGGCAGAAATTCTCGGCGATGGTAGCTCTCGACGTGAAAAACGCGTTCAACTCCCTAAGATGGGAAAATATTATAAGGGAAATGAGAGAGAGAGGAAAACGCCAGAATACCTTATAAGAATAATTACTAATTATTTCAGAGATAGGAAAATCCTATATAGCACTGCGAATGTACAAATCGGCCTGGACATGGAGATGGGAGTCCCGCAAGGATCCGTCCTCGGCCCAATCCTCTGGAACATCGTATACGATGGCCTATTAAGAAGACCGTGGCCGAGGGGAGTCTCCGTGAAAGCGTTTGCGGACGATATACTCATCATGGTGAAGGGAAGCTCCCCACAGGTATTAAAAAGGAATGTTGAACAGGCCGTAAGGGAGGTAAACCTTTGGCTGAAGGAAGTGAGTCTTGAATTAGCTGTTAATAAAACTGAGATTATGCTCACAAACAAGAAGAGAGTAGGAGAGGACTTCTCTTTTAGATTGGGAACAGTGGACATCCCGCCTGCACCGACGCTCCGGTACGTGGGAGTCACATTCGACGTTAAGAGCGATTTCAAGAAGCACATAGTCGAGGCTACCAACAAGGGTATCAACGTGATGGCCGCCCTTGCGAGATTGATGACGAATCATAGCGGAGCGAACCAAAGCGCAAGGAAGTTATATTACATGGTGCTGGAATCGATTGTTCTCTACGGGACGTCGGTGTGGGCGGAGGCAGCCAAAATCGAGTCGAACGCACGCATTTTGAGAAATGCCCAAAAAATAGGTTTGGCGAGAGTAGTTTCGGCCTACAGATCCGTTCCACTAAATACTCTCTCTGTTCTAGCAGGAATCGTCCCGTGGAGCGTTAAAATCAGAGAAAGAAAAAACTTGTCCACCTGGGAAAATTCATTTTCTGACATCCTTCAGGGAACAAATAGGAGACCTCAAAGGAACGCTGCGAGAATCATACCAGCTAATTTTTATAGGGAGGACCCAGTTGAGGTCATGGAGCTGGCCGACCAGTACGAACCAATCGTCGAGGACAGAAGACCGCCTGAGCTGGAAGCGTGTCTGGCTACAAGGGAGGCCGAGGAGACCACCGAAACCAGGAGGAGAGCCCTGAAGAGGGCCCTTATTATTAGTGTATAACTATGTGTGTAGACAAATGTGAACAGTGATTGTGAGTGTGGAAAAATTTCAAGGCACCTGTGTGAAATAAACATACGAATTATTTATCGATTCGAAAGTGAAAGTGAAATTCTGGATCGTCGACTTGACCGCGCATCCCTTAGGCCTTATTACGATCTACCACCGGCTGTGCAGTTCGTCGACCTGGCCGTACGTCCCTTACATTTCGTTACTGCCGTATGCCCGAAGACATCTGTGCAGTTCGTCACCGAGTGACCTAGTGACACACATTTCGAAGCAGCAAATGGATTTACGGCTGAATAAGTGAGTTTTTAAAACAATCAGTTTCTGCCTCTTTTCTCGTTCGGGTAAAGTTGCCGTAAGTCGGGTAAGGATGATCCGGGTCTTCATCGATTTCAATGACCTTGAAATAATGTTATAAAACTCGACGTTTTAAATATCTTTTTCCTTTGAAATGGTTGACGGTCGGCTTTAGTTTCGGAGACATTAGCAGGCCGTGTCCGTTATCATGAACACCCATAATGAATTTACAAGTAAATTTTCTCGCGATAATCTCGTAAACTAAAGCCTACAGCCACAAATTCTAAAGAGAAATGTTGTTCAGAATAATGGTCTTGACCACATATCCAAAGCTCATTGAAATCGGAGAGCATTCACATAATCGAGAAACTCTTGTTCGCTGCGATTTCACGGCGTACCGCCAACGCTTTGATGCGAGCGCGGCGCGGCGCGGCGGCCCAGGGCGCGCTCTGATTGGTCAGCGTTTTTCGTTAATAACTCCTAAACAAAGCCGCGGCTGACATTGGTGCAAAGGAAAATGTTGCTTCAAATGACCTAAGGAACCTCCCATTTCCCGGACTTGAAGGAGTTTTGGGACACCCTGTATATATGTATATATAGATGTTGTTAGAGATTTTCCACCATGTTGACCACTTGTACATAATTTATGAAATAAAACGACTCAGTTCTGGCGATCGGTTCGGCGTGCCGTCATTCCCGCACCGTCCCACTGCCCCCCGTGAGCTCCTCGGGTGGATCGAGCAACTCGAGGCTCGCGGGCGCGGCAAGGGGAGCGGTCGCGGCTGATCGACGCGCCCAGCTGATCGCTCAGTTACCTGTATACAGTTCGTCTATTGACACAAACCGACATTCATTACGTTACTTTTGATCACCTCCCGAATCGCTTGTCGTTAACGTTTCGTCGACCCCCCTCAGTCTTCCTTCTCAATTCTTTCCCGTTAATCTTAGAGTCCCGGTATCGATCCGATTCCCCGAATCGACCCGGAATCTAAAACATTAGTCCTTCGAGCCGGATATTACTCAGTTACGTTGTTCGATCACACGCGCGGAACAACGGGATTTCGCCCCTAGTGTGTGTGCCTTCGATACCGCTCTCGATTTCGACGGTTTTGTGAGTGCTGTGTCGAGAGGCTACGGGATCCGCGAACCCTACGTCGATCGCACTCCGAAAAAACCCTCGAACTTCTGCCAAATTGGAGTCGTGACGCGTTCTCCAACGGTTCGCTCGTTTGAACGCGTTAACGGACTTCTTTGTCCTCGCCGACCGCGCGCGATCAAAACAGGTGCTCGTGACCTTGTTACGCAACGCTCGCGAGCAGTGCCTGTGGTTTGGTGTTGCTTCGGCCACAGTTCGAACTCAACGGTGCTTTGACGTTTTGCGGGATACACGATGTCGACAGACTTGAAAACTCTCACCATCCGTCAAGAGGACTTGGGGTACCGGATTTCCCGAATTCTGCCTAACCTGAAGAAGCTGGCGAAGGACAACGTCTCTATCGGGTTGCTGGAAACCAAGTTGAGAAAACTCGACGAATTGTGGAGAGCCCTCAAGGGTCTACATGTCCAGATGCTCGCTTTGGAGTCTTACGATCGGGACTACTTCTACTCCATCGACGACGAATACGATACCCAGGCCTCAGCTCTGAAAGCCTGGATCACGGAGTTGCGTTCGATGCCTGCAACCGACCCGTGGGACCCGTGGGATATCCCTGACTCGGATCTGGAAGGTCAAGGAATCCTGCATCCTCCGAGCGATCCCGAGTTCCCGACGACGTCGACTCCATTGGACATCGAGTGTCTGGTCACTCCAGCATCGCTCAACGATATCGCCGCGCCGTCCGATGCTCCTGGCCACCCCGCTCGTCGACGTCATTGCCACCACCGGGGAACGCCTCCCGACTCACATCCGGGCTCGCAGCTCTTCCGTCTTCGCCTGTGCGCTCTGACGTCTCCGCTACTGCGTTGTCGCGCCTCCGCGCTCGCGTTCTCCGACCGCCGCTTTCGGACTTCTTCTCGCTTTCGGACTCTTCTCCGCTTTTGCGCTCGTGCACTCACGCACCTCCGAGTTCGGGCCTTCGCTATTGCGGTCTTGCGTCTCCGCGTCCGTACCTCCGCTCTCGCGCCCCTGCGCTATCGTGCCTTCGCCCGCGCAACCCCGCTTGGGCGCTCTTGCGCCTCCACTCTGGCTCTGCCGCGATTGCGCTCTCGGGCCCCCGCCTCCGCGCTCGTGCACTCACGCACCTCAGCTTTCGGATCGGCGCCCGCGCCCCCGCTCGTGCGCCTCCGTTTTTGCGATCTCGAAACTCCTGTTGTGCGCTTTCGTGCCACCGCTGGCGCGCTCACGCGCCTTCACTCTCGCTCTCTTGCGCCGCCGCTCGTGCGCTCTTGCGTCTCCGATTGTGCGTTCACGCAACTCTACTATTGCGCTCCCGCGCGCGCAAGCCACGTCTCGTGCGCTCTCGCGACCCCGCTCGCGCACACTCGTGTCTCGGATTTGCGCGCTCGTGGCCCCGCTCGTGCACTCTCGCACTTCGGCCCTTGCGCCCCCGCGAGCTCATGCCTCCGCTCGTGCGCTCTCGCGCCTCCACTCTCGCACTCTTGCGCCTTCGCTCGTGCGCCCTCGCGACTCAACCCTAGCGCCTCTGCTCTTGCACTCCCGCGCGCTCGTGTCTCCGCTCGTGCACTCTTGCGTCACCGCACTCTCGTACAATCGCGCCTCCGCCCGTGCGCTCGCGCGTCCTCGCTCTTGCACCATCGCGTGTGCGCTCGTACGCCTCCACTCTCGCGCTTTTGCGCCCCCGCTCGTGCGCTCTCACGACTCAGCTCGCGCGCTCTCGAGTCTCTGCTCCTGCGATCTTACGCTCACGATAGCGCCTCCGCTCGTGTGTTCGTGCGCCTCCGCTTTTGGGCTTCTGCACTTTCGAGCTCTCGCTTTTGGGCTCCTGCGCTGTCGAGCCCTCGCTTTTGCGCTCGCGCGCTTTCATGCTTCCCATCTTGCGCTCCCGCGCCTCCGCTCGTGCGACCTCGCGCCTCCTCTTGTGCGCCCCTGCGATCTCGCGCTCACGATCCCGCCTCGGTTCGTGCGCCTCCGCTTCCGGGCTCCTGCACTTTCGAGCTCTCGCCTTTGCGCTCGCGAGCTCTCGTGCTTCCGATCTCGCGCTCCCGCGCCTCCGCTCGTGCGATCTCGCGCTCACGATCGCGCCTCCACTCGTGCGCTCGCGCGCCTCCGCTTTTGGGCTCCCGCGCTTTCGAGCTCTCGCTTTTGCGCTCGCGCGCTCTCGTGCTTCCGCTCTTGCGCTCCCGCGCCTCCGCTCATGCGACCTCGCGCCTCCTCTTGTGCGCCCCTGCGATTTCGCGCTCACGATCTTGCCTCCGCTCGTGCGCTCGCGCGCCTCCGCATTTGGGCTCCTGTGCTTCCGAGCTCTCGCGTTTGCGCTCGCGCGCGCTCGTGCTTCCGATCTTGCGCTCCCGCGCCTTCGCTCGTGCGACCTCGCGCCTCCGCTCGTGCGCTCGCGCTTTCGTGCGATCGGACTTCCGCACTTTCCGCCGGGCCGTGGCCCAGATGACTCCGTCGTACGTCCGCATAATTTGGACGCAACACTGTCGCGTCAAGGCGAGCGGTATGTTAGAGATTTTCCACCATGTTGACCACTTGTACATAATTTATGAAATAAAACGACTCGCGGCTGATCGACGCGCCCAGCTGATCGCTCAGTTACCTGTATACAGTCCGTCTATTGACACAAACCGACATTCGTTACGTTACTTTCGATCACCTTCCGAATCGCTTGTCGTTAACGTTTCGTCGCCCCCCTCAGTCTTCCTTCTCAATTCTTTCCCGTTAATCTTAGAGTCCCGGTATCGATCCGATTCCCCGAATCGACCCGGAATCTAAAACAGATGTATATGTCGAAGAAGGTCAGAGAATTTGTTTACAAGTGGATCTTTTATTTTGAAAGTCTACCAACATGTGGCAGGTTCTTTTGTTTTTCACACGCCTGAGAACCCTTGGGCCATCGTGGAAAGGACCCTCATCCCTTCTACCTGGATTGGCTAGAAAAAGGATCGGCAGACGGATGGCAGGGGCAGTCAGTTGAGAGTTGTCGGCGGAAGTAGTTTGTTTGTAAAATTAGTAATAAAGAAGTTAGTGAGTGAATAATTTGTTCAATTCCCCGGCATTATGAGTGACTCAGGAGACGAGGGGTGTTCTGGAATCTATAATAAGGAAACATCGTTATCTCCGACATTAGAAGTGGGATCGGCTCGTGCTTCATATGACCCAGATGATAATATTTGGCGGACTATGTACGAGTTACAGAACCAGAATGTACAGAAAATGATCGAATCAATCAGAGGACCCTCTTCATCATCGGTTACACTGCCCAAGTTCAATCCTGAGGATACGGACACTGAGCCACGCGCATGGTGTGCTACGGCTGACGTTTATTTGGCCGAACGTCCTCTCCAGGGCGGAGCTCTCATCATTGCTCTTAGTAAATCACTAAAGGGTAGTGCATCAGCATGGCTGTCTCAAGTGGCACATGCAGGAATAACCTGGCCACAATTTAAGGATCTTTTTCTTTCACGTTATGACTGCGTGGAAACCTGTGCTGCCAGCATTATTAACGTAAACAATAGCCGAGCACAGGAAGAAGAATGTCTCGCTGCGTACGCCAGCCGCCTAATTACATCGTTATCGGCAAGGTGGAAAAATCTGAGTAAAGAGGAAATTGCCGTCTCATGTGTGTTAGCACATGTAGCACGTTTTGATTCACGTTTACAACGTCTTGCTTTTACAACTGACATTACGTCACGTAGCAAGCTGTTAAAAGAAATGAAGGCACTTCCTAATTTGAAACGCAAAATAGATCCTGATTTTGATACGGCTGACGCAAAGCGGCGTAGGTATTCGTTACCCATAGCTGTCAAATGTTATTATTGCGGTAAGCAAGGTCATAAGGCGGTTGATTGTCGCAAAAAGACGGTCAAGACTAATTTTATGACGACCCCTAATCTGAGGCCTGTAACGACATTCGACACAAAGAAGCCTATTGTTTGTTTTCGTTGCGGTGAGAAGGATCACATCGCATCCCATTGTTCAAAGAAAAACATCGATGGTAACGGCGGTGCTGGAGCTGATTGTCAACGTGTGGATAGCTGCGAAGTTCGTGGTGTATGTGGGCAGATGCAACTACAATCTGGTGAGTCGTTACCTTTTTATTTTGATTCTGGGGCGGAGTGTTCTCTGTTGAAGAAAAGTGTGGCAAATAAATTCTCGGGGGCTCGCGTAAATTCGATTGTTCATATCATGGGTATCGGAAACTCTGATGTATGTAGTACCGAACAAATTCGTAGTGAATGTTCAATTGAAGGAAATCGTGTATCCATTTTATTTCATGTTCTACCTGATATTTGTTTGAAGTATGGGGTAATGATTGGTCGGGAAATTCTACGACCTGGTCTCACGGTTCACATGACTGACAGAGCCTTGACGATTTCTAAAACTAAATTGGTGGATTGTTGCAATTTATCCTCGTTTGTTGATTTCTTGACTGTTAATACTGATTTATCATTGAAAATGAAACCTCAGTTAATGTCTGTGTTGAATGATTTTTCATCCGCCTTTATTGATGGTTTACCCCAAACTCGTGTTAGCACAGGAAAATTATGTATTCGCCTTAAGGATCCAAATCGCACGGTTCAACGACGTCCGTATAGACTTTCTCCAGACGAAAGACAGATAGTACGGAGCAAAATAGAGGAGCTATTACGCGTCAATATCATTCGACATAGTTGTTCCCCTTTTGCAAGTCCTATTCTTCTGGTAAAAAAAAAAGGATGGAACAGATCGTATGTGTGTCGATTATCGTGAATTAAACAGTAACACAGTACCAGATAGAGTTCCTCTGCCGCTCATCTCTGATCAGATTTCAAGGCTATCCGGAGCCAATTATTTCACGTGTTTAGACTGTGCTAGCGGGTTTCATCAAATACCGGTTAGTCCTGAGAGCGTAGAGCGTACCGCTTTCGTTACACCTGATGGACAGTTCGAATACTTAGCTATGCCTTTCGGTCTGCGCAATGCGCCCAGTGTTTTCCAACGTGCAGCGTCCAATGCTTTGGGTGACTTGGTGTATTCTTACGTGGTTTTGTACATGGATGATATTTTGATTCCGTCGAATGACATATGTGAAGGTTTACAGAGATTGCGTGAAGTTCTAACAGCCTTGATCAAAGCCGGGTTTTCTTTAAACATTAGCAAGTGTTCCTTTTTGAAGCGCCGAGTAGAGTTCCTTGGTTATGAAATTTCTGCAGGGGAAGTGAGACCTAACCCTCGAAAAATTGAAGCCGGCTGTCCCCACCTGAAAGCGTTCATCAATTAAGACAATTTATTGGTCTCGCGTCATATTTTCGCAAGTTTGTATCAGATTTCTCCCGAATTATGGCACCATTGTTTCGCTTGACCTCTGGCAAGCAGCTTAACTGGGAGCCTGAACATGAAGAAATTAGACAGAAGATAGTTGCAACGTTAACGACTGTACCGGTACTTACGATTTTCAATCCGGATCTGCCTATTGAGCTACATACCGATGCAAGCGCGGAAGTTTTCGGGGGAATCCTCTTTCAAAAAATAGCAAACGAGCTACGTGTTGTCGAGTACTTCAGTAAGCGGACCGCGGCCGCTGAGTCAAGATATCATTCTTACAAGTTAGAGACTCTGGCAGTGGTTTATGCTGTCAAACACTTTCGGTATTATTTACAAGGCCATCATTTCACTGTAGTTACTGATTGTAATTCACTAAAAGCCTCGCGGAATAAAGTTGACTTAATGCCACGGGTGCACCGATGATGGGCCTTTTTGCAAGCTTTTAACTTTGATATCGTTTATAGAGAGGGTAAACGTATGAGTCATGTTGATTTCCTGTCACGAAATCCTCTTCCAAATTCGTTGATGCCGAATTCTCATAAGCTTGAACAAAAGCGCATAGATATAGCCACTTTGTCTGATAACTGGTTGCTTGCGGAACAATCACGGGATGAAGAAGTCCAATCCGTTGTTTCAAAATTAAAGAACGGCCAACTTGTTCCTGATCTTGCCAAAACCTACGAGATACGTTCAGGTATTTTGTATCGTAAAATCCAAAGGAATAATCGTACGCGTTGCCTTCCTGTCGTACCCCGAGCATATCGCTGGTCCGTTATTAATCACGTGCATGAGTCAATCATGCACCTCGGTTGGGAAAAGACGCTGGATAAAGTTTACGAATATTATTGGTTTGAGTGCATGTCCAAGTATGTCCGAAAATTTGTTGACAATTGCATTACTTGCAAACTCTCAAAGCCTCATTCGGGTCGTATACAAGTTGAACTTCACCCTATTCCAAAGACTAATCTACCATGGCACACGATACATATTGACGTTACCTGCAAACTTAGCGGTAAGAACGATGTTAAAGAATACGTGATCGTTCTTATGGACGGGTTTACTAAATTTGTTCTCTTGTACCATACTCTGAATATTGACGCCAATAATGCAATCAAAGCTTTAAAATCTGCAATATCTCTTTTTGGAACACCTTTTCGAATAATAGCTGATCAAGGACGTTGTTTCGCAAGTAAGGATTTCAAAGCATTTTGTGAGTCCCATGGCATTAACCTTCACCTGATAGCTACTGGTTCTTGTCGTGCGAATGGTCAAGTAGAGCGTACAATGAGCACCTTGAAAGGAATGTTAACTTCGGTAGAGACTTCTGAACGATCATGGCAGGATGCCCTTGAGGATGTGCAATTAGCATTAAATTGTACGGTACATCGAGTTACTAAGGCAAGCCCTCTTGAGCTCATGATTGGAAAGCTGGCAAGACCGTTAAATCTTTTGACTGCTGACGATACTGAAACTGAAGTCGATATTGTGAAAATAAGGGAACAGGCGGTCCGAAACATTGCTAAAGCTTCAAACTATGAAAAATCGCGATTCGATTCCAACAAGGCAAAAGTAGTTAAGTTTAATGTTGGTGATCTTGTTTTAATTGAGAATCACGAGCGTAATCAAACTAAGTTAGATATGAAGTATAGGGGTCCATTCGAGATTCAGGAATTGCTTGAAGGCGATCGTTACATTCTTAAATCTTTGACTGGTAACAGAACTTACAAGTATGCACACGATCGTATTCGAAGGATGCCTCAGAGTCAAGTTCCTCCAGAACTGGATTTGTTTGATGACGATCCCCTTGGGAATTGTTCAGAGCGCGGTGTGTGACTAGTGATGCAGCGGGGGCCTGAGTCTCGATCAAGGAGACAGCTGTTTGACCGACTTGGAGTGTCCTTGGAGTTTTGGTGTCTATGTCGAGCGTTAGTGGGCATCGATTCTTAGGCATCGTTTCTGTTTTCTTGTTGAATTTCGAATTTTGTTATTATAAAGGTTTCTTTTCTTTAGATTTCTGCGAGGGTTAAAACAACACAAGATTAGGCCTGGACAATGATTGCTTGCATACACACGAGGACGTGTGATTTGTCAGAATGGCCGTGTCGAAGAAGGTCAGAGAATTTGTTTACAAGTGGATCTTTTATTTTGAAAGTCTACCAACATGTGGCAGGTTCTTTTGTTTTTCACACGCCTGAGAACCCTTGGGCCATCGTGGAAAGGACCCTCATCCCTTCTACCTGGATTGGCTAGAAAAAGGATCGGCAGACGGATGGCAGGGGCAGTCAGTTGAGAGTTGTCGGCGGAAGTAGTTTGTTTGTAAAATTAGTAATAAAGAAGTTAGTGAGTGAATAATTTGTTCAATTCCCCGGCATTATGAGTGACTCAGGAGACGAGGGGTGTTCTGGAATCTATAATAAGGAAACATCGTTATCTCCGACATATATATATACGTATATAGAAACTTAGAAATTAATCTAAGGGTAATGTAGCTCCCTCAAGGGAGATTCGCGAGCTGGTAGGCGCTGGAGTGCGCTGGTCAGGATTGAGGGTGTCATTTTCCGCATAAACTCTAAAAAATGTTTTTGCATGCCGTCAGGGGAAAAAGCCCCCAAACGAAGGCGAGATCGATAGCGATTATAAGCTTGGAATAGGAAATAGTCGGTGGGGAGAGGTCGGGAGAATGGGGGGGATGTGTTAACACCTCCACCCCCATCTCCCGATATCTCGTCCTGGCAATACTTGAATTGTGTAACAAAACGGGGGGGTCACTTCCCGGATAGAAAGAATAAAAGGCTCTTAAGGCATCCGCAAATAGATCGGCATGGATATCCCCCCCGCGATATAAGCATTCAGGTCCCCCGCTACGGAGGCAGAAGATCGCTATCGCCCTCCCGCCGTCGCGAAACCCAAGAAGAGCAATGGGACGTTCAAGTGGTAGAGCCCTCACCTCCCACCAAACCCAAATCCGGAACACCAGGCGGAGCGATACCCCGAGACCTATATTATCAGGGAACACCCATTGTCGACATTATGCGACGATAGAGGTTGAAGTTTAATGGGGAACCGGAGGAAGACCCGGAAGAGTTCCTCGAAGATCTCGAAATACAACGTAAATACTGCAATATCGCGAGAAGCGACTTGCTACGTTGTCTAGCGGTATGTCTCGGGGGAATCGCAAAGCATTGGTACAAGGAGGAGGGGGCGGGATGTAGTACATGGGAGGAGTTCGAAGAGCTATTTAGGGAATTTTTCGGGGACTCGGATTACCAAGACACCCTGGTACGCAATATTAAAGAATACTATCAGGAGGACGATCAACCGGTCCGCGAATATATTATGAAGATGACGGCCATGTTTGGGAGATTGCAACCACCGTGGTCAGAATTAAAGAGAGCGAGACGATTATATTGGAGCGCGAAACCATCGTTGCAACGTTCGATAGCGATTGGGTCCGTAGTTGAAATAAGACAACTACGGAAACAGTTAGTGGAGGCCGAACGAGAGGCGGAACAGAGGAGTAGGAGTAGGCCGAGAGTATCGGGGGAAGGTCGCTACGGTTCCGCGTCAGATTCCGCCCGTCCATCGCGATCGCGGTCGGATACGCGCCAAAAATCGGTGCGCTTTGAGTACGCGAATGCAGTGGCGACCACGAGCGGGGAGGAAACCGAGGATTCAGAGGGGGAATTCATTGCCCCCCAAAGAAGATCAAGAGTCAGATCGGGATCTCGTGAACCCAAGGCAACGCAAGGGAAGAAAGTTCTACATGCCGCGCCGAGGGGAAGCGAAAAATCCCGATCCGGCAAAACAACTAGGGATCACTCGGCGGACTCCCGCGCAGGTACCGCGGAACTGACCGCAGCCGTGACAACGCGGCAATGGCAGCCGCACGATAAGCAACGTGCGAGCGGGGAGAACCGGCCGCAATGCTGGAACTGCCGTAAGACCGGTCATCTCTCACGCCATTGTCAGGAGGAACATCGGTTGCACTGCTACGGCTGCGGGGCAGAGGGGGTCACACTGCAACGCTGTAGTAGATGCCGAAACCGATCGGGAAACGGGACGGGGAGTCGATCGGAGGGGCCGGAGAGACTTCACCCGAACTAATATCGGCCCGCGTTTTGACTGTTGGGGATAAGTACCGCCCACCTCTGTTAACCGTAGACACGTGGATCGGCGATTTGGCAACTAGCGCCCTAATCGATTCGGGGTCGTCCCTGACATTTATCAGTCGTGACGTCCTCGAGAGAATAAAATATACGAAGGTCGAGCTAAGAAAAGCAGTAAGACCCTGCTACTTTCTTCTGGCTACGGGGGCTGTAGATCGTGCCGAAGACGAGGCACAATTCGAATTACGAATAGAGAGAGAGATACGCGTCGTGGTCGCGGAAGTTTTGAACAATCTCGTGACTCCCCTACTCTTAGGAACGGATTCGATAGCGAGGTTCGGAATAATAGCGGAATATCATAACGCTATTTGGTATTTCGCGTCACGACCAGGTGATAGGTTTCACTTTGAAAGTACCCCTCCTAGCGCAATATGTTGTGGTCTGCAAATATTATCGGAAGAGGAAAAAGACCGTTTAAAAGCCTTCCTCGAGTCCACGTTGCCGGAATTCGAAAGGATCACGGGCAAAACGAACTTGATCAGTCACAAAATCGATGTAGGCGACCACCAGCCTATTAAACAGCGATATTATGCCGTCTCCCCGAAGGTACAGGAGGCCAATATACCAAGAGGTAGACAAACTGTTCGCCGACGGCATAATTGAGCCATCGAGTAGTGCCTGGTCAAGTCCGATTGTGATGGTTAAGAAGCCCAACGGCAAGTACCGATTCTGCCTCGATTTTCGTAAAGTTAACGAGGTCTCGAGGAAGGATGCGTACCCACTACCGCTCATGACACAAATTCTCGATAAGTTACGTTCGGCGAAATACATTTCGACAATTGACCTCAGTCAGGCGTATTTTCAAATTCCCCTGGAGGAGAAAAGCCGCGATAACAGCATTCACGGTACCGGGGAAAGGCCTATTCCAGTTCCGCCGCATGCCGTACGGACTGTCGGGCGCTCCCGCAACTTTCCAAAGATTAAATTGAAGAATTGTTTTTCGATCGCAATATTTTAAATTAATAAGAAAATTGTTCTCAGCGCCAAGGATCGATCAATTATTACACACTAAACTAATATTTGTAATACTTCTGTGGACTACGTCTTAGCTATCTATGTGTGTTTCTATTGGAGGAACTGAAGGTGGTGTTTCGTCCTAGACCCGCTAGAGGACTCATCAGTAAGGCTATCTAGCGGGTCCTGCCTTAGACACACATGTGACTCTTAAGGAAAGTTATTAATATACTGATTGGTGACATTTCAGTAACTTGCGAGAAAGTGTTCGACAGTGTTGTCCATCTTGCGGGCGGAGTCGTAACCAAAGTCTTTCTCGAGCTATAATTTTTCGCCATCTAAGTTAAATTGAAGAATTGTTTTTCGATCGCAATATTTTAAATTAATAAGAAAATTGTTCTCAGCGCCAAGGATCGATCAATTATTACACACTAAACTAATATTTGTAATACTTCTGTGGACTACGTCTTAGCTATCTATGTGTGTTTCTATTGGAGGAACTGAAGGTGGTGTTTCGTCCTAGACCCGCTAGAGGACTCATCAGTAAGGCTATCTAGCGGGTCCTGCCTTAGACACACATGTGACTCTTAAGGAAAGTTATTAATATACTGATTGGTGACATTTCAGTAACTTGCGAGAAAGTGTTCGATTTCCAAAGATTATTAGACCGATTAATAGGGCCGGAAATGGAGCCACACGCTTTTTCGTATTTGGACGATATTATTATCGTCACTAAGACTTTTTCGGAGCATCTCGTGTGGCTCGACAGAGTACTGAATAAGATCAAAGAGGCCGGTCTAATAATCAATGCGGAAAAGTGCGAGTTCTGTCGTCAAGAAGTCCGGTATTTGGGTTTCGTGGTGAGCCGAGAGGGGCTAAAGGTGGACGCGGAGAAAGTCCAACCCGTATTATCGTTTCCTCCGCCAAAGACGGTCAAGCAGGTGCGACGTTTCCTAGGAATGGCTTCGTGGTATAGAAGATTCATCCCGGGATTCGCCACACTTGCCGAGCCACTAAACGGCCTTTTACGGAAAGATCGCGCATGGGAATGGAAGGAAAGCCAACAAGCTGCCTTCGAATCCCTCCGGAACGCGATTGCCTCAGCACCTACCCTCTCGTGCCCCGATTTCGAAATCCCATTTACGTTGCAAACAGATGCGAGCACGGTTGGACTAGGCGCGGTTTTAACGCAGGAGGTCGATCAGGTCGAAAGAGTAATCGCATTCGCGAGTAGATCTCTCTCACTGCCAGAGAGAAAATATTCCGCTACGGAGCTGGAATGTCTTGCGATCGTCTGGGTGGTAGAATAGTTTCGGCCTTATTTGGAAGGGTACGCATTTACGGTAGTGACGGACCACAACAGTTTGCGATGGCTTAGAACCCTAAGAAATCCGACAGGGAGATTAGCGCGTTGGGCCCTGCAGCTATTAGAATTGTAACGTCCCTCGACGTGTTGTCGCCCTTCAGGCGCCGTTAGTTATAAGTATATGTAACCCGTTAGTTATAAGCATATTGTATTACCCGTTAGCTGTAAGTACACTCCTCATGTAACACAAACACCTAGCTTTAAGACCTTTTCTACATACTTACCCTTATACATGTTTTATACTTGCTTTCATATATATGTTCTTTATACTTACCTTAGTATTAATAATTATATCTACTCTACGTTAAGAATTATACTCATCATATTACGCATGTACATAGCTCCGAGACGTACCTTCCGTTTAAGCTAAACTACATAATTTTAGGATATAACCTGTAATTTTGACAAACATTATAAATTTCCGTTTTTCCTTTGTAAGACCGCGCGAACGCTCAGGACGCGTGAAGGACGCGCGCCACTACGTGTAGCGCGTCAGCGTATCCCCACCACCGTGCGACCGTGCGGCGGCACGCCCCACCGCGGCGTTACCCCCACTCCGACGCCGCGCCAGTCGGCCTCAGCGAGCGCGCTGAACCAGTGATGCCAGAATCGTGGACGCGAGGACGTTTCCCCTCCGGCACAGGACCCCCCACTCTGACGTACCGTGGACGCATCGTCCTCGCCACGTTGCTTCTGCTGCGCACGCGCTACACACGAACGTACTTCTACTCTGCCTGTGTGAGTGCCTGCTCGATTGCACGCGCGCTACACACACAAGCGTACCTCTACCCTGTCCGTGTGGACTACCTGCACGCTGGTCGACGCCGACGCGTCCCTTCGATTTTCACGTTACCGAAGTTTCGGAAGCATGAGTCGGAAAGTCGGCATCTGGAGACAGCGCGCATTTGAATCCCGGCCCGGCACGGCGCGGCGCAATCCACATTTTGCTATAACTTTTGATCTAAAAAAGATATCGAAGCGATATTTGGACGAAATTTTTTTTAAAAAAACCGGGTTTAATGGTCCATCCTAAAATATGTTTTGTATTTCTTAAATAATTTTTTCGTTGATTTTTAAAGTTAAGATGAGCCAGAGGGCCCCCAACACAAATTGATTTTTAGTCGAACCATGCTCAATAAACAATTACGAAAAAATGTATAAATATTCTACCTAATAGCACACATGACTGAGATTTTTTTCAGATTTTTCAGATTATGCAGACATGTTTAAAAAAATTGAAAATCTCCAAACATTCGAAGAAAATGCATATTTCGTATTGAATTTTTCAAGATACCAGTTTTATAAAAATTCAGTAGTCAGATATTACTGAAACAATTCTCCTTAATTTTTTTCAGAATATTTCATAAATTGTATCGGTGTTAAAAAATCAAAATCAATTTTTTCGATACTTCTTTACTTCTTTGTTGATCTATTATGTAATATTGAATATTTTTATAATCAGAAAAATAATGTACAGACTTGATGATGCAACATAAAATATTTTATTTACGTTATATTTCAATATACATATATGCATCACTCTTAACAAATTTGGTAATCACATAATTATTGTAACGACATTTTACATATATCAGGTCGTTAAGTATGAAACTTGACAAATAAAACACAAATTTCAAACACATTTGTCAAGTTTCATACATCTCCGGTTACGAAAATCGATTTTAAATGGTCCCTGCCTTTCTGTAACATAACAAAAAAAACAAAAATTAGTTAAAGTCATGATTGCAAAGTATACAATCAAATATTAATGTAACTTTATAGTATAGTTTATACTTATCTTTTCCTTCAAGTCATTCTTGAATCTGCTAATATTGATTTTACGTTATCGCGACATTAAATGGTCCTCTGCCTTTCTACAACATAAAAAACACATAGTTAAAGTTATAATTACAAAGTACGGAATGAAATATTAATGTAAGCATACACTTATCTTTTCCTTCAAGTCATTCTTGAATCTGCTAATATTGATTTTGGGTCATTCCATGCCGAATCGATCACTTTTTGCAGGCACCATCGCCGATTTTGTTCTAAATGAAATATGTTGTAGTCCATGTGAAATTAGGGGGGGTTTAAGTTATCATTTTGCCGGTTTCGAATTTTTTTAGAAATGGCAGGCCTTCAAATTTTTCAATTTTTGCCCATTTCGGCGAAACGGGCCTCACTTACGAATTTTTATCTCAAGAACCGTTTGTCCGATTGAACTAAATTTTTTTTGTTTTATTCGTAAAGGATTGGGCTATTACAAAATAATTTTTTCAACCTCGAAAATCAACTTTATAATGTCGAAAAATTTAAACAAATTCTTCTTCTGCGTTTTTTTTTAATGATGGGGCTCAGTGATTTAAATTTTGAAAAAAATATGGTAATATTCCTGGAAGTTTCCCCTTTAAAATGAGCCCTTGAAAAAGATTGTATCATTAAAATTGGCGCCACAATGAGCTGGTAAAGGACGCCGTATACCCCCGTTTCAGGTAGAGGTGGGTCGAGCGCACTGCTGTTGTGGTCCGTTGTCTATACCGCTGGTCTCGAGAAAATACCAGCACACTTTAATAACTCTATTTATACCTGGAGAACAATATTAGTAACCACTCTTGGACAACAACACCTTTTTAATCATGACTTCTTTTATAGATATTAGTTTTTATAGGAATCATATATGTTCCACAGAAAAAGTGTCGTTGCTCAATGGAAATCACGAGAAGGTGCTGGTTTTCTTCCATCGGGGAGGGATAAGGGGGGTTTATGGTAAGAAGTATGGATAGGATCATTGTGTGGGGTGGACTTAAGGATTATGGAAAAAAATATAAAAAAACTATTTCATTACTTGCAATGCGCACTAGCATACAAACACCATTAGATAATGAAATTCTCACCCCTAAAAATTTATTTGAATGGGCAGAAACATCTTTTTCAAATATAATATTTAATTACGTCACCCTAGATGAACATAACGAACATGCTGATTGTTTACAAGCTCGTTTTGCAACAGCATTACCAATTACAGGCACTAGAAGCTTTCATAGCTTTACACCATTACCGAACAAAAAACTGCTATGCAAAACCTGCTCGCGCGATAATGATGGCTCTGTTTTTAGTGTAATAGAATACTTTCTCCCTACATGATCCCTATAAAAACTAATATCTTTAAAAGAAGTCATGATTAAAAAGGTGTTGTTGTCCAAGAGTGGTTACTAATATTGTTCTCCAGGTATAAATAGAGTTATTACAGTGTGCTGGTATTTTCTCGAGACCAGCGGTATAGACAACGGACCACAACAGCAGTGCGCTCGACCCACCTCTACCTGAAACGGGGGTATACGGCGTCCTTTACCAGCTCATTGTGGCGCCAATTTTAATGATACCATCTTTGTCAAGGGCTCATTTTAAAGGGAAAACTCCCAGGAATATTACCATATTTTTTTCAAAATTTAAATCACTGAGCCCCATCGTTAAAAAAACGCAAAAGAAGAATTTGTTTAAATTTTTCGACATTATAAAGTTGATTTTCAAGGCTGAAAAAATTATTTTGTAATAGCCCAATCCTTTCCGAATAAAACAAAAAAAAATTTAGCTCAACCGGACAAACGGTTCTTGAGATAAAAATTCGTAAGTGAGGCCCGTTTTCGCCGAAATGGGCAAAAATTGAAAAATTTGAAGGCCTGCCATTTCTAAAAAAATTCGAAACCGGCAAAATGATGACTTAAACCCCCCCTAATTTCACATGGACTACAACATATTTCATTTAGAACAAACTCGGCGATGGTGCCTGCAAAAAGTGATCGATTCGGCATGGAATGACCCAAAATCAATATTAGCAGATTCAAGAATGACTTGAAGGAAAAGATAAGTGTATGCTTACATTAATATTTCATTCCGTACTTTGTAATTATAACTTTAACTATGTGTTTTTTATGTTGTAGAAAGGCAGAGGACCATTTAATGTCGCGATAACGTAAAATCAATATTAGCAGATTCAAGAATGACTTGAAGGAAAAGATAAGTATAAACTATACTATAAAGTTACATTAATATTTGATTGTATACTTTGCAATCATGACTTTAACTAATTTTTGTTTTTTTTGTTATGTTACAGAAAGGCAGGGACCATTTAAAATCGATTTTCGTAACCGGAGATGTATGAAACTTGACAAATGTGTTTGAAATTTGTGTTTTATTTGTCAAGTTTCATACTTAACGACCTGATATATGTAAAATGTCGTTACAATAATTATGTGATTACCAAATTTGTTAAGAGTGATGCATATATGTATATTGAAATATAACGTAAATAAAATATTTTATGTTGCATCATCAAGTCTGTACATTATTTTTCTGATTATAAAAATATTCAATATTACATAATAGATCAACAAAGAAGTAAAGAAGTATCGAAAAAATTGATTTTGATTTTTTAACACCGATACAATTTATGAAATATTCTGAAAAAAATTAAGGAGAATTGTTTCAGTAATATCTGACTACTGAATTTTTATAAAACTGGTATCTTGAAAAATTCAATACGAAATATGCATTTTCTTCGAATGTTTGGAGATTTTCAATTTTTTTAAACATGTCTGCATAATCTGAAAAATCTGAAAAAAATCTCAGTCATGTGTGCTATTAGGTAGAATATTTATACATTTTTTCGTAATTGTTTATTGAGCATGGTTCGACTAAAAATCAATTTGTGTTGGGGGCCCTCTGGCTCATCTTAACTTTAAAAATCAACGAAAAAATTATTTAAGAAATACAAAACATATTTTAGGATGGACCATTAAACCCGGTTTTTTTAAAAAAAATTTCGTCCAAATATCGCTTCGATATCTTTTTTAGATCAAAAGTTATAGCAAAATGTGGATTGCGCCGCGCCGTGCCGGGCCGGGATTCAAATGCGCGCTGTCTCCAGATGCCGACTTTCCGACTCATGCTTCCGAAACTTCGGTAACGTGAAAATCGAAGGGACGCGTCGGCGTCGACCAGCGTGCAGGTAGTCCACACGGACAGGGTAGAGGTACGCTTGTGTGTGTAGCGCGCGTGCAATCGAGCAGGCACTCACACAGGCAGAGTAGAAGTACGTTCGTGTGTAGCGCGTGCGCAGCAGAAGCAACGTGGCGAGGACGATGCGTCCACGGTACGTCAGAGTGGGGGGTCCTGTGCCGGAGGGGAAACGTCCTCGCGTCCACGATTCTGGCATCACTGCGCTGAACGGACCTGGGTCAGTGATGCCAGAACCGTGGTACTGTGGTACTGAACCATACCCCCTCCATAGCCTACTATCGCCCCTTCGTTCCTTTCCAACGCGCCCGCGCGCTACACTCACCAGCGTACCTCTACTGTATCCGTGTGCGCTGCTCGTACGCTGCTTGTGCGCTTGCGCCAGCCACAATCTATTTTTAGCACCTTCCATGTTGTATTGTTTTGCGGCAACGAAACTGAAATTCGGCTTTCGAGCCGTCGAGCGTACGAAACGCAATCTGGAGCTAGCCTTCGAGTCCCCGTGCAGCGATATTTCTTTTTCATTACTTTCTTTATTTTCATTCCTTTTTTTTATTTCATTATTTAATCTTCCAGAAAATTAAAAATGTAAAAACTATGTTAAAAATATGTTTTCATTTTAAATGGACACGTTTTATTGCTATTATTCATTTTAATAGAAACGTTGTGTTTATTTGGACTAATTGGAGAATACAAAAATGCAGACAGTATTTTTTAGTTTACGAAACAATTTGTAGATTCATTAGTTGTCAATTTTACAAGCATACACAAGTTTATTTGACCTTCTGTCTTCCTGTAATAAAAAAATACAGTCAAAATTATAATTATAATAGCATTTCATAAAATATCGAGGTTATTGCAAACTCATCTTTTTTCGCAATGAAGCTCTACTTTCATTGCTTCTCTCGAATGTCCATTTCCTTCCGAGACAGTGGCGTTTCTAGATGTAAACAAAAAATGTTGACATAAAATGTATCATAATTAAACTGCCATTATTCTGTAAGGCTAGAAGAATTAGTTTAGTAAATAAAATATGTTGAAAAAATGCATCTGGACGGAATTGTGAAAAACAATAGTAAAAATTGATTTTTACAACTTTTTTAGTTGGGCCAATAAGGAAAATTCAAAAAATGTGTCTGGTCAACTGGTATAAATTATATACGCTCTGAAAATTTTATTGAAATTAGTTAATTGTTTTGCAAATTATAAACGATGAAAAGTGGTAAAAATTGCAATTTTTCAAGATTTTCGGCCTTTTTACCACTTTTGATCGTTTATAATTCGTAAACCAATTAACCAATTTCAATGAAATTTTCAGAGCGTATATAATTTATACCAGTTGACAAAACACATTTTGTAAATTTTCGTTATTGAGCCAGCTAAAAAAATTGTAAAAATCTATTTTTAGTATTGTTTAGTACTATTCCGACCAAATGCATTTTTTCGACTTATTTATTAGACGTCCTTTACTAAACTAATTCTTCTAGCCTTAGAGAGAAATTGAAGTCGCGTGATCCATTCATATAAAAGTTATTCTGATTTAAAGTCCGTGGAATCAGTTATGCTCCTTACTGTATGTAGATATTGTACATATACGTACAAGTCGTCCGAGTCCTGCGGAGTGAAAAGAAAACGTTAGAGAAAAATTTTAATTGTAATAGAATTTCATAAAATATTGAGGCAAACTCATCTTTTTTTGGCAATGAAGCTCTACTTTCATTGCTTCTCTCGAACGTCCATTTCCTTCCGAGACAGTGGCGTTTCTAGATGTAAACAAAAAATGTTGACATAAAATGTATCATAATTAAACTACAATTATTCTAATCACGTGGGATGTAGTACATATTAAGTTTTAGTTACGTGGATTTACTCCTTCGACGTTAAGCACCCTTTACTGCTTCTCCTAAATTGCGTATATATGTACATATACGTACAAATCGTCCGAGTCCTGCGGAGTGAAAAGAAAACGTTAGAGAAAAATTTTAATTGTAATAGAATTTCATAAAATATTGAGGCAAACTCATCTTTTTTCGCAATGAAGCTCTAATTTCATTGATTCTCTCGGATGTCCATTTCCTTCCGAGACAGTGGCGTTTCTAGGTGTAAACAAAAAATGTTGACATAAAGTATATCATAATTAAACTATAATTATTCTCATAACGTGGAATGCGGTACATATTAAGTTTTAGTTACCTGGATTTTCTTCTTCGACGTTAAGCATCCTTTACTGCTTCTCCTAATTTGCGTATATATGTACATATACGTACAAGTCGTCTGAGTCCTGCGGAGTGAAAAGGAAACGATTAATAAAAAGTTTAATTAAATATGTATATACATATATATGTGTTAGAAAATACTTATATTTTTCACTAATCGAAGTCGGCCGAACACAAAATTGCGGCTGCATTGGAAAATAGAAATGTACCCGCCGCCAGAAGGGACCATTACGAAAAAATGACAGAAAATTACAACCCTTACAAGTTCGCAGGTGCGTGCAATGTCAACTTATGAAAGTTTTGTGCAGCCTGCGAACTTGCATATAAATGCTCCCCTGACATTAAAGTTAAATGTCTATCATCGATAGACATGGTGCGGCTAGACTCCTGCCTAGCTTTAAGGGATGTGCGCACCACACACATGGAATTTAGGAGGTCAGTTCCTAATTTATTCCTTTTCTTAGATTTTATGTCAGGGAGCATCGAAAAAATCCTCTCTGCCTCGGCATTGGAGTGTGGCAGACATCGGACAGCGTTCATTACTGATGTTAGATGTGGAAACATGGGACAGTTGTCCGAATTCTTTTGCATGCCGATGTCCATCCACATGCCGTCGAAAGAGAGCAGTGCCCAACGGTCTTTTTGGGATTGGGATGTGCCGAAGTGCAAAATGTTCCACTCATTCTGCAAAGCTTCGGCACTATAATTTCCCAATTTTTGGGCTACTGCAGCGACATTGCGGAAAGAAGAACTCCTGTCGCTACTAAACAAGGCAATTGACGGCTTGAAGACTGTCAATTGCGTGAAAAATTCGTCGTCATGGGGAAGACGACTTCTGATTTCATTGCTTACAGTGATAAAAAACTGTAAGCAATTTTTTGATTAAGTGGAACTTGGTTTGTTTCAGAAGAAAAATTAATGTACCGAACATGTTGGGGGTATTCTAAGAGGGGACTTTTTAGGAAATGTTGTAAGAAGAAGCGGAGCAGTCTTGCAGAAGAGGGCTGCAACTCCTGCACCAGGGTATCTCTATTTTGGAACGTGACATTAAACGCGTTCAGAGCATTCAGGACATATTCCAAAAAATAAAAATATCCTTTAATGTCGGATCTGCTGAGCAGAGAAGAAAAATGCTCAGCAGTTGCCGACTTTTCTGAAAATGAATGCTCTGAGAAAAAACGGGAAAGATCGTCCCACGTATCAAGAAACCTTTTGACACACTGGTACCTTGCCAGCCAGCGTGTCTCAGCTAATCTAAGGATTTTTAGAGGAGAGTTTCCGTAATTCTCCCGGAATTGACGAAAAATAGCAGCCCGTTTGGGGCTGCTATTAATGAAGGATGCGACACCGCGAAGTAAATCATCGCAATCCTTGGGAATAATGGCGCAAGCGTCACTTGCCGCCAATGCTGCGGAATGGCAAACGCACGGCACAGTGATTAAATTAGGATTTTTTTCGAGCAATTTGCTCTTAAATGATGAATGGCGTCCCACCATGACAGAAGCGTTGTCGCAGCTAAGAGCAGCGACGTTCCTTAGCGGAATTTGCATTTTCAGCAAATAATTTTCAAAAGATTTGAAAATCTTTTCCGCTGAACAGTCGCTAGCATCGAGATGAATTAGCTGCAACAGGGAAAGGAACGAAGGGGCGATAGTAGGGTATGGAGGGGGTATGGTTCAGTACCACAGTACCACGATTCTGGCATCACTGACCTGGGTCAGTCGCTTCCCGACACCAGCCGTCACAGGACTCCTTCTGAGCCTGTCGACTCTCACGTCTCTTAGCTATACTTAATCTCTAACTTTGTACTTTTGAATTCATTTATTAAACCTTGTTCTTTATCACTTACATACAGTCTAGTTTACTCACCTTCATATCGCTTCGCGCTGATTTATTCAATATTCAATTCAATTCGCTATTTCGATCTCTTCGAGTCAACGGAAAGTTTCTATTTACGAAACAATTCTTCGAGCATCCGCTTCGTACGTCGATCGAACTTCCACGTTCGCATCCAACGAGACGTTAGCCTCTCGCACCGATTCAAACAGCAATTTTCATTGCTAACGCAGAAAACAGCAATTCTCATTGCTTACAACCTCCGGACGATTAGTCGTTCCAACAATCGAGCCAGAATCGTTCGCTACGAGGAAAGCCACACAACGTACGCTGGAAGCGAGCGTTGTCGTATGCTGGATCTGCTGCAGCTGAGAGTTCATCGTATGCTTTAGCGAGCGTTTTCGTATTCTGCAAGGAGAAGCCGACTGTCATCGTACGCTTTAGCGAGCGTTAACGTATGCTGTGGAAGTTGCAGAAAGTCATCGTACGTTCTAGCGAGCGTCTACTTATGCAGAATCATCATCGTATCGCTGTAACACGCTCTGGGGAGCGTCAACCTTCATCCGACGTTGCTGTCGTCTCGAGATGCTGAATTGCAGTGCCATTCTCCTGCGCTAGCATCCCCGAAGCTACTACGAAGACATTTATCGACATCGTTGTGCATCTACGGTGAGTTATTTTCAATCTATCCGTGTGTAGCTGTCAGGATCTGTGTCGTTGCGATTACCGAGATAGATGCGGACGCAGCTCGCCGCGTGGTCTCAAAGCTGAGTTTCTCCTTTATTATACGTCTCATTCCGTGGCGCGAGCGGGAATATGTATATTTGTATCCAATCGACGTCCCGGGACGTAACAGAATACGATTTTAAAGTAGTATATCGGCAGGGAGTCCTGAATAAGGTGCCGGATGCACTTTCGCGAGCATTCGAAGGGGAAGGGGCTGAAGAAGCCGAAGCTCACCTGGTAGCGACGATACGGGCAAAGTGGTACGAGGGGAAATTTGCGGAAGTAGAGCGAGACCCAGGCAAATACAAGGACTGGTCAATTCGGAACGGGGAGCTGTTTTGTCGTCGTACCGATCCCCTAATCGCGGAAACATTAGGGTCAGATGCCGATGAATGGAAACTGGTAGTACCGGAGGAACGCAGAACCGAGATCCTGCAGGAGGCGCACGATAACGTTCAAGCAGGCCATCTGGGCGTCGAAAAGACTTACCAACGAATTGCGTCCCGCTACTACTGGCCCGGCATGTATAGGACAGCAGTCGAATACGTAAGACGCTGTAATACCTGTCAACTCACGAAGGTGGAACAAACACTCCCACCAGGGTTGATGGGTCGGCGCCATGTTGACATGCTGTGGTCAGTGGTAGCCGCTGATATAATGGGCCCATTCCCGCCTAGCAGATCCGGTAATGTGTACCTCTTGGTCATCCAGGATCTATTCACGAAATGGATAGAGTGCACCCCGCTCCGAAAGGCTACCGGTCCAAAAATTGCCGAGGCACTCGAGTCTTTGATCTTTTCGAGGTGGGGAACTCCGGACGTTTTATTAACGGATAACGGCACGGAGTTCGCCAACAAGGTTATTCGGGAGCTCGCAGAGCAATATGGTATAAAATTGAGTACTACCGCCCCCCCCCCGTACCACCCACAAGCCAATCCGGTCGAGCGCGTGAATCGAATCCTTAAGACGATGATTGTAGCGTACGTAGGTAGGGATCACCGAGATTGGGACCACAATTTACCACAGTTTCGATTCGCATACAATACCGCCCACCATTCCGTATTGCAGACCTCCCCCGCGTTTCTGAATTTCGGGCGAGAGCCACGACCGGCAAAGTGTGTTAGGGCAAGCGTGGAGCCCCCTGCCGACCTCGAGGTTACCTCCAATGACACATGGAAGAAAAGGGTCACTCAGTTGCCGACGCTAAGGCACTGGATACTGGAGAACCTCGAGGACGCGTACAAAAGGCAGGCACACAGCTACAATTTGCGACGCAGAAACGTAGAATTCCACGTAGGGGATAGGGTAATGAAGCGACAAAGAGTCCTCTCCTCAGCAGCGAATTACGTGGCTGCAAAACTGGTGCCGAAGTTCACGGGCCCAGTGACGATTAAAAGGAAGCTGTCGTCAACTGTGTACGTCCTAGCCGCGGAGGACGGACGCAACCTGGACAAGGCTCATATAGAGGACTTAAAACCATACTTTCCCCCCACGCACACCTGAGAGCTCAATTTAACACCGTAGGGTTATCTGGTTATACAGAAATGGACAGGGTCAGGCAGATCGAGGCGAGGTTGAGGGCAATATACCCACTCCCGGGGGGATGCCGAACGGGGACAGCGAGTATTCGGTGCCGCCCGTTAGGACCCCCGGAAGAGCAGCATACCGCGACAAACAACGGACAAGAAGAGGAAGAGCTACCGCAGGAGCTACTCCAGGTATCGCCAGGAGAGATACCCCAGGGATCACCCCTGGAACCACCCCAGACACCACCCCAAGCACCGGAAGCCGTATATACGTATACGGCCACGATACAACTGTCAACGGCACCGTACGCCCACCAACAACAAAAGGAATTACCGGGGGGGGGGTACAGACGGAGCCCCTCCCCGACCGTACTATCGAGGCTATGGCACTACTGGAGGATAGGGTGGTCACAGTGGACGAAGCCTTTGCAATTTAGGCACGAACGCACGGTCGAGGGGGCACCTTGTGGGCCGGAAAGTACACCGCCAACTCCCGGCCGGGGCCGGAAACGGCGGCACTCAATACAACAAAAGACAGGCCGGGCCCAGAAGAAAGGATAATCCCAACGGCGGTGATATCGCCGGAACCCCCCAAGGCCCAAACGACCACCCGGGAAACTGCACAGGAGCGGATGGACCGCGTACGAGAGGAACACCTCCGGGCCAGCGGAGGGCAAGCCGCAACAGCCCAAAGGGACAGGGCCACGGAACCGTGGGGTCGGCCTACGACGGCGTAAAATGCAACAGAACCAGCAGCAACAAGGGCGGCCTAGCCAAAATGGCGGGGAGCCGCCAAGCACAAGAGGGGCAGCGAAGTGGAGTATGGCTGCTGGCGGTGCCATGGAATGGACCACGCACATACGGAGTGCGTGGCTCCGCAAAGATGGGAATATTGTTTCCGGTGTGGGCGGCCGTATTACACGGTAAAGACCTGCCCGGAGTGCAGCCCCACGTGGAGATCACGGGGGCCGCGGCACGACCGGGGGGCCAGACGGTGAGCGATCGCCCACCACCCGAGCGAAGACCCTGGCACTGCCACAGCCAGGTAGAGTACAAAGGGGGGGAGAGAACAGACTGCCGGTCCAGACGACCGAGAGGGATATTTTCTTTTTTTTTTGTTGCCGTTTTAACATACACGAAAGAACTATTTTTGTTTATATCAGCTTGTGTATGGAAATATTAAGTCGATAAGTTCATGTGCCGCGCTCAAAAGCGTACATTAAAGAAGACTGAAGTACAGTGGAATCGCTTCATTAAACCCTACCCCATCGGCGATCCGAGCCAAGCGAGGGTCGGCATTAGCGTATTTTTAGTTTCAGGAAGGTGCCGGTCGTACCGACAAGCCTCGCCACTAGGAAAAGAGTAAGGAGATTAGGAATGTAGATACTTGTCTGGGACTGGTGTTGTTGGGTTTGTGTGTGTTTCTGTTTTCGTTTTGGGTACACCCTGGAAGTCTGAGGAAGACCGATCGCCACCGAGTCCGCGAGTAACCTGACCGGTAACTGCCAACGGTGTGCCCCGGTCTCTTTTAGGGGGGGAGGAGTTGTGACGTGGCAGGATTTGCCGACGTCTTTCCGAACCTTCTACCAGAGACCGGGTCACTTTTTCGACCATCGGAACCGAAACGGGCGTTGCGATCGATCTCTCTGGAGACGGCCGAGTCCCAGTGGAATGGTATTATCGCGCTTGAATGTCGCGCCGCTGGGCGCGACACGAGGTTTCAGATCCATCTACGCTCCCTAGGAGATTTCGATGCCCATCTTCCGCTGCTAATTGGCGAGGAAGTTCGAGAACAGACACCCGGAGAACCTATCGCAAGCCGGCGAGCACGGAGAAGACAACGGGGATTGGACCGAGCCCGGATCCGTCAACCCGGAGACATCGACGAGGCATTTACGATAAAGGGACGACCAGCGGCCCAACCATGTCGATTCTCGCCCGGGCAGGGCCATGAGAGCCCACCCGGAATGGCTCGCGTCCACCCTTACCGCCCTCACAGCGTTATCGGACGCCGCCTCGAGAAATGAACAATTTTCGAAGGCACGGGTCCGAATCCTTTAGATTCGGGCCTGCAGCGAGGAGCCACGCGATAGGCCCCGAGTGTCGCCACAGCGAAGATGGATGAGGAAGTAGAGGGGATGCCTCGCTTCCGCGTTCCGAGCCGACACGAAGTAGGTCACAAGGCCGAAGGACTGCGAGCGAAGAAGTATCGTCTATAATCGCGAATATCATAAAGTAGAATATCGTGCGACAATTGTGCGTAATAAGCGAGTCCACGAAGTTGGTAGGACCGGTCAGTTTTCGGTGTTATAGAATTGTGAATACTCGTGTTGGCTCGGGTCGTATTTTGACAGAAATTCTAACCTCGCGTCGTGTGCCACGTGCTTCGGCGTGTCCAGCGACCGGGACGAGCTCTCCCGAGAGGAACGCCGGGCCGTGTATCGTAGCGTCCCCGAGTGCTGCGTGATACGGGGCGTACGATATTTCGTTTTTCGATTTACATTCGGAGATCCTCGAGACGTTCCACGGTGGGACGACGCGACGCGCCCGTTTCGTTCTAGTCACGTTCTTGCCGTCCTCGCCTAGTCATATTGTATTAGATCGCGTATTCTATCGGGGCTCGGCAGATTTCGTGACCTTCGGGGCTTGTATAATTTACGCGGAGGCCTGTAACTGCCGAGCTCGACGCGAAAGAATAGAAGTCACGCGCGTACGGCCGAACTACCGCCGAATATTCTCGACGACGCGCCGGCAAATATTTTGACTGCCGCCGGTTCATACCGGTGGCTTGCATTACCACTCCGTTCTCAATAAACGGTAGTATTTTGCCCCGAATTCACTCTATTCATTTCGCCTGTGAGAAACGTTCCCGTCGCGGGGAATGCCCCGTCCTTTTTCCCACGTGGAATCCTGGCCTGTTCCGTCGCCATCCCAGGCATCTACGCAGTCCTCGCAGATTCGAAAGAAGTTCGTGTAGAGACAAAAGTTTCGCGTGGCACGGTAACGTGCCTGGCGCCCGAGTATCGATCTACGGTCGATTAAATATTGTCCTATTTCGAATCTGCGAGTGGCTGTTTGTCCCGGGAGGACCACGTTTCGCGCGACCGAGCGTGGCCCGGTCTTTCGGCCATAATTTCCCGAGTCCGGTTGCCGATTTCGTAGGGAATCGGTAAACGGCGTGACAAGACGAACTCTAAACTGATTACTGAGCGATCAGCCGCGACCGCTCCCCTTGCCGCGCCCGCGAGGCTCGAGCTGCTCGATCCATCCGAGGAGCTTGCGGGGAACAGTGGGACGGTGCGGGGATGACGGCACGCTGAACTGATCGCTAGAACTGATTCGTTTTATTTCATAAATTCATCGATACATGTATAAGGCGAGACGAACAATCTCAACGCGGTATGTAACAATACAATCGTACAAAACTGGGAAGAAATATAAAATGTATGTACTGTGACGTGGCAGGATTTGCCAGCGTCAATCCGAACCCTTTAACAGAGACCGGGTCACTTCCAACAGCGTTGCAAATCGAAACGGGCGAAGCGATCGATCTCCCTGGAAACAACCGGGTTCCAGTGGCACAAAAGTTATCGTATTCGAATGTCGCGCCGCTGGGCGCGACACGAGGTTTCAGGGCCTACGGCCTCGTAGGAGAACTCGAGGTCTATCTTCGACTGCTAATTGGCGGAAAACATCCGGAAGAGACGACCTATCCAGAATAGACCGGAATAGACGAGCCTATCGCGAGACGGCGCCGGCGTAGAAGACAGCCGGCATTGGACCGAGCCCGGATCCGGCAACCCGGAGATGCCGACAAGGAAATTACGTTCCAGGGATAACCAACAGCCCAACCTTGCCGACTCTCATCCGGGAAGAGCCATGAGAGCTCACCCGGAATGGCTCGGGTCCACCCCCATCGCCCTCGCATCGCTATCGGACGCGGCCCCGAGAAATTGAACAATTATCGGAGGCCCGGGTCCGAATTCACTGAATTCGGCCCTGCCGCGAGAAGCCACGCGATAGGTCCGACCGTCGTAGCAGCGAAGTAGAGGGGAGCGTTCCGCTTCCGCGTTCCGAGCCGACACGAAGTAGGTCACTAGGACGAGAGACGGCTAACGAAAAAGTACCGAAACTTAAACACGCGACCACCATTGTTAAGTAGTAGAGTGATTTTCGACGATCCTGTACGAAAGAGGCTATCGATTGGTAAGTGCCGGTCACCTAATTTTGTATTGAATATCGGGGATTACTCGTGTTGGCTCGGGGCGAAATTTGACAGGTTTCCTAACCTCGTGTTGCATATCGGGCATTTTGGCGAGTCCGGCGATCGGGAAGAGCTCTCCCGAGGAAAACGCCGGACAGTAGATCGCACCGTTCCCTATTGGTGGTCACGGGAACGTGCGATAATTTCGGTTTCGATATTTGTTCGGAGATCCTCAGAAGTTCCACGGTGGGACGACCCGACGCGCTCGTTTCGTTCTCGTCGCGTTCTTTTCCGTCCTCGCCTAGTCGCATCGTATAGCATCGCGTATCCTATCGGGGCTCGGCAGATTTCGTGCCCTTCGGGGCTTGTATAATTTACGCGGAGGCCTGTAACTGCCGAGCTCGACGCGAAGAAATAGAATCACCGCGCGAACGGCCGAACTACCGCCGAATATTATTGACGACGCGCCGGCAAATCTTTTGACTGCCGCCGGTTCATACCGGTGGCTTGTACTAACATCCCGTTCGCAATAAACGGTAGTTGTTTGGGATTGGCTGAGCGTGTCGGCAGCGTCAACGCGCCGATTTACTGCGCCGCTCCGCTATCAGCGGACCCGCACGTAACCGCGAGATCGAGAGTCGATAAGCAGCTAGCAGTAGCTTAGACCAGCACCGTCGAACGTCGATTGATATCGATTATCGACCCCAAAAGGGAGATTACTATTGGCGGATCGCGCTATCGATCTGCCAATCAATAGTTCGACGGTGACGGTAAACTGCCTGCTGTTCGACTCCGATCTCAACGTTCTTCAATCGTTCTCGCTCTTTCTCACGTTAAACGTCGCGCGTCTTCTGACCGGTTTGTCGCGAGTAAACTAACGATTCAATCTATCTGCATTCACGTACGCTACACGTGAATATCTCTCACGCTACAAAGGATAAACAACTGGTTTTATCTAACAACTATCTTTATTACACTTTTCGAGCCAAAACGAGCTTATGTTTTGGCTTGTTACATCTCACCGTTGTACATAGTTCGTTGACAGATTTTTGAACGAACCCCAGTTGGGGAAATAAAGTTAATTCGAAGTGAAGTGCTTTATTCTACCCCTGTTACTCCGTAACAGTAGTAATTTGCCCTAACTGATTCTATTCATTTCGCCTGTGAGAAACGTTCCCGTCGCGGGGAATGCCCCGACCTTTTTCCCACGTGGAATCCTGGCCTGTTCTGTCGCTATCCTCGGCTTCGCGCAATCCTCGTAGATTCGAAAGGAATTTCGTAAACGGTCAATAGTTTCGCGTGGCACGGCGACGTGCCTGGCGCCCGATTTTTCAATCATCGTTCGATTGCTAGTGATCAATTTCGAATCTACGAGTGATTGTTTGTCCCGGGAGGACCACGTTTTGCGCGACCGAGCGTGGCCCGGTCTCCAAGCCATAATTTCCCGAGTCCGGTTGCCGATTTCGTCGCGGCTAATTTTGTCGCAAATTTTGATCGTTCATTATTTTTTTCTATGTTTTGCAATGATTTTCTATGATTCAATTTTGTCCAAATGTTTTGCAAATACAGCATCGAGAGTTGTTCCTGATCTCATTGTCGCTTCATTAGGATTATTTACCATTTCCAATCTAAATTTACTTCTAAACATTACTAGACTGTAAGAAGTTTTACGTCTGCCGCGCGCGGTTTTCCACACGTATTTTTTTTTTAAATCAAAAGACTACATACATCATGTGGTTGGGCATACCCTATGTGCTTTCGGTTGAACCTTTTGAAAATTTCGTTATTTTTGCTGTAGGACGCACCGTTCCCGAGATACAGCCATTTTTTATTTAAGATATTGAAAAATGTATTGTACGTATATGTTAGCGTCCACGTGTTTTAAGCAAAGTCAAGGGCTGATGTCGAGGCGGCCCTTAAGATTGGAAGGATTTATGGTAGGACCTGGGCGTACGTGACGCCCTGAATAGAGACGGAAGAGAATAAACAGAACCGTCCTCGGACGATGGCGGGTGGGCACTTTGGGCCATCCAGCTATCGTTCGGGAAGGTCATGTTTATGAGGATGTGACGAGTGAAACTTGCCGAGGGTATGCAACCCAAGGCCACACTGCCTTAAAGAATTGGGACTTTGTTCCAAGAGGATCTGGCCACGGAGTGGGGAAGGCAAGGGTGCCTTTTGGTGAGAGGACTGTGTTAGACCCCACGGCACTTACCCCAGAACCTTCGAAGCGAACGAGTCTAGACCAAATATCTAACATATATTATACGAAAAGTCGTGAAGTTTAAAGGCGTTGCAATTACGTTGTACATACATAAGAAATTCTAATTGAAATTTTAGAAACGGTCATTTGACCGGTCGTGTTATGAAATCTATATACTGTATTATAGAATCGATCTCGAACTTTGCACAAGCTTTTTGAGAGGGAAGGGGTGCCGTAAAAGAAATTAAAAAGTCGAAAATAAGAGTCTCCCCAGTCATGCACGCGACATAATGATAGCGAGATATATCGCCGGTAGTAAAGAAAGGGTTAATTAACTCGTTCGCAGCAGAATACAAATGTTGACGGCGGCTGGTGCTTGTGGCTGGACCGGAGACTAGAAGAGACCCGAAACTGTGGTGAGGAACTGACGGACCTCTTTCTCTTTCACCGTCTGTCTTTTTCTACGTTCAACAAGACTGTGATACTTGACAGCTTTACAAGGGTCCTGTCTATTTGGAACCGATTACTTTAGGCGGAAAGTCGGTTCCATGTGTCCGCGTCCAGCAACAATTGCTGACTCGCGGTTTATTATAATCTTTATTTTTATTTTTATTTTTTCTAATTTTTTTACACTTTTTTTTGTTTGAGTGAGTGTTTTAAGTGCAAAAACTATAAATTATAAGAACTGTACAAGTGAAGTGCAAAAACTATAAATTATAAGGACTGTACAAGTGAAGTGAAGTGTAGTGTAGTAGAAGAACAAAACTTCGATGAAGCAGAGGAAAGGCAAAGGCCGCAGTAGAGATGTCGTACCTCTGAAGGCCAGGATGGCAGCTTTACGACGTCGGAAGCAGGATCAGACTAAAGGTAGGTCAATTGATTTTAATGAAGGGCAGGCTCGCGTAGCAGAAATAAACGATAGTAATGTGCCAATGTTATTTGCAAGCACATCTAATTTATCTGCCGATACATGCGTTGCAATCAACGAACAAAGCATTCTAGAAAATGCATGTTCAGCAACGCATGTTTCTGCGGATGAAGGAGATGTGCTAGCATCATTTGCAAGCACATCTAATTTATCTGCCGATACATGCGTTGCAATCAACGAACAAAGCATTCTAGAAAATGCATGTTCAGCAACGCATGTTTCTGCGGATGAAGGAGATGTGCTAGCATCATTTGCAAGCACGTCTAATTTATCTGCCGATACATGCGTTGCAATCAACGAACAAAGCATTCTAGAAAATGCATGTTCAGCAACGCATGTTTCTGCGGATGAAGGAGATGTGCTAGCATCATTTGCAAGCACGTCTAATTTATCTGCCGATACATGCGTTGCAATCAACGAACAAAGCATTCTAGAAAATGCATGTTCAGCAACGCATGTTTCTGCGGATGAAGGAAATGTGCCGCCATTACAATCAGTATCTGCTACGTTACCTGCAACTATTGTAGATGCATGCACGGTAGGGAACGCAGCATCGGACATGTAAGACGATACGGACGAAGATATCGAAAATATCGTTTTGCACGAAGATGGGAACATCGACGTAGATCGTTTACGTTCTGCCGAGATCACTGGACGGAGCTTCGTGGACTTTAAACACGTTCAAGCAGAATGGCAAAGATTATCCGCGCATTCGTCCATGTGACAGTTCATAGATCTTGTTACAACGAGTACGACCCGTTACGGTCTCAAGACGAAATATTTTGTCACATGTCGTATGTGTCATTTCAAAGATAGTTTCTGGAGTGAACCGACAGACAACAACAAATTAGATATCAATACAAGTGCCGTTTGCGGTACTATAGTGGCAGGGATCGGTCACAAGCAGTTAGACCAAGTTATGGCTTGTATGGATATTCCATGTATGAGTAGCAAAACATATATAAATCACTCAAAGCCAGCGTCCGAAGCTTTCGCAAAAGCCGTACAAACAGTAATGGAAGAGGCTGGCAAAGAGGAAAAACGATTGGCAGAAGCTAGAGGTGATATCATTGACGGTTTTGCACACATACCTGTGGTAACAGACGATTCATGGATGAAGAGATCGTATCGCACCGGTTACGATTCTCCATCCGGAACGGCCATTATCATAGGTTTCTATACAGGAAAAATATTGTTCGTTGGTGTACGTAACAAATATTGCTGTGTCTGTGCAAGAGCAGCAAATATTGGTACGACGCCAAAAGAACATGTGTGTTATAAGAACTGGGGAGTCAATCAGAGCTCCACCAGTATGGAAAGTGACATCATTCTCGAAGGCTTCCGCCATAGTAAGGATATGCATGGATTAATATATAATCAATACATTGGCGATGGCGACAGCAATGTATTAAAAAAATTGAGGGATTTCTCACCATACCCGGAAATTGATGTGCAGAAGATTGAATGTGTAAATTATCTTCTCCGCAATCTTGCAAATAAAATACGAGAAGCGGATAGTGTTGGTGGTCGCAAATACTCAAAATTGAAAAAAATTGTTACGAACAGCGTAATGAAAATTCGAAACGGTGTTACGAAGGCTGCTGAGTTTCACTGGAACAGTACAGTAGAATGGAAAGACAAAATTGCTGGTTTAATGAGAGATATTGACAATACACCCAACCATGTATTTGGTGAACATCGAGATTGCGCCACGTACTTTTGTGACGGAACTCCAAAAGAAAACGAGACAAATCTTGTTTCCCAATTACATGCGCCAGGAATATATTAAAAAATAGAAAGTGCAAAGCAACGCGTCAAAGAAAATGCGGAAAGTTTGCTATACAATTATACCAGCAATTCTGTTGAAAATTGTAATGCTATTATTTGCAAACTTATTGGCGGCAAACGTACGCATTTAGAACAAAGAGGCTCTTACCAAACGCGTGTACAAGCATCCGTCGTGCAATGTAATACTTTGGCACCGATGACAAGTGCTTGTCACGCATTAGGTAAAGAGCCCCCAGCACGTTCAAACGTGGTGCAAGATAGAAATATTGCCGCACAGGCAAAACGCCGTGAACGTTTCCGCGTAGCAAAAGAATCGAGTCGCGCTGTTCGTAGATCAAGATATTCTGGCAAGAATAAACCTGATAAAGATTGTGGTCCAAACGCGGAAAAGCCTGATGTTGATCCTGAAATATTCGAACAACTGAAGTCCAATCATTTCCGAAAGTTGCGAAGCAACCAGCAGATGTGGCGAATAATCGAGTACGATACGCGGAAGCAGCATGCAGACCCGAAATGGCATCGCGCACGTAAGCACCTGCTGACTGCTTCGAATTTCGGAAAAGTTTGTTCCAAGAAAGATATAACTTCGCGCAAAGCTCTGGTTAAAGATATTCTTTACCGTAACCCGGTAGTCCACCCCGCTACTCAGTGGGGTAAAGATAAAGAACCATTGGCACGAGAAAAATTGGCAGAGGTCTTGTCCGAGCCAATCGAAGAATGTGGATTATTCATTGATCAGGAATTTTCATATTTTGGCGCGTCGCCTGATGGCACTATTGGTAACGATACAATCGTTGAAATTAAATGCCCCTATGCGGCGCGCAAAATGACACCTGATGATGCAATTCGACAAAAAGTTGCTGATGTTCATCGCTTTTTTGACAAACACGACAACAGTCGTTTAAACGTAAAACACTCTCACTATTTTCAAGTACAAGGGCAACTGCGTGTGACGCAAAAAAGAAAATGCATCTTTGCAGTCTGGACGCCTCTTGGAATTAAGCATGTGACTGTTGAGCGTGACGATGAATTTTGGCTGGTTAAGATGTTACAACCGCTCCGACGGTTTTATGAAGACTGCTTGGTTCCCGAAATAATTAATAGCAGACGAGAGAGAGATATCGAAATTCGGAAACCGCAGTACGTAATTGAAGCACAGGAGGCGGCTAAAAGAAGAAAAGTTTCATTGAACGGTTAAATAAATAGATTTCTATTCATTTATATCGTTCAATAAACTTTTTTATTAGAGGGCCACTCCATTGAGAGTCCCGGGTGAAGAAGGTTTTTTAGTGGGTAGTGGGAGATCCATCCATCTTGATCTCCTGAGTCCCACACTACCCCCTTCTGGGGTGTACTTAAATGTATTTTTCCCCTTCATCCTTAAAAAAACAAAAAGAAAAAATAAAAAAAAATATTCGGTAATGCGTTCATTCTTTAAATATGTTGTAGTCTTTAGTGGCCTATAAACGAATAGCCCTTTTTTTGCAACTTGTCTCTTGAAACTTTATAAACAATAATAACGTACGTTTTTATAGAAGATATTTTTTTCAGTACACTTTTTCCCAAAAAGGGCTCTGTACGGGAGACCACAATAATACGGAGAATATTTCAACACAAAGAGCATAAAAAAATATTGCTTCTCCGCTTCAGAAAGTAGTTGCAAGTTCATCGAGACATGAAGCTGCGTGGTGATCTCTGTCTTTGTCTCTCCTGCGAGCGACATATCTCCCTCGCTGCCACAGCCTCGCAGGAGAGACGAGGATCTCTCCATCCTTCTCCTACTTGAATCGTAGGTCGGAATCGTACGCTCAGAGGAGAAGCCCAGGAGGCACGATGAATTCGGGACAAGTCGGAAAGCGCGATAGCCAAGCAGCCATGTTGGAATACGAATTGTTCAGTTGTATAACGATCACGCGGGTAAGCCGCATTCAGCGAAGAAGCAATATTATTGCATAATTTTGGTATTGAAATGTTCTCTGCACT